>VMDR010000614.1:0-201718 GCA_007922815.1 Macrotus californicus
ATAGACAGGGGGAGGTTAAGAATAGTATAGGAAATGGAGAAGCCAAAGAACTTATGTATGTATGACCCATGGATGTGAACTAAAGAGAGGGAATGTGGAGGGAAGGGGTGTGCAGGGGGGAGGAGATGGGACAACTGTAATAGCATAATCAGTAAAATACATTTAAAAAGTAGAATAAGATACATAGAAATACTTAACCAAGGAGGTGAAAGACTTACACACTAAAAACGACAAAACATCACTGAAAGAAATTTAAAAAGACACAAATTCACAGAGAGACAATATTGTTATGATGCCGATATTACTCAGAGAGGTCGACTTATGTAGGGCAATCTCTACCAAAACCCTAGTGGCATTTTTTTGCAGAACTGGGAAAAAATCATCCTGAAATTCATGTGAAATTTCCAAGGATCCTGAAGAGTAAAAACAATTTTGAGATGGGAGAACAAAGTTGGAATACTCACACTTCCTGATTTCAAAACATATTATACAGCTGCTGTGATCACAGGGACGTGGTTCTACGGTAAAGACAGACACACAGGCTGGTGGACATCCACCATCTTCGGCGAGGTGCCACGGCCACTTCTTTGGGAAAGGACAGTCACCCCAACACACGGTGCTGGGAAAACTGGGTGTCCACTTGAAAAAGAGTGACACCATGCCCTTATTTTATACCACGTGCAAAAATTAACTCAAAATGCACAAAGACGTAAACCTAAGACTCAGAACTATAAAACTGTAGTAAATAGGAGAGGTTAATAACATTAGGTTATTAACCTCTTAATAAAGAGGTTAATAACATTTAATTTGGCAACTTTCTTGAATATGACACCAAAAATAGAGGAAATGAAGGCAAAAATGGACAAGAGACCACATCCAACTTAAAAATATTATTCCTCTGAGAACACACTCAACAGAGTGGAGATGCCACCCGCAGAATGGGGGAAGATGTTTGCCAATCATGTATCTGACGAGGGGTTCCTGTCCAGACCACACAGGTAATTCAACAAGAAAAGTCAAATATTGAAAAGTGGGCCAAGGCCGTGAGTAGCCAAGTCTCCAAAGCTGAAATGAAAACGGCCAACAAGCAGAGGAAAGATCAGCATCAGTGATCACCAGAGAAATGCAAAGTGGACCGCAGTGGTGTGTCGCTTGGCCATGTTAGGGCAGCTGTTCCAGAGAGAACACAACACAACAAAGACGGACACAGAAAATAACAAGTGCGGGCAGGGCTGTGAAGAGGCTGGAACCGGTGGGCCCTGGGTGGGGTTCAGAATGGTGCAGCTGCCATGGAAACAGTATGGCGGTTCCTGAAGAAATCAGAGCTAGCCTTGACGTGATCTAGCACTCCCACTCATGGGTGGATGTCCCCCCCCACGGAAAGCCATGTCTTGGAAAGACATTTGCACACACGTGTTCACAGCAGCACTAGTCACAGCCGCTGGGATACGGAAGTGACACGGATGCCCATGGCAGGTGGTGGGTGAACACAGGTGACACGCACACACGGGACACTCTGTGGCCTTCAGAAGGGAAGGAGGGCCTGTCACGTGCACAGCATGTCTGAACTGTGGGGGTGTCAGAAGTGGAATGAGCCAGTCATTGGAGGACAAGCACCCTGTGACCCCACTGCAATCGGCCCTAGGGTGAGATGGGGGGCAAGGGGGCAGGGTCTGGGAGGGGCCAGGGCAGGGAGCTGTGCACGGCACGGAGCTCCCATTCTGCGAGATGAAAGGGTCTAGTGCTCGGTTTCTCCGCCGTGTCCCCACTGAGCTGTACATGGAAAAGGGGGGCGACGGTCAGTTTCTGTTTTGCTGTATTGGAATACCAACAGCCTTCATCTAAACATAATAACACATCAGAGGGTTTAACAGAAGAACAAGAAAAAGAACCATGAAGTACCAAGAGTACACTTAACAGGAAACGTTCAGACCTACGAGAGGGGATGTTCTGCGAAAATGCTCCCAGAGGACGGGAGCGGCACTGCAGAGATGAGGGATCCCACGCGTCCATTCCCACGGCGACTTAACGGCACGGGCGTGATGCTCCTTCCCAAGTCACAGAGGAAACAGAGCCCAACAAAAACAACTACACTTTTTTTTTAAACAAGATACGTTGATTCTACATTTAATATGGCACAAAAAGTCAGCAATGATAGCCCAGAACAGCACGTAAGGGAGGGCCAGTGCCTGAAGGATGCGCACCGACAGACAGAATGCACCCCAGAGACCCTGTGTCCGCAGATGGAGCCGGCAGGGCATGGACATGGGTGGATGGGGCAATGGAGCAACCGAGAGGGTCCAGACCCAGGTCCCGGAGTTTGGTAAATGACAAAGGTCGTGCACAGATCAAGGGGGGAAAGCGAGCCCTTTATACACAGCATGGGGACAACCAGATGCTGTTTAGGCACAGGTAAAGGTGGTGAACCGCACACTGTCCATCAGCCTGAACCCCAAATGAAGCAGAGAGGCAACCTGAACAAGGGATTAGGAGCTCTGTGTGAGCTCCTTTGTCAACGGGACCAGGGGCAGCTAGCTCTCTTGGACGTGGCTAAACACCCACGGCGCTCCGCAGCAATGGACACGCTCGGGGCCCAAGTATTAGATTCTGGACACAGTCTCTACTGCTGGACCCCGCGCCCCTGGAGAAACAGCCGATGCCAGGCTTCAGCCAGGGAATGCACAGTGTGGACGTGCTGTTTTGGGGGGAAAGGAGAAAGAAAGAGGCACTTGGAGGGGCCGAGGCCAAAATCACTGAGGTCGCCTGGAGCTTCCTCACGCTTGCTCCTCACCTGGGCCAAACCTGGGAAAACCCAAACATGAAGAGAATAAGAACTCCAATCGACCACAAATGATTGTAAGATAATAAAGAAGAATCTGTGAGCCCATCGGGACCCCCCTGCTCTGTCCAGCACCCCCTTTCTCTTCCTTACAGCAAGAAAGAGTGATTGAAATGTCAGTTTTCTCCCTAAAACTCGACAATTTAGCTCCCTTTGCTACCATCACAGGGATCTCTTTGCCTGAGCAACACGGGGCTCCTGCCCCTGCCCCTGCATCTCACCTGCCTGCCCCTGCTCAGCGCCCCCTCCTCACCCACCACGCCCTGCCGCGCAGCCCGGGGATTCCTGGCCTCATGCACGTCCTCCGTGGCATTTATAACAATGTCCAATTATCTGCTTTCTCTCTCTGTTTTCATGTTACCTGTCTCTCCCAGGAGAACATAAATCTGAAAACAGCAGGGAAATCTGTCCCTTTTGCTGTCATGTGCCAGTCCCTAGCAGAGAGCCTGGCCAGGGCCTGGCCAGAGGGACATTTCTGAATCAGTGAATGTACATGAAGGAATGAAGTGACCCGACTTCCAGCCCCCCTCTTTCCACGGTGGGTTTCTGTTTCTTTCCCTTTCTGTTTCGCGCATCTCTACCTGCCACAGCTGCCCTGCGGGTGGCCCGCACACCTCTCAGCCTCCCACGAAGCTGTCTGTGACGTTCCCACGGACTGTCACGGGTGTCCTTCTGGGAGGCTCCAAGCCCACCAAACCCAATATGGAGAAGGTGGCTGAAGCCTGCCACACTGTACACATGGCCCCCAGTCATAGCTCATCACTGTCACGCCTGGGATGACAACCCGGACCCCCACGCTCTCCCGCTTGGGGACTTCGCAGAACCTCTCCCTTCTCTCCACTGGTTTGCCCTTAATCCCCAGCCCCCAGTGCTGGCCGACCCTGCGGGGAACGGGGGGAGATGCTGCAAGTGGGAATCGGAGCCCTGGTGTGTCTCGGAGTCCTCGGGCCCCGGGAGAGTGTCACAGAGCTCCGACACACCACTGTGCCCTTGGCACCCCTCCCGGTGAGATGGGCCCCACGTGGGCCTGAGTCTTCAGAGGCTGGAGAACAGCAGGTCCCCAGTGGGTGCCTGTGCAGAGCCAACTGTTCCCCGAGAACCACTTTGCCAACTGTGGGGATGGAAAAATTACTCCGGAAATCCATGGCAACTATTTCTAAATTTCCCATGTTTGTTCAAATGATACATGAAAAACCATCAGCTATTTTTAAGCTCTTTGAGGCTTACTGACTCGAAAGAACAGGAAAGCCCTGCCAGGGCGGTTCTGTTTTATGAAGAAGTGGGGTGGGGACTTCTGCTGCCCTTACACAGTTTGAAAGTTTAAGGTGTTTTTAAACACAAGAACCCTGCCGCTAATTGGAATTGAGTGGCCCTGCCTTCCCCGTAAACGAGGCCCGCTGCTGAGCCTGAGATGCTGCACCTCGGTCGGGGACAGCCCTCACGGCGAGGGTGGGAGCTGAAGTAAGCCAGGGACGCTCTGTCCCCGTGGGCACAGATCTGCGGGTGGTCACCCCACATGTCCGTCAGTCAAGGGACCGGCAGCCCCTCCGCAGCCCAGCCCAGCCTGGCCTCTGCATACCAATGGCCGTGTAGCGCCAGCTCCTCAGGGCACAGGCTGGCGGCCGAGGACACAGACGGGCGCAACTCTGTCCCAACTAAAGAAGCAACTTAGGAAAAGTCTGATGAGAGACACCATTTGCACTGCCCGTCCTCAAGCCCTGTGGGTGTGGGGCGCCCCCTGCAGGGGCCTCAGAGCAGCACCAGCTGTGTCTGGAGCAGATTCTGGCACAGAGAGGACCCTGGAGGGGGAGTGGCGGCCACCAAGATGCCATGTGAGCGAGAACTACGGCTTTGCTGCTGGTGGCCACAGGAGCTTGAGGCTGTCACCCAGGGCAAGCCACGTCTTCCGGCACTGCAGACCGGCCTGGGCATGTTCTCTGCACTATCAACACTCATCACACAGATAAGTTAGGAGGAAAACAAAGTGCAAGCCATCCTGTGTCTAGGATTCTCGGAACCTGACAAAGGACCGCTGCACCCAGCTGACTCTACAGGACCGCATCAAGGTCCAGAGGGCGGCTGCCTGCCCGCCTGGGACACACCTGTGGTGTGCAAACCCTGTTGGTGTTCCAGGCGGTGGAAGGGATCAGTCATTCCGGGGCTCGGTGGACCCCCAAGTTCGTGTGTGTTTACACCGAACACATTTCTTCTCCACTCCACTCAACGTGTCAGAATTGCCCCGAAAAGAAAGTCGAAGTCTGTCGCTCACTTGGCGCAGGGGCATAACCAGAAATGTCAAAAAGGACATGAGTTGTTTGTTTTTTTTTGAGTTGAATCGATCATTTGTAATTCCTTCAGTGCAAACTAAATGCACAGCACCAGCATCTAAATCAGGCTGGACATTCCAAGGTTGACTCTGGGATTCAGCGTGAGGCTCGACAAGATTTCAAACTCCGAGAGCACTTGCCAGTGCCGATGGAGATCCCAGCGCGGGCTCTTCCCCACTTCCACTGCACCGGCACGGCGCAACGTCAGTAAATAGCACCTGGTTTCCCTCAGCAGCCCTCCTCGAGCCAGCAGACCATTTACTCTCTTTCTGTCCAGGACTGAGCCCAGAGCCTCCACTAGTGCAGGTGCGGCCACAGCCACGGACGCTGGGGACGCGTGGGCAGGGCCATCAACACCGGCTCATCCAGCGGCCTTTCCACACGGGCATCCGCCAAAACCAGCTAGTAAGCGTCAGGGAATCGTGTACCACTTGAAATCTGCTGATTTGTTCTTGGTGTTCCTCTGCCCCTTCCCTCTCTCTAAAGGGGATATTAAGCCCTCTTATAAAATGAGCACCCTGGACAATTTAATGAACCGGTCATAGAAAAGGTCCTCGACACGACCCCGCCTTAGCTGTCCCGCTCCCTTGGGTTTTGTTGTGACCACCACATCCTTCCTCACCCCAAGAAATGCACAGCCACACTTAGACATCTGGAAGCCATCGGCTGGGGCTCACCTCTCGACCCCACCAAGCCTCATTTGCAGACTCTGGAAGTTTTCATTTTTCATGCGCGGCCGAAGGACAAAGAGCCCCGGCTTTTACTCTTTTCAGTCACAGAGGAATGAGCCAGCAAATGAATGAATGATTTGGCTGATCTGGAATGAATGAATGAATGAAAGAATAAATGGGATCATCAGCTGCTTGGGCCTGGTGCGATCCCCAAGCTGACTGAATTAGAGTCTTTGATTTTAGGTTTATAATGTTTCCCACTTCCTAATTCTCTGCCAGCCTCTGAAAAAGGCAAGCTCTCCCGCCCGGCTGGGACACGTTGTTAATTTGGCGCTGGCTAGACTGTTCCGCGTCTGCTCCGGCAAACTAACGCTCCTCGGCAACAGGCTCAAGCTTAGTCTTGCCTCCGCCTTCTTCCAGGATGGGGGCAGGATGACCTGGACGTGAAAAGCCTGGACGGTGGAGGTCAGCTCCCTTCGCAAACATCCAAAGTGATTTCAGAGTCATGGGCTGTTTGCCCTTTGTGGGGAAGTGCACCAGGTCCAGAGCACCGCGGGTCCAGGCGACAGCCTTTGAACTTGATGGCTCTCTTCTGCTTCCTTCCCAGTCCCCGCCCTGCGACACTCCGCTCTCTACCCCAATCCACCACCGGTCGTGGTTTTGTGACACCTTCTGCTCAGAGTCTCCACTGAAGGGAGAATCCAGCTAAAAGGGCTGTCAGTGGTTGCTCAGGAGACCGTGTGCGGGTTGCCTGCTCTGGTGACTGGGGAGGTGACAGCACACTCAACAGTTGAGTGGCCCACATTTTGTACCCTAAACTGGAGCACGCCCTCACGGGCAGACCTGGGTGGTGGAGGACCGTGCGGAGGGGGAACGGGGTCCTAGATCCCCTCCTCCCCACAGTTTCTCTTGCTGGCTCTGCACAAACCTCTGGTGGACAGTGCTTTGTCACCAACCGAACTTCAGTGATGATGAAACAGGCCCAGGGATGCAAGTGACACGCCCCGACCTCAGACTCATCCCAAAAGACTCTCTGCTCCTTCCTTCCCGAATGGCAGGCACTGTGACGTCATGGGTATGACCATCACCGGAGAAGGACAACCCCGCCAGCTGACCAGGATGTGCTCGTGACAGTGGAGTCGGGGGCCCTTGGTGCTTATGAGCATTTAATGAGACACTGTGCGCACTACTATACGGGCGGGAGGCGTGGCCCCTTTAACCACAGAACACGCCTGCCATCGAGAGTCTCAGTTTCATGGGAGGGACCAGCGTGTCTCTTGTGAGGTCACCAGGAGCACAGCTTCTGTGACCGAGGTGCCTGGAGACAGGAGTGAGTGAGGGCAGACCAGAGATGGGCGACACGGGCCCCTATGGGAGGCAAGGGGTTGGGCAGGGTGAGGGGACAAGGGTCAATCTGTGGTTTCGACTCGCAGACAACATCGATGTCCACATGTTATTAGTACAAAACTGAATTGAATTAAGGAGACACCAGTGGGGCCCACAGGGCACCTCTCTGCTCCTGGGAACCAGGAGTCATCGCGGGACACATCACGGAGGACATGAACTTGGAAGCGAGAGCCTTTGCCAGTGGCCTTTTTTTATCGGTTTGCGTCTAGGGTAGCCGGGTCTGTGATGGTGAGTGCATGAACGAGGGTGTCATCGATGATCGTCATGGACTTTTCGTCCCTGGTCACATGGCAGGCAGTCGGCACAACCCGTCCCAATGGGCCCCGTGGGAAGGTGGGAAGGTGAGGAGAGAGCTGCTTTGGCGGGAGTAGTGGTGTGCTCGCTGGCTGCTCCACTTCCCGAGCAGCCCAGGGAAACTGAGGGGGGCTTCGCTCTCCCTCCCGGGATTCTGCGCACCCTGGGCCCATTTCCTCGGGTCTGCGTTATAAAGAGCCACCCTGAAGCCAATGAAGGTCACCCTTCACAATGAGAGTGTGAGCCTCGAGTCTGGAATTCACTAATTGTTCTTCACCGTGGCGGCCACTGAACCATAAATATTCACGACCGCGAGCTTGTAACCCCTGGCCTTTCTTCCTCGTGGGAAGGGGGCAGAACCACTCAGAAGGGTGACCTTCCCACGTGGGTCACAAGCTGCAGCTGCCTCTAAGGAGGGGGCTTCGAGCTGTCAAACTGACCGGGCTTGTCACACGGGAAGGCTGCTGTCTCTGCATCTCGCCCAGAACCAGCCCCTTAGCTTGCCGAGTCAAGCTGAGCTGACTCCCGCTGACAGAATTTTAATGTGAGGGATGACAGAGGCCTTGGAGTTAATGTGCGCACGGAGGTGACAGTTTTGAATGTCAGCCAAAGCACAAAGGCCTGTCTGAAATTAATTTGGGGGGGGGCGGCAGGAAGACACAGGGCGGCGGAGGGCTGAGATGTCGGGGGCCGAACCTTACTCGGCTGCGGTCGGAGCCCTATCCCCCGCAGACCTGGGCCGTCTGAGCCTGGGAGGAGGGCACTGGCCCCAGCAGCGACTCCTGTTGGCTCGATTTCTGACCAGCCTCGTGTGCAACTTGCTACTCTCACTCCCCACACGCCTTTGTCAAAGTGGAGCTACACAAAGTAGACAAGGGTCTGCCGATGACGTGACCCCGTTTAACCTCGGAAGGAGAAATACTCGATTTTCTGGTGACGAGTGAGCCAACTGCGTCTTAGGCATCTCAACCTTCCTTGACGTTGCCACTTGTTGGAAGCTCTCCACACCTTCCCCACCGTCTGGCGGCGACACTCCGACCTCGCCTCTCTCTGTGGCAGGAAGAGCAGTGTCTGCTGCCCAGTGCCCGGGGCCCGAGGCTGTGCTGTTCTGTGGCCAAGGGACAGCAGGTGGGAGAAGGATGCCAACCTGCTGACCTATGATCGAGGGGGCATCCGGGGTGGTGGGGCTGGTCCAACGGAATGGCCGGCACGTGTCGTGAAAGTGGAAACAGAGGCAGGAGGGAGTCAGGGTCCCAGAGGTTACACACACGTTACTTGACTCTCACACCTCCTGTGGTGTTGTTCTAGCGCCCAAGCTTTGCTGCCATGCACATCTTCTCGCCAGAGCGAGCCCTCTAAGGCAAGAAAACAATAGGGTATGTGTTTTCCTGTTTACATGGATGCCTAGGATAATGCATGGTACGTTTTAGAGGCTAAATAAACACACATCGATTTATTAAAAAGTCGTGACCTGAAAACCCTGGGAAAACTTCCTACCGACAGATGGGTATTCTCTGCTATTGATATGCCTTTACGCTCTACCAAGGAATTCCGGTAATTATTTCTGTACAGAGGGCTTTTCAAAAGTTGCACCCCACAGCTGTTTTCACGGTGGCCAGGTTATTATAAATCCAGAGATTTGTCAATTAGCATCAGAAGCTCTTGTTAAAGTGGGCGAGCGGATAAACAGAGATAGCGTCCTTGTTAACTCATTAATATTCCCTGTAATGAAGAATGTTGCGGGAGAGACAGAGCCGCGGTGACACGTGCCATCCATCCAGTCGCGGAGGCGACGCCGTTTGTCATGGCTGCAGAGTCGTCTGCGCGCCGGCCGGCGGCGGCGCATTTGTCAAACGCCCGCTTGGTGCGCCCGGTCTCCCGACAGCCTGGTCCTGGGGCCTCACTCCTTCATTCACACGCTCACCTGTTCACCGGTCATTCTTTCTATTGAAATTCTTTAATCTTTAAAACAATGTATTGATTTTAGAGAGAGACAGAGAAGGGAGGGGGGGACGTGTCGTCCCACTCAGTTATTGCCCGCCTGTGCCCTGACCGGGGATCGAACCCCCAACCCTGACACGGGAGCCGACGCAGCCTGGACCCCAGCGCCGGCTCGGCCGTCCGCAAGCCAGAGTCGGGGCGGGCTCAGGGGCACCGGGGCGGCAGCGCGGACGGCCCAAGTGCGCACGCGCACAAGGCACTGCTGGCGCAGGCGGAGCTGTGGACAGTGGGGGCGCGTTCTCCCACCATCCAGAGACGCGAAGTCCAGGACCAAGGTGTTGGCCGGGTCCGCCTCTTCCCTGGCCTTGTCTTCTCCCTCTGTCCCCTGAGTGTGTCTGTGTCCTCTTCTCCTGAGGGCGCCTGTCATACTGGATGGGGCCCCGGCCCCGATCTAGTCACCTCTTAAAAGGTCCTGTCTGCAAACTGTCACATTCTGAGGTTGGGGGGTTCAGGCCTCAACGCCTGACCCTGGGGGACCCAGCTCAGCTCATAACAGGCAGGAACAGTGAGCTTAGGACACTGAGAGTCCCTAAATCCTGCAATGACAGCAAACTGAGCCGGGTTTCTCACATGTATCCAAGTGTGGCATACTAATGGAGCCAACAGTGTTAGCCTGTAGCCCAGTGGCTCCTTTGTGCTTGGCCCTCCTAGGTGCAGCCACCACACTCACAGTCACAAAGCAGCTGCCACAGCGCCAGGTGTCACACCCAGCAGCAGAAGCCAAGTGCACCACACATTCAGCTTCTCTGTCAGCAGTGGCACCATGTCTGTCCTCAGAGACCACCTGCCCTACTGCCAGGGATTCTCCTTCAGCCTCTTCAAGAATCCCAACCCCTCTCTCTACCTACCTGCCGGTGCACACCTGCCCGGCGCTGTCTGGGCCATGGGACGTGGCTGCAACGAGCAGTATTTCAGAACAACGCTCTGTCTTCCTGTGGGGAGACTGCCTGCAGATGTGCCTGTTCGCCGGAGGGGCTTTCCTCTGTGCTGGCTTTCTCTTCGTCACCGCGGCCCTGCTGAGAATAGCCACCTATCCTCGGGAAGTGGGGAAGGAGTGGGGCCGGAGCTTCCGTTTTCAAATGGTGTCATGCCCTAGGGAGCGGGCCGTACATTCTGCCTTAGCTGAGTGCTTCTAATGACATGGCTCTCTTCATGTGACACAGCCCATGAGACGGGTGGGGTTTTACCGTCTATTCACTGTTGGTGAGTACAGGTAAGAACAGGTTTTTGTGCATCGATCTCGCGTCATGACACCAGGTGCACTCATTTATTGCCAAGGAGGAGTTAATATACTCCTTAGTATGTCGTATGTACTAGGGTTGTATCACATTCACACAGAGCCAGCTCTAAGCTTTCCTCTTCTGCCGGGACAGTTTTTATATGTGAATATGTATTTATTTGACAACTGCCCCAACGAGAGCTGGTGACGTAGAGAGTGTTGAATAGAAGTACAAGAGCCACCTCTGTGCACCTCCGTGCCCTGCCCCTGCTCCTGGCAGAAGGCGTGCCGTCCTTTACAATTCGGCGCAGTGGGAGGTGTGGGTCTCTGCGGACGCTCTTCACCTGGTTCAGGAAGTTCGCTTCTGCAGCTTGTGCGGTTTTAAACCGTGAAAGGGTGCGGCATTTTGTCAAAGGCTTTGCTTCTGCATCTTCTGAAGTGATCGTGGGTTTTTTATCTTTTATTCTACTTATATGGTGCATGATATTCATTGATTTTCAGATATTAAAACCAAGCTCACGTTTCTGGAATAAGTGGCACTTAGTTCTGGTATAGAATCTCTTTTTAATAAGTTGCTGGATTCGGTTTGCTGACTGTATTTATTACTCAAGATATTTGCATCTACGTTTATAACATATCGTGACCTGCAGTTTTCTTGTGATCTTTCTGTTAGTTTGGGCCTCAGGGTAATTTTGGCCATGCTGAATGTGTTAGAAAGGGTCACCTCCTCTTATATTTTTTTAGGAAGAATTTATGAAGAATTTGAAATAATTCTTCTTTAAATGTTTGTATAATTCACCAGTTAAGCCATTGGGCTTTGAGGTTTTCTTCACGAGAATTTTTTTAAATCGCTAATTCAATTTTTAAATTTGTAATAGATATATTCATACTTTCTATTTCTTCTTGAGTCAGCTTTGGCAGTTTACGTCTTTCTAACAATTTTTCCAGTTATGTAAAGTTAACTAATTTCTCAGTATTCTGTAGATTGTGGTAGTAATGTCCCTTATTTCACTGTTGATTTTATAAATTTGAATGTTTTCTTTTGGAGGGGCAGTAACTAAAGATTTATCATTTTTTTTTTGGTCTTTTTAAAGACCAACTATTGCTTTTGTTGATTGTCTCTACTGTTTTTATCTTCTCTACTTCATTTATTTCCACTCTGTTCTTTATTATTTCCTTTCTTCTGAAAACATCGGGTTTAGGTGGTCTTATTTTCCTGATTTCATTAAGGTAGAAAGCTAAGTTATTAATTAGAGATATTTCTTATTGTTTAATTAGATAGTATGACTACGAATTTCCCTCTAAGCACTGCTTTAGCTGCATCTCATATGGTTTAGTATGTTTTGCTTTCATGTTCATTTGTCTCAAGGTACTTTCTAATTTCCTTTGTGATTTCTTTTTTAATGATTTGGTTATTTGGGACTATGCTGCATGATTTCTATATATTTGTGAATTTCCCAAATTTCCATATGCCATTGTTTTCAAATATTTCCATTGTAATCAGAGAACAGACTTTGTACGATTTTAATCCTTTTAAATTTACTGAGGTTGTTTTATGGCCTAACATATGGGATGGAGAATATACAATGTGACTTCAGAAAAATGTGTGTTCTGCTGTCATTGGCTGGAATGTTCCACAGATGTCTGTTAGGTCTAGGTGGTCTATAACATTGTCCAAGTCTTCTATTTCTTCATTTATCCTCTGCTCATTATTCTTTCCACCGCAGCAGGTTGAGGCATTGATGTCCCCAACTACTATTGTTGAACTTACTTTTTCCAACGTTCATGTGGCTTTAGTTCAAGTTCAGAATAAATAGGTGGCAGGGAGCTTTAAAGAAACACAGAAGGCTCTTAAGGGAAATGAGGACATTTCTGGGCATTTTGTTCTTGTATACATAATTTTAAAAGTTATAGTGTTATAAAAATGCAGATTTTCTGCAGGTACTCTATGTCCTTAATCTTCATAATAACCTAAAATTTAAAAATATAATGCTCCATTACAGATGCGGAGGTTCAGATTATCTTCAAATGACTTTTCCAAGATCAGTTATAAAACAATGAAAAGGCCAGGCATCACAGATGTTAAATCGTAAGTGACAGAAAAGACTAACAAATGACAAAGGTTAAGTGAAAATTCACTCTTTTGCCTCATAATCCTAAGGAAATTTTTTCTTGGTACGTTTAGTATATCTATAGCATTGGTAATAGAAAATCAGTACTACGTGATTAGTAGCTTCTGTGAAGTGTCTTTTTAATTTGGGGCAAAAGGTACTACTTACATTAAACGGTATTTACATTGATACTATTTAAATTAGATTTTTTCTTTCAACTGGCACCCAATTTGCCACAATTTTCAGTGGCGATGTGCATGACTGTCACCGGCCTTAGTCAGTTATCAGGAAACGTCTGTTTACACGGGTGTCTCACTGAACTATCCGTTACCAAAGGAGAGAGGCTGCATATAACTTATCTTTGTAGCACCGGCTTCCAGAACATGCCTGACGCAAAGGAGACACTCGATAAATATAGTTGGATTAAACTATGACTCCTATGTATTAAGTACGTCGTGTTTCCTTCATGGGTGGAACCTCATGTGACCCCCCCAGGGCAGGGTCCTCCCTGGGAGGCACTATGGAGGGTCCCACTGATGTCAGCTGCGAGCGGGAGGGAGGCACAAGGCAGCCAGAGGCGGCACCAAGGAGGGAAGTCCTGGGAGGGGTCCCGGCTTCCTATAATCTTCCTGAGACCCACTCCATTTAAAAAATATGAAATAAGGATATTTTCTCAGTCTCACAGAACATGTTCTCTCATACTTCCTGTCAGCCAAGCCTTTCTCTCCATCACTCCTCTCTGTTGGGTCTGTCCTGTGGAGAAACCCCGAGCTGACACTGGCTGGAGCAGCTACTGAGTCCCCCACCGCGCCAGCTACCCCAGCACCTGCAGGCTGTCAGGGGCGGTGGGGTGACCGCCTCGTACTCCTCGGGCTTTGACGCCGACTTCCTGTGGGAGAGCCGTGGCACTTTCCCATCCGAACGCCTTTGTTCGACCTCCACCACCTGACTCTGGGATTTGACCTTTTCCAGTGTAGTTAATAATGGAACCATTTTCTTTCATTTCCTCTGTATTTTCAGCAGGTTCCTGGATCTCGCCCATGCTTCCATCTCATCATACTTGGGCATTTTTAGTTACTGAGCAATCGGCCTGGAAATACCACTTCCTGTGTCGGAGCTCACTGGTGACATTTGTACAGCAGTCTGTTTGCTCAGTCGGCAGGTGAGGGGACCCGGATTACTGGAGCAATTGATTAAGTCAACTCTCGGCTATATCTCTAAGCCCAACGCAGGGTGCAGGGGCTCCTGGGGGATTCACCAAGTGCTTTGCTAGCGACTTGAAGACATTATCAGGGTAAGAATTCTGCATGTAGATTAACGGTGCAGATATCGGGGCGTTGTGGACACAGGGCTTTAAGGTAACCCTACATCCCTCTGCACAGAAAACTATTTTTAACAAAAGTTACTTCCACTTAAAACACTGTCTCTTGGTATCCATGAATCAGTGGGTTGAGATTTATTATTATCACGAAATAACCCATCAAACTGAACACCTGCCGACAGCAGTGTGTTTTCAGTGGAAAGCTGAGGCTCCTCTGTTGAGCTGATTTTAGTGGAAAAAACCATCCTGACTTTTGACACGTCTCCCCGTGTGTAGAAATTTCCCACCTCATGAAGGGCCACAACTTTCCGAAGTCTTAGAACAATTTGACCACCACCGGAACCTCTCAATCTGTCTCTGTCCCCACTCAGTTTAGCAAATAAGTGAATCTGACTGAATCAGGGCTTCCTGGGGAAACCCAGGACTGACACACCCCACCCCACTGGAAGAGCTCCAGGAGGAGAGGCTGCAGCCTGAGCACGGCCAGGGAACCGACCGCAGAGGGGAGACCTGCCACTTGTGTGCTGGCAAAGATGAGCGAGAAAAGTGAAGAGCACAGGGAACACGACTCCAGTTGGACAGAGAGAGGGGGGACGGGAGAGAAGAGGGGTAGAGAGTGTGAACAAGGAGACAGAGACCAGGAGCAGCATGTCTGATGACATCCACACACCCTTGCTCAGGAACCACGTGCCGAGAAGTTACTGTGTGCTGGATGGACCCGGCCCGACCAGTTCGAACGGCACCGTCATTCACATATCCCAGCACAGCCTGAACGCGAGCTCTTTCAGGCCACCATTTTGGGGGGCGAACTAGAGTATGATGACAGCTGACCATGACTGACACTCACACAGTCATCACTCCATGACTGATGCCATCACTGCCACCCGATGTTCCCCAGGGTCTCACAGAGGCCGGCCCAGAGCTGGGGCGGGGACTTGCACACAAATGTGCCTGAGGTCAGAGCTCTTGGGGGCAGAGCCCTCACTCCTGCCCACTGGGCACAGATGCGCACGTTTAGAGAACTCGCCCGGTGCGACATGGCTGTGTGTGACAGCACGGACACCCTCGCGGCCACGTCCTGTGGCAACACTGGAGCTGAAACCTAGCTCTGTCTTACCAGACACTCGCTGCCCAGAAGAAACGGCTAAAAAAGTGCAGCTCTGCTCAGGGGAAGCACTAAGAAAAGGCGGGACCGCAGGGACCCCACGGAAATGCCCCCTGAGCCCCGTCCTGGCCCCCGAAGGGGCAGGACGACGAGGAATGAGAAAACTTCTCGGAATGGTGACAAGTCTTCTGTTGGGAATGGAAACGCCCACCATTCTCTGCAACCTGTTCTCAGCAGCCGCCCTGGGGGACAGAGCCCCTCACACCTTCATCAGTGACATCCCGGGGCAGCCGGCAGGGAGGAGGGTCTGCTAGGAAAGGGGCCATAGGCCCGCAGCCTGTGCAAGCCCTCTGAACCCCTCCTCCTGCCCAGCACTGCCTAGAGCCCCGCTGCCTGGGGTGGGCGTCTGATGACGGGTGCGTGACCTTCAGCTTCCAGAGTGGCCCCTGGAGTCGGGCTTTCTCGCCCGTTAGGGGATCGCTGGCCTTGAGAGGGGCCAGACCGGCCTGAGTGGCCCCTTGCCCAGCGCAGAAAAGGGAGGACGTGTACACGATGGGGCGGAGACCACTGCCCACCTGCAGTGCCTGACCCTGGGCTGTGGGGGCGACAGACAGGAAGGGGCCCTGACCTCACAGGGGCATTTCATGTGACGATGGTCTTCGTACCGTGTCACCACGTCCTGGCCCTGTCTTTGTGTGACTCTGCCACAGTTCACCAGGTGCGGCCGTGAGTGCAGACTGCACGGGCTCTGGTTAGGACATGAAATTCTACCTCCCCAGTAGGTCCATTGTCAAGGGCGGGCTTTTATCTTCCTGCACCTCAGGGTACCCCCTGAGAAAGAGGCCACACGCGTGGCTCTAAATAGCCTTGAATCTAAACGTTTGGTCAATAAAGCACTTTGAAAACTCTCCTCACTTGGACCCCTACGCCAGCTCTGAAATGCAAGGACATGGGATGCCACTTTACTTTTTGGAAGTGCAACTGCCCACCCGCATCAGGGAGGCCCTTCCCGGCCTACACAGGGCACGTGGTGCTGAGTCGCGGCCCCGTTAGGCACCGGGAAAGCTGGCCCCTGACACTCACTGCACCGTCCGGCACTTCTCTCCCTCCCTTCCTCTCTTCCCTTCCTCTTCCTCCTCTGCTTTCTTCCTTCCTCCCCTCCCCACGGCCGAGCCATCGCTGCGCACGTACACGAACGTCCACAGGCACCCAAACGAGGGAGAAGCCCAAGACCACCGTGCCCTGACTCTGGAATTCTTCCCGATGTTCAGAGATAATCTCGCTGCTAAGTGATGTGCTCTTCAGGGCCTCTGTGGGCGGTGACCTCGCAGAAGTTGGCTCCAATGCATTTTGCAGAATGGAATTCAATTGAATTAAACTGAGTAAAGGTCAGACTTGACGCTTAACTAGGTAGGAATTCAGAGTCAGAAGCGCCAGCCAGCCTGAACGCAGAGACGCGCTGGGCCCAGCATTTACTAGTTTGAAGAGTGTTTTCGTCTCGTCCTGCACACGATTTAAAAAACCAGCAACCCTGCCCAAATCTGCACCCGACTCCCCAGCCGCTGTGTCTCAGCATTCCTGAGCTCTCCGCCCTCTGCTTGCGTGGGCAGCCGCCCGCCTTACGGAGAGCCTGCACGATCGGTCTTAGACCACGCACTGCCACCCCGCCAGGACCCGTGGTGGGGGATGGGGGCGTTGGCACCCACCTGGGCTTATCTCCGTGGAGTCCAGTGGGTTCGTGCTGCGTGGCCTGCTGCCCTGTGTACACACGTGTGACCTGAAGACCCGGTGTGGGCGTGAGCGGGATGAGGGAGCCACAGAGAGATTGGGGAGGGAAACAGCCTTTTCACACGAGTGGGTGACGGGTCCCTTTATACCTAAGACAGCCCCCCCCACCCCCAGTTCAAAGTCCACCTTGGGATGCGTGTCAGGCCCTTGAGGTGAGCTTTATAGGTGAGCTTCCTCTCGGGCTCTTCCTGAGTCTACGAGTTGGTTCTCACTTGGCCTCCCTGGGGCTCGGGGGCTGGGCTGGGCTGAGTGCAGCTGTGACGGGCAGTGTGGCTGTGCTGTGGGGCCCGACTGGGGTGACAGACACTTCCTGCCAGGGATGCAGGGGAACTGGAGGCCTCATGAGCAGCCCCTGTGTCCTCTGCCACCACATGTGGCTGCCATGGGGAACAGTCACAGCCTCATTGAGCAGGGAGAGCCCTCGCCCGGGGATGGGGCATTGGGCAGGATCACCCTGGAGGCCCGGGCTGGACAGGGGAGGGCAGGACCGCCTGGGTCTGCAGAGCCCAATGCCAAGGGTGACGTGAGTCTCTCCTCAGGACCAAAGCCCCAACGATGCGTGAGTCCATGGTCCGAGGTGCTGCAGAGAGAACTTAACCTTCCAGTGAAGGAAACGCATCCACACATGCCGACAGGAGAGTGACCGGGGTCAATGTCCGAATAGCACACATGATTCTGTTCAGATAAAACCCCAAACGTAGAAGCCAACACCACACATACGGTAGGGACACACATGAAGGGGAAGTGAGACCGTGAATGAAAAGAACAGGGCAGTGACTCCATGGAACAGTTCCGTGCGGGGGGAGGGACCAGAGGGAGTCCGGCAGGCCGTCTTTCATCCGTTGACAATGTTCTCTAAAGTACGTGGACGTTGCTAATGTTATCCACTATGCGTATGTCAATGTGCTCTTTTGTGTGTGGTATACATGCATGCATGTTGGTATAAACACATACATGTGTGTGTGCATGTGTGCCCGTGTGTATTGCGTGTGAGTCTCTGTGTGCACCTGTGTGTATCAGGGAGACTGAGGGCATCAGCCCTGAGCCACACCTGGGCAGGGGAAGATGCCGTGGTCCAGGAAAGACCCTGAGCACAGGATCCCATCCCTTCAGGGGACGGGAGGGCTTTGGGCTGGCGAGGGAAGGGAACTGTTAGGGTCAATGACCATTTGGGTCACTGACGGGAGGAAGACCTGGAGGTGAGCGGGCGAAAGAAAAGAGAGAGAAAGGGGAAAGGAGAGCTTGAGGCTAGAAAATTACTTGTGAAAGTCAAACAATGCCCCTCTCACCCCCCACCCTGAAGCTACCTGACCCCAAGGACGAATGAAAAGCAGTCCTGTTACCGCTAACCCCGACCCGCTACGACACTTGACGGGCACGACAAGAAACTGTTCCCTAGCTGCGTGCTGTTTGCCCACTGAGCGCTGACGAGACGTCCTTTCAAAACCAAAACGCGGGCCGGCTGCGACTCTGAAACCAGGAGAGCCTTTGCCTGTGCCTTTGGGGGGCCGACAAGGTGACCTCACCCCTCGGCTTCACACGACCTGCACGGAGAAGACAGACGTAAGACACCAGCCTCCCAGCTCCAGAAAAGGCCCCTGTCCCCGGGCAAGGCATGAGGGGACCACGCGGCAGGGCCCGAGGGTACATGAGGAGTCGGTCGGCAGCCTCATGTCAGGGTGCTGCTGAAACGCACCGCCAGTCCCCTGGGTCCACGGAACCCCAACGTTTCAGCAATAACTGCTCAGCTGATGCGTCGGAGCCGGGGAGCACACTTGGAGGGGGCTAGTCTCAGCACTGTGGAGCCCGGAAAAAGGCCCTGCTGCCCGCCCGCTGCCCGCCCCCCGCATCATCTGACGCTAAGATGCTGCAGGAGGACACTTCTCTGCCTTGGCCCGACCCATCCGTATGTCCTCAGGAGAGTCACAGACTAGACAGAGATCCCAAAGGAGTCCCAGCTCAAGCCGGAGGCTCGATGAGAGTGTCAGGCACCGATCCCGAGTTCTCTCTACTCTTGACTTCCACAGGGGGCGTCCCATGTCCCACTGAGGCCTGGGAGCTGGAGGATACTCATGCACTGGAGACCTGCACTGCCTCAGCAGACAGTCTGGAGTCACAGCCTCAGCAACAGAAACGCAGCCAGTCCGCTTATGTGAGTCTACACGGAACGTGAATCTGTTCTCTCTGATCTCATTCACCTTAGACGTGAGGGCTGGCCGCCGTCCACCAACTTCCGGCAAAGAATCCCACCCTATTGTGAGTACAGCTGCGTGGCATTTGCTGTCCTATAATCACAACTTCCCAGGCAGCCGCGCCGACAATGGCGGGGGCCGCTCCGAGCCGTGGTTGGCCTGCAGTAGTTATTTGTGGCTCTGTCAGTCACGTCCCGCAGTGGGCCTCCGGCCCCGCCCGCCCGTGCGGCCCTGCGGGAGCTGCAGGTGCACGGCTAGAATGCACATCTGCCTCCGTTGCTGCCACTGTGTGTAGATCGGGGCAACCCTGTGATTTTCCTGCTTTGTTCAGGGGACAATGACAATAATAGGCTATAATAGGCTGTAATGTGGAGGAGCTGTAATGCCTAAAAGAAAAGGTTAAAAATAAATAAGAACTCTGGTAAAGATCTCATCGCTGGTGTCAACGTGCAAGTCATGCTCGGGCTTGTTCCGCCTCTTCAAGGTTGTGCTGGGAGGGCTGGCGAGGGGGCGTGAGGCAACGCAGCACCCCTGATACGGAAGGTCCAGAACCAGGGATCCGGCTAAGCCGGTTCTGGCGGTTCTGGTGCTTCTCTGCGTCAAGCAAGACGTTGAGATGGGACAGGGCTGAAGGGGTCAGGCGGGAAGCACAGGCTTCTGGTCCAGAGGGGCTATTCCAGCAGGAAGGCTAAGGTGGAAAATGTAAAGCAAACATCGAATAGAAACGATCGATCCAGGATGTTACAGTCTGGGCGAGAACCACACTAGCCATGGGGGGCCACAGTGTTGAATTCTGCTCCTGAGCTAACGCTGACTCTCTCACTCACTCCGTGCATCCGTGTGAACACACTAATTGGGTGCCCACCACGTGTGGGTCTCATGCAGGGGGAGCTCGACAGGCGGCCGCATAGACTCTGGAGTGAGGCACGGAGGAGAGAGAGGTAGGAAGTCTGTTTGGACCACAGTGTGACAGTGAAGAAAATCAATACCTCGTTTATCCGCGGAGCAGAGATAAAACTCACACCCTGGAGACCTGAGCAGTTCAGGGTTTGGGAGAGTTCACCCAAAAGCACGATAACCCGAAGGCTGCACCCGGGTTTCTGAATGGCAGGCTGGCAGGGAGGTGAGGACGACGCGGGGTTTGGGAGGGAAGGGAGAGAGGAGAGTGTGTCCCAGGCTCGGGGAGCAGAGCCGCCCCGCAGGCGACAGGGTTGGTGTTTTGGGACTGACGGTAACCACGCTGTTGACGTGCAGAGTCAAGTATGAGATCACAGAGTCAGAACTGAAATGATTGGTTCACTTTCCCCTTCAACGAACCGTTTCTCAGTCAACAAGTGCCTCGTGTAACAAAAGGGCTTCAAGCATAAGAGGGCGATGCACTTCGTCTGAATGCCTCTCTGTCGTTCCTTACTGATCTCGCTTGAGCACCACCACCAGCCTGTGGTTAGGTAAGGTTCCTGCCGTGTCACTGCACCCCCTTCCCCAACACACTAAAGACAGGGTGGAAAAGAAAATTCCAGCCAACAGGGGTGTGGGGGGCAGGAGAACGGCCCCCAACACTCTAGTCCCTGGGACCTGTGAATATTCCACGTTATACGGAAGAAAGACATTTACTGGGGATGGTCCCCACAGGGAGATGACCCCAGGTTGTCCGAGTAGGTCCAGCACAATCCCACGGGCTGGAAAGTGGGTGAGGATGAAGGCCCATGAGCTGCCGGGAAGACAGGGAGGAGGGGGCAGAGACCCGAAACATGATGGGGACGTGACCCACCCTCACTGGCAGTGAAGGGGAAGGGAAAGGGCTGGGATGGGCTGATGGCCTCCTTCAAAGATCCACGTGCTGAAATCCTCCCCCTGGTACCCCAAACAGTGCGGCCTTACTTTGACACAGGGCCACTGCAGATGGAGTTAGCAAAGGCGGGGCCACACTGGCGCTGAGACTGGGGCCTTGTGAGGGGCAGACATGCACACAGGGAGAATGCCACGTGGAGACCAGAGGTACCCAGAGGCAACAAGCTTCCGGACACTAGGAGAGAGGCCTGGAACAGACCCTTCCCTGGCCTTTAGAGGGAGCTCAGCCCTGCCAGCACCTTCTGGTCCCCAGGACAGCGAGACAACACGTAGTCATTGCTCTAAGCCACCGGTTTGTGTTGTGTGTGTGTCTGTCAGCATGTCTAGCAAACTACCGTGTGGGCTGTGTCACGTGGTTGGTCCCTAGGAAGTGCTGGCGCCCCCTGGCTGATAACCAGCATGGAAACCAGGCCCTCAGTCCTGCAGCCGTAGGGAAGTGAATTCTGCCAGTGAACCGAGCAGCGGAAAAAAACAGATTCTTTCCCGCAGTGCCCAGCAAGGCACACCGTCCGGCGGACACCTGGATTGTGGCCCGTCGACCTAAATAACTGTATGGCGATAAATCCACATTGTCTGGAGACGCTAAATTCACGTTGATTTTTATGGTGCCGGCAGAGAACAAACGCAACCATGAGTCTCAAAACGTAGTTGTCTTGCTGAGTGGTATTCGATTGTCACTGTTTCAGTTCACTGGTCAGTTCACCTGCTTCCGAGCATCTAAGCTGTCCATTTGGCCTTTATCTATAAAGACGTGCTTCATGGTCATTATTTGCAAGGCTTTTGCCATCATCTGCTTTCATTTTCATTGGGAAATTCCTAGGCGTGAGTTCCTGGGTCCTAAGGTAGGCACACGTTCGGTTTTGGTTTTGTTAGGAACTGTCAGAAACGCTTTCAAAGTATTTGAACTATTTCACGCCTCAGCAACAAGGTGCGAAGTTCCAGTGGCTCAACATCTTCGTCGACATTTGGTTTTATCCTTTTTGAATTCTGACATCCAAGTGAGAACGAGTCTTTATATATTCTGGACGTAATGCTTTGTCAGATACATGTATTGTGAATATTTTCCCCATTCTGCTGTTGCCTGTTTTATTCCTTAATGATAGCTTTAGATGACAGAAAATTTTAATTTTAAAGTATAATTATCAATTAGATGTCTGTGGACTGTCTAACAAACCTTAAATTTGTTCATGAATACTGAGATAAGCTTGAAAACCAATGCTAGCGTGTGAACCTTAGCTCTCGGGCTTTAAGACAGCGAGGCTCGGGGACGTCCCCTCAGTGACTCCGTGGGACCACTCGGGTGTGTGTTCCCAGTGGTCCCATCGGGCCCACACCGACGAGTCTTAGTTAACCGCCTTATGGCGTGAAGTCCAGATCGCCGTGCGAAACGGCGCTGCAGAACATTCATCAATGTGGACAGTCTCCCCGTCAAAACAACATCGCAAGTGTTATAAATAGCATGTCCCGGCGCTTTAAATGCGATTGCGTAACAGCAGTGGGAGGAAGACGAAGCAGTTTCTATCCCAGCACGTGCTGCGTGCTGAGCCTGTGAGTCTAGTTCTGTGATTTCTGAGACCTCTCCGTGAGGCCGAACTAGTCTGTGATTAGGTCAGTTAAAGTCCTCCAAGCGCAGGGAGGGTCAGTGGCCCAGGCAGGTCCACGGGGTAAGGAGACCGCCGCCCACCGCCCGCCTGCGTGCCAGCTACCAGGGTGTGTGGGAAGGTTTCACAACCAGCTTTGGGCAGAAGAGACAAGCTCGATTTGCAGCACGTGATGGTTTCAGCAGCGAAAACACTCCGGCCTCGGCTCCTTCCTCGCCGCCGGCGGGAGCTGGGGACACACACCAGACATGCAGGTGGGCAGAGAGGGGGCTTTGCTGTCGGGAGCTGTGCAGACCGTCGCCCACACCGCAGAGCACGCCAAGCGCACTGACTTCCAGATGTATGGAGTTGGGGGGCCGGGGTCCTTCTGCTTCAGAGGCCCAGGTGGCCCCCGAGCAGGCTCCGGGCCTCGTGGAGCCCAGCAGCCGCAGCCGACCCGCCCAGGGACGCATCTGAGCGCTTCGGGCTGCGCTGTTTGCAAAACAGATGGCAGGACGCATCTGGCCAATGAGGCGTGGCTTGCTCGCCCGGTGCGCACCATGAAACTCGTGTAAAACCAGGAGTGAACTGAGCACGAGGAAATCCTCCTTCGGCGTTTCCGGAGGCCCTTGGAGAACCCACTGCACCTCGGCGGCAGGGCAGTGCACAGCTGCTCCCGCGGCGGGTCGGCCCTGGGAGCGTGGGGCCGGAGCCGGTGAAAGGCGGCTGATGGGAGGTTTGCCGGCTCTTGTTATGGAGGTCTAGGTGTTTGCGTCGGAGGCATCAGTTCCGCCAGGCCACCACTGTGAGAGATGGGAAGACGAGGAAGGCCTGCGAAACCTCCAGGGCGGGCTCCTAAGTGACCCTGAGAGAGTGTGGGCCTGGGGCTCTCTTACCCAGATCCCTCCCCATCAAGTGCCTGTGTCTGTCTGCACGAGGAGATCAGGCGCTCACAGGGCCACCTCTGATTGTGGGTGGTCACAGACAGCACCGCACCTGCAGGCGCGGAGCCCTCCGCACCTGAGGGGCCTGGTCCCAGCGGCTCGGCTCAGACACAACTGGCACACGAGCCACGCGCAAGGGCTCTGCCTGCCTTCGACTCATCTCCCCCCCCAGAGCGTCTGTCCTCTGCTGGTTCCGTCCAGAGCACCCTTGGCACAGAGAACTTCGAGTTCAGAAGTGTCTGTCCCCGTGAACTTCAGGGCCGCTCTCACTTATCAGGCACTGGGGAACAGACCAGAGGACCATGACGTCAGTGAGCCCCTGTGTGGAGCACCTGCTCAAAAGCATTTACTTAACATTCCACTCCTGCTGGGTCAGCGTGGGACGCACCGCCGGGCCTCACCCTGTGGGAGCTGCCCTGCCCTCCATCCTGCGCGATGTCCCGATGGCAGCGATACCCTGTCCTGCAGCAACGAGCCTGGGCCTCTAACCACTCGGCTCTCTTCGGGGACTCTGGGGAGCAAACCAGCACTAACCACGAGTGGGAGCACTGTCAGACAGGTGTGGTTTGGCTGAACGGGGTCCCTCCCGGACATCGCTAGGGCACCTGTGGCCAGACACTCACTCACCGGGCCCTGGAATGCCCCCTCCCCCCTTTTTCACTCAGGTGCCTCCCCAGCACAGAGGGGCTTACACCTCGCCCGGCTACCTCGGACAAAACCCCAGGAGGTGTTGTCGATGAGCAGAGAGCCCTGGGACGGCGGCGGCACCCAGCGACTCCCAATAAATGTCAGCGGTTCTTACTCACAGACCAGCCTCTCTGAACAGAACACGGCACCTACTGCAGTTTCGGGTTTCCCCACATTCACTTTATCGTTTTATCCGGCAACTTCTGAGTTCCTACGTACACGCCAGGCATGGATTCCACATAAATCCCCGCACATGTTGACTAAACAAGTTCATTTTCCTCTGAGTTCTGTATTTTGAAGTTCACTATATTCAAGTTTCTGTCACGGAACAAGAGGCTGCTGCAGAAGGAGCACAGCCGCACGCCGGGCTCTGTCCCCGCCCTCAGGGACCGCCACTTCACTCGGACACACACCTTTCTCCCCTGTGAAGCTGGGCGGGCAGGTGCATCCTTACGTCTTCTCCAGCTCAAAGCCCAACATCACAGGAGCAAAGTCTGAATGTTTCCTGGGACCCCCGCGGAGGGCGTGCCTGAGGGGTGCTGGTGGTGGGGCCCCAGTGCCCGAAGCCTTAATGATATTCCAAAGCAGCCCCACCTGGCCCACGGCCACGCAGTCCACAGGGGCAGCCAGCAGGAAGGAGCAGGGGTCAGCAGGGCTTTTCCACAGTGACTGCACTTTCTCAGACGTAGTTCAGGGCCCAGAGCAGAGTGGGGGCTTCGACCTCCTGCGGTTTTGTGCAGGGTTTGGGCGAGCACCCCTGAAAACTCCCCCCGAGCGACCCTTCCTGCCGCCTGCTCTCCTGGATGCCACCCTGCTGCCTTGATGAAGTGGTCTGACCCTCTGACGAGAGTCCCCACCACCGTCTCTTCACGCCTTGTTGGCTCCGTCTTGCGTGATGGACGACGTGACAGCGGCCGGCGGGGCTGCCGGGACCTGCTCTGTAAACGGCTCTGGCACCGCCGTGCCGAAGGCTGAGGGGCCATCTCTCAATTCTGGCCGAGCGTCCTGACGTCGGGCTTTCAAGTACGGGAGCAAGTGATTTATGAGACACCGAAGCACAAATGGCCCTTCAGTCCTGACAGCGAGAGACTCCCATGCGACCCCCACCCTGAGCGTCCCCCGTGGGGAAACGCTGCTCTGAAAGGAAGAGTGGACCCTCTCCCACCATCACAAAGCCAAATGTGTTGGCCTCAGCCAATTTTGTTGAATTTGGATGCGGCCAGTAGACCATGGGCCTCCGGAAGGGCTGGTGCCTGGCACGTCCGTCCCCTTGGACTCCACTCACCAGTAGGCGCCGTAGACACTAACCACCCCCCAGAGAACAGGTTTGGAGACGGGGATGAGACGGTGCCACAGCCTGGATAGGATAGAGCTGGGTCACCCTGTGTCCAAGGGGCTGTGCCTTGTGAAACAAGTCCTTCCCCACGTCGTCCGTGGGTGGCCCAGAGACGAGTCCCCTTGCGACCGTCAAAGCTCCACACTTCCCCTGCTGGGCCTCTGAGCGAGGTAAGGCTTGGGGAGGTGCTGGGGGCAGGGTGACAAACCGCCCTGTTTTGTCCAGGACTGAGAGGCTTCCGGGGACAATGAGACTGTTGGTGGTCAAATACGGACAGTCCAAGGGGACACAGGCCTTCCCATAGGAACAGCTAGAGAGTCCCATGCAAACTGGGACATGTTGGCCACGCTGGTGGGAGGCGAGGACTCGGAAGGACCACGGGACGGAGTAAGAGCAGCAGGAACTCTGGGTGGCGGCCACATGCCACTCAATGTTCTTCGACTTGAACTGAATTGGCAGGTGGCAAGGCTGGCCGCCCTGCCCCTTGCCCCACAGGCTGGGAGCCTTGGTGGGGACCTGGGCTGTCTGGCAGGTCACAGCAGAAGGGACTGTGTCTCGTGGTAGCTCTGAGGTGTTGGGCCCCAGCTGGGCACGTTGCAGCCCCTGACCCTCCTGCAGCAATGGTCAAAGGCGTCCATTCTGGCAAAGCCTGCCTCTCTGGGCTCTGACTCTCACGTACAGGGACGGGAGTGGTTTGTGCTTTTCTTGAGTGACACTGCCTTGTGGAGGGGAAAGAAGGGTGACAGACTTTCCGTGCAGCCACTCATTATTGTCACTAGTGAGCGAGGAGGAGAAATCCAGTTAAAGCCTGAAAGTTATTTCCAACACCTTTTCAGGCACTCGAGCCCCCAAAGCCGGGCACACTCCAGAGACCGTTCCTGCCCGTCCCCGTGAGAGTGTCTCATAACACGTACCAAGGGACACTCTTCAAAAATCAGACTGCTGGATGCTCCCACTCGCTGCCTTCGAGAGCGGCTGAGAGCAGAGAAATGCAAGTGTTTTTTGATGAGCAAAGATTTACCTACAAGCCAGGGGACCTCAGGTGCAGTTACCCGGCGGCCTGGGTGACACACGTTCTCCCTGCAGATAGCAGAGCCGCGGTGCGGTGCGGCGGGGTGGCTCTCGGG
Organism: Macrotus californicus; assembly: GCA_007922815.1. Taxonomy (NCBI): domain Eukaryota; kingdom Metazoa; phylum Chordata; class Mammalia; order Chiroptera; family Phyllostomidae; genus Macrotus; species Macrotus californicus. The sequence goes on from VMDR010000614.1 coordinate 26,801, forward strand.
TGGATCCCCAGAACCGCAGCGTTTCCACGGGAGTGCCGAGCGCAGAGGAGGCCAGCCTCTCCTGGCGGCGCTACTGCTCCCAGGGCTCCGGAAGCTTGGTGCAGCTGGGCACAGTCACGGGGGAAGTGACTTGGAGGGCAAGAGTGAGACAGCCAGAGAGAGAGAGAGAGGGAGAGGGAGAGAGGGGTGGGGAGAGAGAGACAGACGAGAAAGGAGGAGCAGAAACGGCGGAAACGGCGGGCCCAGGCGGCGGCACCCCGGCAACGATGGCATTAGTGGCCGCCGAGCTGTCCTTGAGGAGCGGCGTGCCTGGGTTGATGTTATTTGTGGTGACCTGGGTTTCAGTTCAACACCATAAATGCTCAAACTCTGAGTTCCGCCGGAGCAGCCGCCACTGACTTCCTCGTGACCCACCCGGGGACTTTCAATCAGCTGTCTCCTTGTCTTTCAAGGGATGACAGGCTCCAGGTCCCTGAGGCAGCCTTTCTGAGGCGCTGTAGGAGCGCTAGAGGCCCTTGGTGCACTGCGGTCTGTAGGCGCAGCCTGTGCTTTGGACGCTGCGTCCTGCTATGACGCTGAACGAGTGTGTGCACCGCCCCGGACGGTGGTTCAGTTTATCCCACACCGCAGCCCGTGAGCCTACAAGCCTGCGGACCCCGTCAGGCACAAGCCTGTCGCATCGTTCCCGCTGATGTAGGTCCCCACCCATGGCCCCCTCTTTGTCGGGTGGGTTCTGCTTAGGGACTCTCCCTATTCCTGCTGGTGTCCATCTTTGAGGCTCTGATGTCCATCTTTGGGGTGTCCATCTTTGCAGGTACAGGCGACCCTTCCTTCCACATGCACTGTGAGCTGCTTCCAGAGGTGGGGGTCTCACTCTCTCTGGTCCCCATAAGAGGTGACATTAAGACTTTGGTGGTAGGAGGAGGGGCACAGCCCTCCCCCGACCCCGTAAGGACCAGGGGACCTTCCATTAGCAACAGGCTTCCTTTGCCCTGTGAGAAATTGTGCAGAAGGTCTGACCCCGCTGAATCTATCATGAGGCCCGGCCGGCCCCTTCTCTCTGTCAGCCTAACAGATGGGGCAGCAGCCACAATGTCAATAAAGGTTATGTCCTGCTTCAGACAGAAAGGGGCCAAAATACTGTTTAAGTAATTGTTTGGGGGGGGAACCCAGCTACCCTTCCAGGCAGGCAAAAGCATTATCCGGAAGTCTCCAGGCACGGCAGCCTCTCCCTCCACTCCCAGGCGGGTGGGACGGCCTTGTCAGGGGAAGACGGGGCCTGTCACCGAGAGAAAGTGCAAACCTGGGACAATGACTGCTCAGGACCTCGGAGGTCTCATCTACTCCCGTCTGGAAACCCCCAAGCGTGTGTCTTCCACCGTGTCACTCAGCCCGGAACACTTCCTTTGGATGGTTCTGGCACAATGAGGGGAAGGGACAGGGTCGCTGAAGTGGAGCCCACAGGAAGCTCGGGTAGCAGGCTGACCCCTCCCAAGTCTGCAGACTCGAGCTTGCGAGAGATCCTAGCGTTCACTCCGGGCCCATCTACAGCACCTGGACACAGAGGCGAACACCTATGTCCAGGGACAAGGCACGGAATGAAGGCCGTCGAGGCTCCGTCATCAAATGGCAGGGAGCGCAGGGTGCAGCTGGGCCTCAGGGGGACCTGCAACTGGGCTCTGAACGGCGTGAGTTTCTCTCCGGGTCTCGTTCTGTCCGTCCGTGGCCCTCCTTTGTTCTCTTCGAGGGGCTTTCTCCAAGGGTTGGAAACAAGCCCACTGGGAGGTCCCAGGCCGGCCTTTCGAGTCTGTCCACACGAGAGGGGCTGCTTGCCTTCCCGTAGTCTCAGCTGAAGACCCCGGGGCTCCGTGGAGAGAGATCACGATTGATGACCCCCAGTGGGATCACACGTTTGAAGAGCAGAACAGTACTTCCCTGTGCAAAGGGGGTGCTATTCTCCAAAGAAAGGAGGTACCCCCATCAATAAAGCAATGGAAGCATGCTAGGCCACCGTTACAGAAACTGTGTAACTTCTCGCCCTGGCCAGGTGGCTCAGTTGGTTGGAGCATCGCCTCGCGTGCCAAAAGGCTGCGGGTTTGATCCCCAGTCGGAGCGTGTATGGGAGGCCACCGACCAATGTTTCTCACACCGATGTCTCTCTCCCTCTCTCCCCTTCCTCTCCCTCTAACCAATAAACATGTCCTCGGGTGAGGATTAAAAAAACACTAGGCAAAGTCTCGTGCATGCCACGCCGTCCTAAGTTCTGCGTAAGGGCAGCGAGAGTTATGACGCCAGCGCTGAGCTCTGTGAGCCCCGCCCATGGGCCTGCAGCGAGCAGGAGCCCCCGATGTGCTCCCTGCTCTGATTCATGGCTCACTCCCCTGGGTGCCCACCGAGTGTGTGTGTCTGGCCAATCACTTAGCACACCGCCTCGTGGTTATTATTTATGGGCCTGTTTCCATCTCTGCACGGCGGCTCCTTGAGCTCGGCCCCGGGATGTGCCCTGTTCCTGGCAGTGAGCCTGGCATTCTATCGGCTGCTACAGAAGAAAAATGGCTGTTTCTTGGTTAAAGCTCTGTTCCAAGTCGTGGGAGCAACAAGTCTTTCACACAACAATGTGGGGAGGGAAGTAAAGCTTTCCATTCTGCTTCAGGTAAATGTCGCTGTTGAAAAGGAAGAGCGCTCCCAAGACGCCCAGCGCCCGGCCCGAGCAGCCCGAGAGGTATTTGCCGGTTGGCCAGAGAACGGACGGAGACAGCAGGGAAGAGGCCATCTTGCACGGTTCTCAAATGTGGGTAGGAATAGCACTGATATTTGTAAAGATGATGCTCACAAATTACGGTGAGCACTTTCTGTTTTCGCCCTAAACAGCACGGGCCGTGAATGTGCTGACCAGAGCGCAGGGCGCAGTGGAGAGTGGGGCGGCAGCAAGCCGGCCGCGTCGCAGCCCCAGCCCACGGTTCGTGCTCACCCGCCTCTGAAGTCTGCATGGACACAAGGCGCATTCCGGTAACCGTACCTGGCTTTTAACCACCCTCTGCCGTCACTGCCCTTGCACGCCTGTTCTAGAAACGAGGGCCCGTCCCGGCACAATACCATGGCCTTTTCAGGGACCGCAAGCTTCCTTCCTCTTACCTCCGAAGGCCCGGACTCGAGGGAGTTAACGTGAGCTGATTGATGGACTGCCTTCCGCCCTGCGAGGGGGCTTGTCACAGGCAAGAGGAACATTTAGGATGAAGCATCTAGCCATGTGCAGGCTTCTAGTTTTGTTCCCAAAATAACTCCTGGTGTTGCTGGCTCCTACTCCTCATCAACTTGCCATCTGGGGTGTGTGTGTGTGCGTGTGCGCGTGTGGGACGACACCTCCTCCCCACAATCTGCCAGGCACAGACCCTCCAGCGACCGCGCGACACGTAGGCACTCTCTGCGCCAGAGACGGGTAGGGACACGGAGGGAGGGGGAGGCCCCGTTCCGCTGCCCTGCCCAAGACGCTGCACGTCCCTCATGCTCGCCCGGTACGTGACCTGCAAGCAGGGGCCGAGGAGACGGGGCAACAGCACGGGCCGTGGAGGTCGGGCCGCATGGGGCTCCTTGGGACTTAACCCGAGCGCGGAAGCACTTAAGCACGTGGGGGCTGCAGACATCTTTGTGCAAACCGAACAACTAACTCAAACCATGGCCTGTTTCCTTTCCCTTCAGGAACTTATTTATTTCACATTTCTCTGGTTTAGAAATGACTGGGGCACTGAACTAATTAAAAAAATAATTTAATATGTAGGAATAAATCCTCCCCGAGCTGAGACCTTGTCAGCCAATTCCAACCTGGAGAGCAGGCTCCGCACAGAGCAGTAAATCTCCTGTAATGGGCTCCCAGACCCCGTGCACCACGGCGCGCTCTGCATGCTCATCAGGAAGTCCCGTTCACCTAGGACCTGCCCCCCAAACTTCCTGCAACAGGCTGGCTCCAGTGCTGAGGGCAGCTCGAGGGGCTAGAGGTAGGCCGCATCCAGGTACTGACCGTGGGGGCGCTCCAGGGAGAGGGACTCAGTGGGAGTGGCAAGTGGAGACGGAAGGGGGGGGTGGAGGAGGAGGAGGAAGAGGAGGAAGAGGAGGAACCTGCCCCCTCCCAGTGCCCCTTGGCGCAGATTCCCTCACATGGGAAGCAGCTCTCCCAGGCTTTGGGTCACTTACCCCACAGAATGCGTCAAGGAAGGGAGAGAGAAGCCGTTGCCTGAACCAGAACCTGAAAGAGCACGCCTGGCGGGGCTGGAGCGAGAAAGGCTCTTTCTGGAAGGGAGGGAAGTCCGCTCCAGGGGGTGGAAGACGGTGGGGAGCCGCAGGCCCCTGGGCTGGGCTCTGTGGAGTGAATGGGTGTTGCCTGGGTTTCCTGGACCTGCTGAAAGAGCACTTTGGGCGCCACCTGGGGAGATGGTGCGGGGTGGTGGCTGCAGTGACTGGGGAGCATGAGCTAGGAGGAAGCCTCTGTGACCTCAAATTTCTATTTGTAATGTTGGCAAGTGACCATGAGAGACTCTTGTGGATAAAGCTTGTCCATGTTAAAGACAACAGGAGGAGAGCCAGGCAACTCAAAGGTACACGGCCATCCTTGCCAGGTCAGGGGAAATTGGAGGCATCCAGGGCACCATTCATAGTTTTCCTAACAAAAAAGCCTGTAGACCTGGCCATGACAATGTGACAGGAACAGACACTTCCTGGCCCCACGCTCATCCTACCGATGACCTGTGACATGCAAAGTTCTCCAGGTAAAACTTCCTGTTCCCAGGATGAGGGGACACTTACTTTCGCTCCCCCCCAAGGAAGCGCCTGGGACTGGCCGTGGGAGTGGCCGTGGGAGTGCAGGACGACGGACCGCAACGCTTTGAGCTCCGTGCCCCTCCCGCGTGGCTGCAATCAGACTGCTATCCCGCGCACGAGGGGCTGGCGCCACAAGAACGCAGGCTCTTTTCAGACCTGAGCGGTGTGCACGGGTCCTCGGTCACCAGCCGTCAGGTGATGAGCAAACATCCAATTTCGCAGGAAGCCACCGAGATGAAGTGGGCTTCCAAAGCCACATCATCATTCATTACACTGTCATCTCTCCTTGGGAACTTCCAGGTCAAGGGGAATGATGCATGGGCACGGGGCAGGGAAGGCGCAATCAGGTGCCGACTGCCCCTCCGAAGAGCGCTGGAGACGGCTGTTGATGTATCTGGCCTATCATCAAGATTTCTAGCTCATGGGGCAACAACAGGGTTTTTTGGGGGGGGTCTCTTTTTATTATTCACAGAGTACAGCACGATAAATCCTACAGCTCACAATGGTGCAGCTCCGACCACCACCGATAAATCATGGACACAGAGGTCTAGTGACCTGATGTGCTGGCCTCTTGGTCAGACTGTCAGATGTTGGTGGGTGGGGGGCCGGGCGTGACGCTCCCCCAGGGAACGGAGTCAAGGCGGAGTGGGCCCGGTCGTCACAAGGACCTGCTGGCACCCCCAGTGGCATAAAGCTCCCCTCGGGTTCCTTTCTGGGGTCCCGCGGTCCTCTCCCGACTCATTCTTTTCTCGGAGGAATGCCAGGGAATGGGGCTCAGAGGGAAATGATCAGAGTGGATTGTTCAGGGCGATGTGAACAGGGGAAGAAGTTCACACCTGCGCCCTGTGGAAATGTCATGCCATTACCTGATACCTTCCAGGACAGCATTTTCAGTCCTTGGAGATGATGTTCAGCAAACATGAAGGGGGTGAGGGAATAAAAAAAGTGCTAGCGACTGGGACCACATATTATTGAAACTAAAATCACCAAGTTTTCCCGAGCTATGCGCTGGGCACTGGCTTGGGAGCTGTGTGGGGTATTGACACACTTACCCCCGTCCCCCAGTGGGGCACCTGTCTGCAGGGAAGCTAATGTCTTGTTGAAGAGAGAGACTTGGGAGCATCAGATAATCTGCAATAATAAAAGACTTGGGCATCATTTCTAGACAATAGAAGCTATGCTATTAGAGGGCACCTGTGATTAATTCCTGAGCAAACTACATGGACAATAATTGCTAAAATATTTCAGAGAAAGGAGAGACCCCTTTGGGCTAGGCCTGGCGGTACATCATTAGGGAAGAAAAAATGACCTTCGGCTGACCCTCGCCATGATGGGAAGTGATCTGGACAAGCAGAGAGGAACGCCGTGCCTCTTGATTACCAACGGGAAGAGAAATAAGGGATGACCCGTCGCACGCGCACTGCAGACGCAGCTCTGTGCCAGACGCCCCCGTCACAGCAACCCTGCGAAACACTGCGGCTCCCAACTCATTGGCGAGGAAGCCGAGGCTCGAGGCTCGCAGTGGGGACTCCTTGCCCAAGTGAGCTGCCAGAAACAAAAACACACAATGTCATGCCCAGCTACAATGTAGCCATCAAGAACATGTTTACCTTTCCGGCTTAAAGGAGTAGGAAACCTGGCAAAATACAGGAAACAATGTTTTAGTCACTAGACGAGAGGCGGCCAGGGGCTGTGCCCCCGAGAAACGGGAATGAGGAAAGCAGCTGTGTGTTGCCCAGCTGACCCCCGGGTCTCGGCCCCTGCACGGACTGGGGAGAGCCCAAACCTGGTGCTCGTGCCTCGTGGGGAAGGCGAACACTAATGCTCGGGGAAACCAGGGTGGCGAGGAGTTTCAGACCAGAGCACCAGGGAAGACAAACGGACAGCGAGAGCTCTGGGGGGCCAGGGAAGGTCACTCCGAGTCAGTTCGTGCTCTGCGGGCACATGTGGACGAGTGTGCAGGCCACGCACCACCAGCAAAGACTCGCTGAGCCGCCCGAGAGCCCAGAGACAGCGGGGCACGGTCTCTGTTTCTGAGAGCCAGCGAGCGGGAAGTGTGGGTCACCGGCAGAGCAGGCACGCCGGCCCTCACGGACAGAGCGGGACACAGGCAACCAAACTAACAAGTCACTTCGCTGCCTGCTGGGACACAGGCGGCGAGACTGCTGGAAGGAATGACAACTTGACGAAATCCAGCACTGACCAGGCACAATCCCAGATGCCTGGCATCCGGACGAGCCTGACGGGGCACGCGCAAACACAGGAAAACGTGACTTTGCACGGAGGCAATCCATTGGCAGGAACAGACTGGGAAGAAGACATAACGGAAGGGGCCTGGGAGACGTCGGAAGAGCTATTGTAAGGAGGCTTCATTGTTCCGGGACGTGATGGGGATGCGCACGCCTAAGGGAGAATGAAAAACTACCCAGCGGCCCGCTGTGGAAGTGCCCTGCGGATGAAAACGACAGTGCTGACAAAAGTGTGCCGGACAGAAGGAGTCCCCGCCACAGCCGGCAGCAGCACAGGTCAGCGCAGGTCAGCGCAGGTGAGAGCACAGCAAGGACACCGCCTGGAATAAAGCCCAGAGAGGGAAAGACCAAAAAACGACAGAGCCTAATGATTATGTGACGGTGTCGAATAAAAAAAGAAGTGCAGTTGGAGTCTTAGCAAGGCAAGAGAGAAGAGACAAAACATGCGTGGAAAAAATAATGGCCAGGAAATTTACAAACGTGACGAAAACTACGAACTCACAGGTCCTCGACAAAACCCAGAGTATTGACTTTTAAAGCCATACCAAACAACTGAGTGGTTAAAAACCCAGGATAAACAACAATAATTCAAATATTCAAATAGTAATAAAGAACGAAGTTGGGGAAGTGGCACTTTCTGATTTGGAAACGTATCACAAAGCTACACTAATCAAACAGTGTGGTATTGGCACGTGTGGAGGGAGACGTGTAGATCCACGGGACAGAACTGTGAGCTCAGCAATAAACGCTTCCCTTGTGGTCAGCTAGCGTTCAACAAAGACACCAAGCCGTTCAACGGGGGAAGGAGAGGCTGTTCTGCAGATGGGGCTGCAATAACAGGTCATCCACATTCAAAAGAGGGAGGTTGGACCCTTCTCTGTGTGATGCACAAAGAACAACTCAAAACAGATCACAGACCTAAAGGTAAGAACTACAACTCTTAAACTCTCAGAAGAAACACGGGTGTAAATCTTTGTTACCTTCGTTTAGGTAAACATTCCGCACACATGGCACCAAAATACTGATAACAAAGGAAAACCAGGTAATTTGGACCTGATAAAAATTGAAAATTTTGCCTTGCGATGATTTTATCAAGGAAGTGAAAAGACAAGACAGAGAACAGGAGGAAATACTTACAAATCTTTGATCAGATAAGGGACTTGTGTCCAGAATACGTACAAAGTGCACGTGAATAATAAAAAGACTAAAACACAACTAAACAGTAGGCAAAGAATCTGAAGAGCCATTTCTCCAAGAAGCGAGAGAAAGAACCTAAGCACACGAGGATGCCTGGCATCACCAGTCTTTAGGAAAATGCAGTTTAGCCCTGTTCAGGCGGCTTGGTTGGAGCATCTCCCACACACCAAAAGGCTGCGGGTTCGATCCCTGGTCAGGGCACACACCTAGGCTACAGGTTCGGTTCCCGGTTGGGGTGTGAACAGGAGGCACTGACTTCTTTGGGGGGAAACTGCTGGATCTTATGGTAATTCTGCATTTCATTTTTTTTTAGTAGGAGACAGCTGGGTTGGATTTTTACCTTCACTGCTGCCTCTTGGTTAATGAGGCCGGAGTTTTCCATCCACAGCTACGTAGGAACAGAGTTTAAGGGGGTGTTAAGAGGTTTACTTGCTTTTAAAGGATACCCTGGGCTGCTGGGGTGCTGAACAGGCTCTGGAGCCCGCAACCGCCCCCGGCCTGTCCGAGCCACACGGAGCCAGCAGTGCCCAGAGACTGGACTGTCAGCTTCCGGAGCCCCAGTTCAGGTCTCTGTGTCCAGGCTCCCGGTCGACAGGCAGCGCTGAGGAAACACATGATGAATGTGGACCCCGCGTTCGAGCCAGGATGCCCACTTTCTGTGGCCGCCCTCTGTGCTCTGGACACCCAGGTGCTGACGACGGCCATTCCCACAGCCCGCAGTCCCCGCCTCCTGCTGGAACCTTCCAGCCCTCTGCTCCCCCCAGCCTGACCCCGCTTCTCCAGGCTGGCCCCCGGGGACCTCTGCCGGCCTGCTAATGGCATCCAGGCAGAACAGGCTGGATCAGGAAACCCGAGCGTCACTAATATCCAATCCCGGGCCTCAGGTTTTAATAGCGCGTATGAAGCCCTGTCTAAAGTCCAAGATTAATTTAATATGTAAAGCAACAGATACCTCAAATTAATATAGAGCGCTGTGATACAAACGACTTTTGTTCAGATCTGAATGCTGCACGCGGAGGCTGTAAGTAAATTAGTTATATTGATCTATATTCATAGAATTATTTAAATGTACCCTCTGGTGCTGGGAGCCAGGGGTTTCTGATGCTTACCATTAATGCATTTTTCATTAGTGCTAGTGCTGGGAAGCCCAAATTTCATTTGGCTGCAAAAGATTAATTTCCTCTCGACAACCATGGCCAGATTAAAAAAAGGGGGGCAGAGGCTTAAGACAGTGACCTGCAGGACAGTTCTCAGAACTGTGAATTAGAGGGCCAGGAAAACACAGATGAAAAATAATATAACATGTATATGTATGTGTATATATTTTTCTCCTCTCGACTGTTTGTCTGTTGGGCAGGAAGCAGCCATTTTGAAGAGAAATACATCAGGATCTGTCACATCCATTCACCGTCGGCAGCTGACTTATTTCCAGTCTCAGAGACGTAAATAAACAGGCGTGCAGGCAATTAATTCCCAAATACTCTGGGCCCAACGTGTCCCTCGATTGCCCTGCTTCTCTCCAAGTATCTTCTCGACGCCCTCACGAAAGGAGCCTATACAATAATAGTAATAGTACCATTAAGGCTAATTAAAACCATTAAAATTAATTTTGTTTGAAGAGTTATTGGAGCATTTGCAATTCCCGCCGAGATCACTGACGCACGCTGGGGAGTCACACAGCCGCGTCCCCGAAGGCGTCTGCTGCTTAGGTGCTGTGACAGCAGACGCGGCTGGCGGCCCCTGCCCGGGTCCTGCGCTCTGGCCCCAGCTCCTGGGCCCCGTCCTCATCGGGGACCTCACTCTCCCTGCCTCCCACCACCCACCTCCTCTGGTTAGGACGGGAATGATGTGGGCGCGGACCGTGACAGCTGGAGCTGGACACGCTTCTACAAGGGGGAGGGGCGAGCGCTCACTTTTACGACGTGATTCGTGAACCGTTAAAGACCCCCTTGCTGAGAACGCATCCCTCAGAGACCCGCTGCAGTTCCCAAGATTGCCCGGTGAGGGGCTGCCCTTCCATACGGAAGTTCTGTGCGTTGTGGGGGTCTCTTGAGGGTGTGAACTCCCCAGGAGGGCAGCCCACTCTCAACAGGTGGCACGGGGCTCAGCGGGACCTCAGGCTGTGTGGGAACGAACATCTCTCACAAAGCGTGGTGGACAGAAAAAGTAGCCCCGGGATGGTCACACTCGGATCCCTGGCTGCTATGTGGCTCCACACCAAAGAGATGAAGGTTTAGGATGGAACTAACTGGGGGTGCTGGCCTGCTGCCGTGGGGACAGGGAGGGTGCCCTGAGTTCCCCGGGGGGGAAGGGGGTTCAGAGTAACGGCAGGAGCCCTTGTCACTGGAAGAGGGAAGAGAAGAGAGAGCTGAGAGAAAGCCACGTGAGGGGCTCAGCCCAGTGCTGCTGGAGGAAGGTGCCGGAAGCCATGGGACATGGGGACCCAGGGAGGCTGTAAACGCCAGTCAGAGCACCGGCCAGGCGGCGGCAAGTGGGGAAGAGCTGTCGTCTATGTACCTCAGGACGCTGGTAGGACCCGCCCCTGGTGACTTTCTGGCTGGAGGCCGCTAGCTGTGTGCTGGCTACTGCCAGAGACCGCCCTCAGGTCCTAGAGGCCCCCGGAGCTCCCCACCATGTGCTTCTCCGAGTCCACACGGGGCTCTTCAGCTGCAATCTGCTACCACTGAGTCCCACAGGACACAAGGAGGTCGTGGGAGTGATGTCCCAACACCCCTGCCAGGCTCTCTATTGGGAGCAAGCCCAGGTCCCTCCCACACTCACGAAGAAGAGTTTACACCAGGAAGTGGGGACACTCTGAGCTCTGCCCACCACCGATGCCAGTCACGCCAGACTCCTCATTCCCACCAACCGTGTGTCTGAGAGCGAGGCCACAGTCCACTCTTCCATGGTCCCAGAGGGTGGTTATTGGGTCTCCACATGACGTTTGGGAAGTTTCCGTTTTTCGGTGGAGCTAAAAACAGATTCTTTGTTAATGTAAAATGGTCCAAGTCTAGTGGGTTAGGAAAAGGTCCCACCGAATGAAATGTGAGTGAGGAAAACAAAACAGATCTGCGAGTCAGATAAGCCCCCCTGGTGTCTGTCTGCAGCTCTCCTGGTGGGGGGCCCGCCGGGGTTGGTGATGGAACCTGCAGGAAGACACTCCCCAGGGACTGGAGAAATCGCTCGAGTATCTTTGCTGAATGCGGGATTGAAAACAGGGTCCCCAATTTCTTTAATAGAGGGGACTTCTTAGGCTTTACCAAGGAAAGTGGGGGCTCTCTCTACTTTCTCCACACAGCCTGTTATTAGTGCATTTTGTACAATTTTAGGAAGCAACTGGAGAGCAGGAAGTCGCGGCTAGGTCAGCCACGCTTGTGCGAGTCCTAGATGAACCTACCTTGTGTCCGGAGGTGTGCACAAGACGCCTTTGCTCGGGGAGGGGGCTTGGTTTCCTGGACCTGCCGCCCCTGCCGCCCCACAGAGGGCGAGCGCGCTGTTACCAGGAGCTTGGACCAACTCGGGCAACTCCAGGACTCTTACAAAACCAACGAGCGTGAATTAGGAGGTGCGTGTGTTTTCCTCTTTCACTTGGGACGTGACAAAGAACCCTGTGAAGCCCACGGGGGACCACGACTGAACAGGGTGAGAGGGTCCCCAGGCCAGGGAGGGTCAGATTTCTCCCACGCCGGCGGTGGTTGCTGGGAGGGTGGAAAAAGGGTGAGGACTGTAGAGGAAAAGGCAGAAACGAAGGCCAGAGCCGCCACGTGAGGACCAGCCTGTGTAACAACTGTAAACACTCCTGCGCCTTCACTGAAAGGAGACTGTATGTGGGAGATTCCACACGGAGACACTAGCAGCCTCAGAGGGACACGTTAAAGGTATGCGTGTTTTCCTTTGACTTCCGGGTGCTTTTTACTTAACATACATTGGGCACTGTTGCTTCAGAGCCGAGGGGGAGGGGAAATCTGCTAATCAGGGTTCTAGGAAATGTCCTGTGTGAGCTGCGGAGGAGGCGGGGGCAGCTGTCGGGTCGCCTGCCTCGCTCTCTCCCAGCTGGCTAAATACGGGTCTGGAGCGTGGGCAGGTGCCACGACCCGCTCCGGTCTGAACGTGGCCTCTGGGGGAGCAGCAGATGATTTAATGGGTCTTTGCTCATCTGCAGTTTCCATGGGGCTCAGCGCGTCGCAGGCGATCATTGATCGCTTTAAGGAAATGATGTCTGGCCCGACCGTGATTGTCGTCACAATCAGCCCACGGCTCTGGAGCATCCTGCTGCTGCACCATGCCTGCCGAGGACACGCACTCCCAGGCTCCGTGAGCCTGGACCCAGTCCTCTCCTACCTCCCTTTATCTTTCCTGTGTGACCAACCCTCTCGGGGGGCATTTGCCCCGAGGGCAGGGTGAGCGGCGTCTCTGTCAGGAAGCCCGATCTGAGCACCTATGGGAGCCAAGCACCTCGCTCGTTAGCCGTGTTGGCTCCACTTCCAGTGCGGTCTCCCCGCATTAACCGTGGTGTCCGTGCTGTCCTTTCCCGACTGCATGCGACTGGAGGGCAGAGACAGTGACCCTGAAAGTGAATGAGCAGGTGGCTCGTTTGTCCTCACAGATGTGAAAACACAGGGAAACGGGGAGATCAGAAATTTAAATCCTCGTTTCCTTGTTTTATTTACACTAGAAGAAATTAAAGAGTTCTGTGCCATGTCCCGAAGATTTCACTGAGGTTCCCTGCAGTCTCTGCGTGACGCGTGGTCCCCAGGCCCCAGCTACGTGATGTGCGCTGTCCCAGGGACTGGAGAGCCCATGGCGACCGAGACAGATGCAGGGCTGCGCTCATCAAGCTTCCACGGAAAGGGCACATTCGTGGGGTGCTGTGGTTTTCCTCACAGCTCTCAAAGAGAAGTCGGCGTGGAGCAGTCGCCAGGCCTGTCCCCACATCTCCCGCTGCTCCTGGGTCCCTCCTCAGAAAACCTAGGGCCCCGGGGTGGGAACGGCTGGGATACATTCCTTTGGTTACATGCATTCTTTATAAACCACTGATTTCTGAAAGAGCAAGGCACCTGCACGGGGCCCTTCCGTGGTCGTCTCACTCAAGATCTGACAGCCTGGCAGCCTCGCCGAGGGGACGGGAGTCAGTGCACTGGGAACGGAGAAGGGAGGGCAAAGCGCCCGGTGACGCCCATGAACCATCTAGAATGGCCACCCCTAAAGAGATGCAGGTGAGCCAGGGAGCGCCTGGCTCTCTACAGAAGGCTCCCCACAGACCAAGGGTTCTCTCACTGGGTTTTTCTTCCCCACGCACGAGCCGGGGGCCCCGGCCTGTGTTACGGGGAGAAGGTTTGATGACAGGAGCGGCTGTGTGTGTCCACACACGTGCAGAGTTCACGTCTCTGCACAGGACCATGCGGAACTAAACAATAACGCCGAGCGGAAGCGCCTAGTCCCTGAGAAGTCAGAGTGGAAGGGATACTTCTGTAAAAAGTCCGAGGAGCCTGGCCCATGGCCTGCCTCTTTGGTGACTAAACCCCAGGACAGGAGCCACTGGCGTCATCAAAGTTCATGCCCCTGAGGGACTCGGGGGCCGAAGGCTTTGGCTGTGAGGTGAGCACCATCGGAAAGATCGGAAAGATGGGAAACCTTGCCTCAAAATTGGGCTGTTCCAGGCCCACCTCCCTCGGCCCGTTCCGCCCTCTGGCACTGTGGAGCCAGAGGGACCCGCCAGCTTTGTTCCTTCCAGGGCTGCTCTGCCTGGAGGCGGAGCTGCTGGCACCAGCCAGCCCTGGGGCAGGTGGTGAGCAAGCACCGAGTGTCTGGTCCCGTCTGCAGCCTCCTGTGCACGTGGGCTCGGCCTGCCCTGCTGAGGTGGTCCGGAGTCTAAGAGAGATACCATGGCACACCGACAGGTGGGGAGAGGACGGTGTGGGTGACTGCACCCTGCCTCTGAAGAGACACCCACAGGCAAGATGTGGTCTGCGCAGGACAGGGACAGCAAGGGCAGATGCTGCAGGGGACAGGGGCCTGGACAGAATGCATGACAAACACAAAAGGGGGACCCCGAGTGCCCGTCTCCACCAACACCTGCCTCCAGCTTCCCGCCTATCGGGCTGTCCACACCCTCACGGCTTCTAGGAGCCTGAACTCGTACAACCCGCAAAGTGGGCCCAGTGACAGTGGCCTTACAGGACCGCCAGAGCGTCAAACACCAGGGACACTGTTCACGAGCACAAGGCGAGAACCCACCACGTGACAGCGATCATCAGGGAGGCTGTTTCCCGCAGAAGGAGTGCCCCTCCTCGGTTCCCAGAGACGGGACGCCCGCGGGCTAAGAGCAGGAGTGAGCAGAGTGAAGGGAGGAGGGGACAGCACAGTCACCTCAAAGTCTGGCCTTTGCCCTCCTTCTCCCGCTGCTCAAATTTCTGTCACCGCACTGGAGTGGTATTGCTGTCCTGACCGCGCCTTGGCATGGCGGGTGACAGACACTGGTGGGGACGGCGGAACCAGCTGACAGGAGGGCGCCTGTCCATGGGGACCTGACACTGCCACTGCAGCCCTGGGGGCATCTCCATGGCTCTCATACGACACAAGACGACCTTGAGCTTCTTTTGGATGCTCTGGTTTACACAACCAACCTAATGCTAAATGACGTCACCCGTGGCCTTACTAATACTTAAAAATATTTACATGCATGTACTCCACGTGGGTGAGAAGGCCACCGCATGTCCCCACTGAGCTGTGTGGACAGGGGCCGCCGCATAGGTGAGCAGGACAGGCGGTGAAGCTACAAGAAACAGGTGGGATGAAAGGTTACGTCCATCCACGAACCCATAAGAAAACAACAAGCAGATTAATCCCATTCTAGTGGAAGTTGCAAGTTCTGGGTATTTTCACACTTAATATTTAATAAATCCTATCGTGAAAAACAGGAACTTGCAGCTCTTTAAGCAGCTATTCCAACCCAGCATTCCCCTGGAACGAGGTCCCTCACCTCCTTGCCCAACATCGAACAGCACCCTCCCTTTCTGAAAACTCCCCCCCCCCCCCCCCCCCCCGGGTGCCGGTTCTGTGATAGGAGAAGCCTACAGGGCTCTCGAAGCCAAACGGCCCAGTGCCCTGGCCGGGTGGCCCAGTTGGTTGGAACATCCTCCCGTACGCCAAAAGATCACGGGTTCGATTCCTGGACAGGGCACATACTCTCTCTCCCCCTCTTCCTTCCTCTCTCTCTAAAATCAATAAACATACCCTGGGGTGAGGATTTAAAATTTAAAAAAAAAAAAAAGATTGCAGCCTGACCTGTAGCAACGGCCGAGGGACCAGGCCGAGACCCTGCGGTTGTGCTGGATGGATTTTAGGGCTGACATCAGCCTCTTCTAACTTCTCCGAGGAGCCGAGACTCAGTAACTGCCTCGCGCAGAGAGAACACGGGGATTGCTGTGGACACCGTGTCCCGCAGAGAAAGCTTCCTGCCGCCACGGTGCAGAGAGGCATCGCCAACCACCGGCAGGAGAGAGAGGCGATTTGTGTCTCCTGGCCGACAGCCCGTCCTCCCGAGAGCCCTCAGCCAAACGGGCAGCCGGCAACAGAGCCAGCCGAACGGGCCTGGCTGTGCCAGGAGGGACGATCCTCTGGTGAGCGAGTGGCGTGTTCACGCTAGCGCCCGCTGGGCCGAGGCTGGCTGGGCAGAGCCCGCTTCCCACGGCTGCCCAGGGGCCTGCGCTCAGCACAAGGACGTTCTCTGTGTCTGACATCACACAGGGGTCCTGATGGACAAAAAGGGGCCACTCACCACGAATGGTGTGAGGGTGATGTTCTCATTTCCCGCTGAAAGCTCATTCGGTTTAATTTTTCTTAACGTTCATGCTTAAACTGGTGACACTGAACCACATCGTTTTATTAGGAGAGATTACGTGGAGGATGGGCCAGGCTGGAGGGGGGAGGGACGGGAACAAAATCACGTTTGTGATCAGTCCTGGATTCTTCCCCTCAGGAAAAGTCCACATGCTTCCTAACGGACCGGCTTCCGGGGCCCCCAGCATCTACCCACTCAGGGGCAAGAGCCCCCGCACCTCGAAAGTCAAGCGGAGCCACCGTCACTGGTCACCCAGCCCTCGGAGTGTTGTCCACGTCAACGCCCACTCACCCTGCTGAGAATCGCTGATCTGAAGTCGGAAACTTCCAGCGTTGTTTCCTCTTTACCACTCTTAAAAGCTTTTTATTGTAAAAATACCCAAAGTAGTTACAAAAAAGCAGAGTGTGCTCTCCCCCAGCTCAGTAACGTCACCATTTTGTTTCATTTGGCTTTAAAATTAAAAAAAAAAAAAAAAAGTTTAGTTCCTTCCCAGCTTCTTCCTTCGCATTTTTATTTTTCAATGGAGGGTTCTGAATCAAATACTAGGCTTCACTGTCTTCCAAATGCTTTGGTTTGCATGTCAGAGGTAATGTTGTTTTAGCAATGTCAAAATCCATCATTATTCCTAAAAAAAATAAGAATAATTTCTACCTGGCTGGTGTGGCTCAGCGCATTGAGCAATGGCCTGTGGACCGAAAGGTCGCCGGTTTGATTCCTAGTCAGGGCACATGCCTGGGTTGGGGGCCAGGTCCCCAGTAGGGGGCGCTCGAGAGGCAACCACACATTGATGTTCCTCTCCCTCTCTTTCTCCTTCCCTTCCCCTCTCTCTAAAAATAAATAAAATTTTAGAAAAGAATAATTTCTAAATACCATCCAATACCCAGTTCATATTTAAATGCCCCATTTGCCTGACAAATAATTTTTATAGTTGGCTTATTCAAGGAGAATATAAAAAGGTCTACTTATTTTATTTGATTATTATATTATAACTACTTTTTGATTTTTTCTCTGAATCCAGAACTATCTAATGTCCCTCCCTTTTTAATTTACTTTTTCCTGTTATTGACTTGCTGGCGGATTTAGCAAGGCAGGTCAGCATGTTCCACATTCTGGATTTGCCTGCTCCTGACGTCATTCAGCGTCTCCGTTCCTTGTATTTCTTACCGACAGAAAGTCAGGTCTACACCTTCACTGGATTCTGTCTCAGTTTATTTTTGGAATACCTCGCCGTTGGTACTGTGTTCTCCTTGGTAGCTCATATTAGGAAGCAAATACCGTTTGGCTATCTAGCTTTCGGCGAGGATAAAATTGATCAGTGGTCCAACCCCCCGATGTTTTGACTCAGTGACTCCTTTTCAGGATGAGAGGCCTTATCCCACTGCCCCCCTCTGCGCCCCCTCCCACCCCCACCGCTGACTCAGTGCTGGGGGTGAGTCAGTGCCGGGTCCTAGGAGCAATCTGAAAAGCACCACGCAGACCCGGCGCCTCTCCAGGCACGCAGAGCAGCTCCCTGGCTGGCTCCCCTCGGGCTTCGGGACAGATCTCTGGGGAGGCTCACAGGACGGAACACTCTGATCACTGAAGTCTGGACGTGGAGCCAAACCTTAGGAGGCGCTGGAGAAACAGACAGGGAAGGACAAGCCCACGCAGAGCATGTCCTCTCCAGGCTCTGGGATAAAACGTGGCACAGCGCAGGCTCCGTGTCTATGAACAGAGGAGAGAAGCTAAACTGGGAAAGGTCGGCCTACGGCTTCATGCTGGCCTCGCTGCGCCCTGCGTAAGGGGACCCTGGACTAGCTGTCTCTGCGCGGGG
This sequence comes from Macrotus californicus, assembly GCA_007922815.1. Taxonomy (NCBI): domain Eukaryota; kingdom Metazoa; phylum Chordata; class Mammalia; order Chiroptera; family Phyllostomidae; genus Macrotus; species Macrotus californicus. Next base: position 44,718 of record VMDR010000614.1, read on the forward strand.
GTAGTGAGTATCACTGTTGCCTCGAGAGTCACAGTGTGTGCAGGAGCAGATGCAATGAGAACACTGAGTTCTCCCACAACTTCAGAGTGCAAGGGCACCTTCCGGAGCCTGACTCCCGTGTCCCACATGTGCACGCACGCCGAGACTCCTACCCTCTGGTTCCCTATCAAAAGAGAATGGAAGAATCACAGAAAAGGGGAGGGAAAAAAGAAAACAAAACCCCCCAACTAACTGGCTGGGCTTACAAAGGCAGCAACCTGAGAAGGAGAAACACGTCCCCACCCACTTGGAACATCACCACATTCCTCACTAACCCTGACACGTCCCACAGGGATGGCTCCTAGTCCTTGTCTTCCCCAACCCACCTCCGAGACTCTGGGCTGACAGCTGGCAGGAAGAGTGGGGTGTTCTGGAAAGGAGGGGACCTGGGGGGATATGGGTTTTCTGTGGGGGACCAACTCGGGTCATCCCGGGAGGTTCTGGAGGTGGAGAACGCAGTCAGGGCCAAGGATGGGAAGGGGACGGGGGATTCGCTGAGACAGGGAAACTCTTCCCACGAGCAGGTGTGTGACACCCTTTCAAGGCGCAGCAGGCGTCTCTCCGAGCGGCAGCATCCCTGTCCCCGGAACACAGGCCTGACCGCCCGGGACTCTGGGGGGCTCTGACAGCGGTGCCAGGCCGCACCCTGCACTCAGTTTTTCCCGCAGTTCTGGCTCGCTGAGTCAACCCTTCCTTGTCCACAGTCGGCCCCGCAGCTTCCACCACGCACCTCAGCGAGCACGGGTGTCTCCTGTGTCTGGCTTGTTCCGTACGTCTCGGTGCTTCGACGTATGCCTTGTTTTCTATTTTACTTACACTCTTCTCCCACTGTTCGCGTAGGCTGCTCCCCTGCCCCTTCCCTCTGCAGGACTGCACGCTCCCTGGTATCGTGGGGACCGTGCAACACGTTCTTCTTTTCTGTCCCCGTGGTGCTGTGCTTGCGACTGAACACACAGCTGATGCTCAGGAAACACGTGCTGAAGCAGACTGAGTGGATGGACGGCCAGGGACTCTCCCCAGGGAGGCAGAGCTACCCTGCGAAGACGTCGCTCCGAAGCGGCAAAGAGGTTCCAGCCACATCCCCACCGCAGCCCCCGGCTCCTCCGAGGCCCTCCACACACCTCCGCCCCCTCCAGGTCCCTCCATCCTCCCCCTTCCCGCCCCCCACCCCCACAGCCCAGGGCAGCCTCAGCACCGCAGCCATCTCCGGCCTTCACTTTCCTTCTGGTGAGCCCCTCCATTTTGTAAGAGGGCAAAGGAAGGAGTTTTGTGGCGGACACCTTTCCTGGAGCAACAAACAAACGCTTCTTCCCTCTCACTTCCCACTGTGGAAAGCCGGGTAGAGCGGAGCCCTGCACACCCAACACCCACCCACAGGCACACACAAACACACACCAGGGGCCGGAAGCTCAACTCTGCCGCACCTGACACGGGGCCAACTGTGTGGTCATGCCCAAGTCCCGTCGCCTCCCCTGTCTCAGTTCAGGCAGTGGTGACAGACACGGTCACGGTGGCCCTACCGACATCACAGGGACTCGGTGGCTGGGAAATGCGCGCGTGGACGTGCGAACACCCCGTGAACTACGAAGGCCGTGTGGATATCAAGCTCTGTTGTTTCTGCTAACGCACTGGACGAAAGCCAGCCTTTCCCCGAGGCCACGAGGTCTGTCCTGGTCCAGCAGACTCGACCAGGCTATGTGGGGGATGGGGAGGTTTCTCCCTCAGCGCCTCGTGGGAAGAGAGGAATCCCTCGGCGAAACTGGAATCGCATGACCCCCTCCCACATTTCAGCGCTGCAGGCAGCAGGGGCCGTGGCCCAGGGAGGCCTGGGAGACGGAGCAGCTCCCGCTCGCTCATCTCTGAGGAGCAGGGATCCCACTCTGAATTCTGTGCACGGCCCCATCCTCTCTCTCCAAGTGCTTCCACATTGTGATGCAAAGCCCCACGCCGACAAAGCGATTTTTAAAAAGCGCTCCTTCCTGTGCCACAACACAGCACTGCTTGTGAAGGACGGCACGCGGCGGCCGGGAGGCTCGCTGTGGCTGTGTGGTCCACTAACGTGTCCAGAGCGAGGAAGGGAGCGTCGGTGCAGACACATCGCACAAACGAACAAAATTAAATTATTTAAATGTCTAACTTCTTGCTGAGAAGGAAACGTGCAATAGTGCTTAATGCTTTATTTAGATCTTCGCTGTCTTTGGGTTTATTGGAATGTGTGCGATAAACGTCCCACTGATTTCAGAACCACGTCGTCGAGAGATGGTGAGCAAGTCGCTTCAGAACTCCAGGACTCGGTCCCAGCATGGCCACCGCAGAGCCTGAGTCAGACACGAAGTTTCCCTTCCGCTTCCTCAGGCTGTGACTGGTCGTCTTCTGTCCCTGAATCTGCAAGGTGCCTACAGGGTACAAATCCTTTTGGAAAAACCAGGGTTTTTCTTTGCTTTTGCCACTGAGAGTGGGTGTGCCAGCCTCCTTAGACATTTTTTGGTTCCCAAGGGTATTTTCTGATGCCAGCTTCACATGAAAAATACCTGCTCTGCCCTGAAAACGTGTTTTTAAGAAGCTTCTCTCTATGGACATGTTACTAATCTAGTCCACTCACTCCAACCCAGGTCCAGCTACTCAAGGTCAAAGGAAGACGGTAAAACAACGCCCCAATGGGAAATTCCAAGAAATCAAACCGGTTTCTGGAGCTGCCAAGATAAAGTTAGGGCTGACATGCATTTTCTCCCGTCTGCTCAGAGACCAACGGGAAGCGCTTCCCCGGAAGCCAGGAGACGGGCGCCCCAGGGGTTTCGATAGATGCCCGGCAGGCGTGCACTCGTCAGTCAGCCCACCGCGGGAAACGGCCATTGGGGACCGATGTTATCAAGCTGCGTAATCTCACCCTCATCGCAGGGCCTCTTCCTGAACCCCACTACAGAACGTTCTGGAAGACAGTCACACATCTGCCCATGGTGGCAGTTGCTGATTATCAGGCAGGACCAGCAGGTCTACCTGTGAAGTGGAAGTCTGTCTTCAGTGTGGTGGCCACTTTACTGCAGTCATTCATTCATTCCCTTCACCGCTCACTCACTCATTCACTCCCTTATTCCACAAACATGCACTGACCGCCCTCCCTGGCCAAGCACCGTCCTGCGTGGCCTGCTGTCTAGGCATGGGCCGCCCATGTGCTGAGTGAATAACGAGGAAAGCAGTGCACGAATGAGTGAACGGAGGCACAGGGGACAGTAGGAGACTGTCACCACCCATCGCGGTGAGTGCTGGGGTAGCACCAGACCCCACGTGGTGGGCCCCGTGAGGAGGGTGTGGCGCTCCTGGGAGGCTCTTCCACTGGGGAGACCGCGTGGAACCCAGCAGCCTGCCTCTCTGGGTGCGGATCTGGTCTGGGAGGCCTGAGACCCTCCGCGGGTAGACAGTGCGACCTGCTACGCGTGAGACCCCCCCCACCCCGGGAGGGAGGGTGGAGCGGGGAGGAAAGGAGAGGCTGGGGATCAGCAGTCTGGGAACCACAGCGTTCGAGGGCATGGCCTGAGCCCCCAAATCAGTGTGCTCTGAACCCTAACTTTCATCGCTCCGGACACCTGCTCTTCCAGTCTCTGCGCCCACAGCCCCGATGGAGTCGCTGTGGGGGTTTCACACCGAGGAGAACCTGGTCTTCGGTGGCTGTGCTGGGGAATCGTAGACACTCGTGACATTAGACGCGCAATCGAGTCTGAAATTTGGACGATGCAAGCCCAAGTGCGGAGCAGGAAGCCAGGGAAGTTCTTCAGGGGAGTGAGTCTCTGCGGCCGGTGGCCTCCGTCTGTGGGACGAGTGTGGCCCGGCCGTCGTCCCTCTGCACGCCTGTGTTCACAGACATCTGTCGGTGCCACAGCAAACCTCTGATGGGAACAGCGACACCCATCATTGCTGGTGGGTTATTAATAAGGCTCCTGTTAAATCAGGTGATTTATATGCATTGTCTCATTCCATTCTCAAAACAAAGACTTAGGGCAATGGGACAAAAATGGGGTGGAAACTTTCAGTTTGGCTCGTTCGGAAAAACACTGAAAACGGCACTCTAGGAACTGGGGTCTACATTAGAACTCTCCGGAAAGCAAACTGTCACGTTCAATGTTTTGTGAAAAGCATGCGTGGATTTTTTTAACGAGTGGGCTCCCTGCTGGAGAGACAGAGGCAAGGACGTGCAGTTGGTGCTCTCCTATCAGTCACGGCGACGAGCCTGGTGACTCTCTGATTAGATTGCACACAGCGGCTCCGCGCCCCGAGAAAGAACACCCACTTTCATGCCCATCCGAGGTGATTTTTGTCATCTTATAATGATGTGTGCTTCGCCGGGTGAGCCAAACAGATGACTTTTCATCTGGAGGTCCATCTGGCGTGCTAGAGGAACAGGCAGCCAGAATCAGGGGTCCTCGCCTTTCCACAGGGACCGACGGGACCTTGGGCAGGGCACTTCCTCGGAGGGCCCTGCTGCACCTGCGGCAATCCTGACTTGAGAGATGATGTTTCATGGAGGGCAGCATCGTGCACCCGAGTCCTCTGGAGAGTGCTGGAAGGCTCGGCTCCTAGGAACCCCGAAGGGGAGCTGTGGGGTCAAGGCCCACAGGGCACAGGCCTGCACCTCACTGCACGCCTGCCCCTCCAGCCCCTCCCTACCCTTCGGGCACAAGGCTGAAGCAAGTGCAGCTGACTCTGAGCACTGCGAGCACCGTGTGCACAGGGAGCTTACGGACCATGCGCTCTCGTCAGACCTCCGCTGTGTGCAGGGGGCTGTGTCCGATCACAAAAATAAGAAGGCCTGAATCTCAGACCCTCACTCAGACAGCTCAGAGTGGACCGGACTGACCCTCGGACCAACCTGTGCATCAGAATGCGGTCTGTACCACTGATGTGCACAAGACACCAGCAGGGCTAACCGCCTCGAAGGCCTGGGCGCAAAGAGGAAACACTTGGAGTCAAACTTACAAGGTGAACGCAAGGCCACAAGATAAAGAGAAGAGTCAAGGACACAACAGCCTAAGCCAGAGGCACAGAACCCAAACAGGGTCTACACCTGGGTGTGGAGAGATAAGAGAGGGGAACTCCGAGGCCCGAGGACAGAGGGAGGGGCCAGAAGGGCGGGACGGAGGGCAGAAGCCGGCAGGCTGACGTAGAGCTGGCGGGAGGCTCCCTCTGTGCTCTCCGCTAGAAGCTTGAACTTTGTGCATTTATTCATCCACTGCTTAATTACTCACTGATGCTAATAGCGATACATGTGACATCGAAAAGCACTTTGCTAAGTGATGATATAATTTTCTTAGCAATCTAAGCAACTCACTCAGAACTGGTGCCTGTGAGGGGCTGATGTGATATCCAGGAGGAAACACCCCCGGGGAAGTGGGGAGGTAGAGCGAGGAGATCAGAGGGCATTGGGGCCAGGTGGGAGTTATGTCCAGGACATCTACAGCAAGCCAAGGAGAGGGCAAAGGGCAATGCCAGGGGAACCCCAGTACTTAGAGGGGTGGAGGGGGAGACAACACTGAGAGAGACTGGACTGGTCACACAGAAGGACCTGGATTGGAGGGGTCCCGGAGCTGCAACAGGGAAAAGATCAGGAAGGGGGCGGCTGTTAGGCAGCGGAAGCCGCCACGCAGAGAACCCCATGAGGTGGAGGTCCGAATGTGCCCACCACGGGGGAGCCTCAGGCCCTCCCTCTCCCAGAGGCGTTACAGTTTTAGAAGGAACGCCAATCCCGAAAGCCTCTGAAGAGCAAGCCTGCCTGGGACCATTCCTCCCTGGGGGTGAGGGCCAGCAGGCTGGCGCTCTGGACCCCCTTCTGACACCCCACGCAGGCAGACCCCCAGGCCTGGTCCATGCACCACACCTTTGGGGGTGGGGGAGCAGACTGGCTGCACATGTGGACTTTGCTTTCACTAAACAAACAAACAAAACACTCAGTTGAGGAAACATCTGTCCCTCTTCAAAGAGCAGAGCGACCATTGGAAGTCCCTTGACCCTCAGAGACTCCACCCCTCACCCTCAATAGAGAGAAAATACGCGGATTTCGCAGGGCTGTGGGGAGGCTGGAACAAGGTAGCCAGCCATTCAGCACAGAACCTGGCCCCCAGGGAGGGCTCAGCAAAGACAGCGTTCCTGCTTCTGGCTGCGGCGGGGGCAGGGGAGGGGGGCTGGTGCCACAGCCCGGGCTACCAGCCGTGGGCGCCGGGAGGTTCTGGCAGCAACCCCGCCGTGTTGGCACCGCACCTTCCAATTACCCGCACCGCTGCTCCCTGCGTCCTCGTGGATGGAGCGAGTGTGCAGCTCAGATAAGCCGGAGGGCGGGCGCGCTGTCCCACCGTGAACCTGTGCATGTCCCCGTTGGGACGCCGACCAGTCCCCAGCTGCACTTTGCCTCTGCCAGGGGGGACCCCAAGCTCCCTTCACGTGAGCCTGCAACTCGACCATCATGAATGCCAGCTCCTCTTTCTCTGGCCTTATTCTTGCCTAACAAATCCCACTCAGGGAAAGGTACCAAGGGGCTGCTTTCTGGGTTGGATGTTCCACGTCGGATTCCGCTTCCAGCGCTGAGCCTTGCTGTGTCTGGCAGAGAGTCGCTCTGGTCACTTGGGAGTCAACAGAGTGACCCTAAAAGTCCCACCCTGGTGGACACCGATGTCTCTGCCTTGGAAATATGGATAAAACTTGTTTTTCCCTCCACGGGGCTTCCAAGAGGCTGTGCTTGGAGGCGCGTGAGCTCACAGGTTTTATTTTCCGCCACTGGAGGGCTCTCCTATTTCTCCGCGAGCAGTGGAGAGCCGAGCGGGGCACACGGGGTGTCGAGGGCAGGCCTTGAAGAGGGGGCGGTCCCTGCCGTCAGAGTCGTGGTCCTCGGGGACAGGTGGGTCGCCAGGGCGTTTAAACCCGGCCACGCCTGACTCTTCCGTCAGGGGCAAGGGCCTTTTTCCCTCACGCTGTTGAATACAAAGGGACAGCAGCCAACACAACAGTCGCTGTCCGGTGTGAGTGAGTCAAAATTATACCTCTTTCTTGTTAGACTGGCAACAAATATAGTTCTGGTGTGCCGCAGAATCTTAGTAGCCGGCTCGTGGCTGGTGGCCAGGCTGGCCTGTCTGTTTAGTTTTTATTTCACTTTGTTTGGCTTTTACACGCCGCGGACTCAGCCTCTCGAGCGTCCTGCTGGTTCCACCGTGGCTCGCCAACGTCCGAGCATCAGTGCGGGAGTGAAACGATAGCCACCTGGGCCCTGGAGACCCTTTGTGTGCGACCCGCTGTCACCTGCCTCCCCAAGGTGGCCGAAAGCTTCCGCTCTGAACGTGAGGCTTTACTGTTTCGTGAGCCCTTCGACTTCCCTCGGAAATCAATAGACACTGTCCCCACCGCCCGTCCCTGAGTCATGCATAGGCCTGGCTCTTAAAAATTGTCATCCACTACTTAACAACAGAATGCCACAGTGCTGGTACCCCAGGTGTGGCGACCCCCCCACCACACACACACTCTCTCTCTCTCTCTCTCTCTCTCTCTCTCTCTCTCTCTCTCTCTACTGGAACATGGAAATAACAGAAACCTGGGGGCAGATCAGCCTGAGAATCTATGAGTGGACAGAGTCGGCGCGTTCCTGGAAGAGGGGTGACTGTGGCCCCTACTCAGCATTGTAGACCCCGCCAGGACCCCTGGGCTCCTCCCGCCACTTCCTCCCCAAGACGGTCTTTCCCCCGAGAAACCTGAGGCTGTGACCCAATAGCGGGCTGTCCCCTCCACGCCCTTGGCACACGGCTGCGGGGCGCCCTAGCCTTGATCAACGTCCAGCTCCTTCTCTGGGCAGGCCAGGGCTTTAGAGCTTCCTGCCTCCCCAGAAGCCAGATGTGGCCAGTGACATGCGTTGGCCGATGAGACATGATTACAAGTGACCCAGGCCACTTTCTTGTAGGGACACTTAACTGTCCTGCATGACTCCTCCACCTTCTCTTCTCCTGCATGGGGATCAGGGACACGTGTGACACAGAGGTGCCGGGAGGTCAGAGCGGTCTGCAGGCTGACACACAGGGGACAGCTGCCTAACCACACCGTGGACTCGGGGTCGGCAAGGGAGTTTCCCTCCCCCCAGGAACGGAGACGGTGGGAAGGTGTGCGCACTACATAACCCAGACTATTTTGGCTATTACAGTTGAAGAGTAATCTCGAGAGTATAACGTACTGTTAGTAATTGATGAATATTTTAATGCATTACCTCTTCCCAGGCACTTCCATCGTGCGAGGCATCTCAGGGGACAGGGTGTCTTAACTGAGAAGAATAAGCTAATGACGGAGGGGAAGACACGTGGGCCTGCTACAGAAGGTGACATTTTGGGATAATCGTACCATGCTGGTGTCTGGCCAGATCCCTCCCCACAGATCCACTTTAAAGGCATGATCTGTGACAAGGAAAGTGTGGGACCAGGGCTCCTGTCACAAGTGTCCCCTGCCGGCCACTCTGAGGAGCACTGACCCCAGGCGGTGCCCCCACCGTGTCCTCAGCACAGTACATGTCCCAGAGCTTAAGCAGCTCTGTGAACCCTCGTTGTGACCAACACAGCTGCTTTGTGATGGGTTCTGTGATGGGTAGGACCCGCGTGTCCTACGTTGTCACTTTTCTCGGATCGCGCGGGGGCTGTTGTCCCCAGAGAACCATGGTCAGGATGGGGGTGGGGGGGTGCAACATTTGAACCCAGACGCTCTTCACCAGGCTCTGTCCCCGATGGGCGTCCCCATGCCTGCAGGGCCCGGCGTAAGACCCCACCCCAGGGAAGTGCCCTCACCGATGACCCTGGGCACTGTGACCCTCCTCCTTGTCCCTACTGCCACCTGCCGCCACGGTGGCTTTGTCCAGAGGTGGGCCTCCAATGACCCGTGCCTCTCGATGTTGGGACCTGACCAGGCTGTCCAGTGACTCCCACCCAACTCAGGGAGCAACTCTCCCCGCTGGCTGTGTCCCGACGGGGAACGCTCTCCCCACCCCCACCCGCTGACTCTCCTGTGTGGAAACACCGTCACCCAGCTGAAGCCAGTGGAACCACCCTCCCTCTGATGGCTCCATGACAATGCCTTCCTCGAGGGCAGGCCACCTGCCGCTCGCCATCGTCCCTGGTGGCCGATGGACTGAGGCTGTAGCTGACTGGACCCTGACTCCCCGGCTCGGTCAGGGGCCAGGGCCGGTGGTCAGCAAAGGACTGCTGGCTGAATGGCCACCCTTCACCAGCAGAGAATGGCCATGCGAGAAGAAGCAGCGGACACCATGCTGAGTGTTTTGTCACCACCAAGGGCTATTAATAGGCGCCTGGCACCAGCTCCGGGCTGCTCCTGCCCGTCTCACACCCCTCGTCTTTCACCAAGGCCCACGGCCAGTCCGCAGTGGGTGCTGGGCTTCCCGCCGAAACCTCTCTGGCTGGCACATTGGTTTTGCCCTGAGATACCTGAAGCCTCTTCAGACTCAGCCCGAAACAGTGCTGACCTTCCCCCCCGCCCCCGTCACCTGGCGGCTCACGTCTCATCTCCCCTTGCGAGAGCCGGGCCCCCGGCAGGCTTCCCTCGCCGACTGTCTGGTTTTCATTTTCTCCTGGTTTGAGCTCCACCTGGTTATTTATGTCCCCGTCCCCCACGCCCCAGCATTCAGTGCAGCAGACGCAGAACTGGGACAAGGGGAGGCCGAGGAGGCATGGTGACCTCTCTCTGGTGGGGGGGTGGGGTGCTCTGCCCCAGACCCTCTGTCCTCAGCGGACTATTTCCAAAGGTCTGTCCATGGACTCCAGGGGGCGGGCATTTCCTTGGGTTGGGATTTTTTGTGTCTTTCCTTCCTTTTATCTTTTTCTGTTTTTCTTTCCTTTCTTCCTCCCCTCCCCTCTTCCTTCTGTTCCTCCTCCTCGTCTTTTTCTGATTTAAATGACATCCGGCCCCAGGCTACAGGCTAAGGAGCCTGGCGATGCACTGAGTCAGCTTTCTCGGCAGTTCTTAGGAGCCGCCCTCCTCTCGGGCCACCGGTGCAGAGTGTGGCTGGCGCTCTGCTGGACAAGGCGGCTTCCCCTGCAGGGACCCAGGAAGGTGCCCGCGTCACCAGGGCACCTGTACCTGTGGCGTCCTGGGACCAGACACTAACTCAGGCACAAAGAACCTGCACAAGCTGACAACACTGTGCAGGACAGTCAGTGACCAGAGGGACACCACAGCGCTTCCAGGACCCCCGCGTCCTGTGCCTTTCTGCTCCCGTGGGCTGTTCCTTCAGCGTGGAGGGACCCGCTCCCCTTCGCGCATTGGTGGAACTGCCTTGTTCCACAAAGCACAGTTCAGGAAGTCACCGCACCAGCCCGTGCTGGCCGCTGGAGAGCAGCTGGGGACCCAGGGGAGGGCAGAGAGGACCGGGAAGAGAGAGACGGTCGGAGGGAGGAGGCTGCCAGGAGCGGTCAGCGCCAGGACCTCGAGGCTAGAGGAGAGGGCAGTTACAAGTGTTTGCCGAAAGGGGGTAGTCACCGTGCAGAGGTGTCCAGGTGGGATGTTGCAGGTTTTCATGCTGGAAATGGGAGCCGCCGTGACCTCCCTCGGCCTCAGCCCCTTCTCAGAGTCCTGCATGACCACTGCCACCCGCTTCCTGTCTCAGGGAAGGAAGCAGGTCTCTTCCCACTCACCACAGCCACCCAATGTCCCCGTTCCCTCCGCGGCGCCTCCTTTTCTTCCCTGGCTCCTCTGTCCCTCAGCGGCTCCATTCTGACCTGCACGTGCCCCGTCCCACACCCCTATGCAACTGAGTCCTGCCCCATCCACTCGGCAACCCCCTCTCCCCTCCCGCCCTGACCTCGCGTCAGCCACGGCCGCGCCCTTCGGTCCTCCTGCCCAGCCACCGCTCCAAGTCCCTGTTCCTCCCAGCAACCCGCTGACCACATGTTGGCACAGTCCCATAGCCGCCATGCCGTGTCTGTCTGAGGACCCTCCCCCACCCTGATCTTACAGGACCGCTGTCCCCCCGCCGCGACTCCCTCGGCGCACCTCCACACCGACAGGAGTGCTCCCCCCGCACCCCAAGATTCAGGGGTGCGGACATGCAGCTCCCTGCTGGTGGCAGAAAACTAAAATTTACCAATTCTGGGGCACTTCTGCTTTGTCACCACACTGGAGTCCAAAGCATTCTGTGACCCTGCCCTTCCACCCAAAGAGCCCCGCCGGTTTTTGACATCCATGCACTGGTGCCTCGTACTCGACTCGGGGCCATCTGGAGAGGCCTGGCTCCCCGACGCCACACCACTCCCACTTCTGCCACCGCTAACATCTGCACAGGGCTTGACCTCCGGAGTCCCCACCCCAGAACGCCCCGTTCCTGGCTGTCACACCCTCAGCTCTCACTTTATTCTATTAAGTGCTCCACCATTGCTGGACGGGCCTTCCTTCACAGTGACGCTCAGAGCAATTAAGGGAACAGAGCTGAAGGTGTGATCCATAATCCCTCAATTTATCACGCTCTGCTGAACCCCCACACCACATCCCATCTCTCTTGGGATGAGTGCCAAACCAGAGGCTGTTTTCAGGATGGAGACCCAGTTAGATTTATCACTAACAGGAACAAAATAACTCAGGCCCTTTAGGGCCAGCTACAGAAAAGCGAGGGAATTTAACTCTTAATTGAAAGAAGAAAACTAACATTTAGGCCAAATAGCTTGTCTCAGGTAGACTTTGGCCATAGTGTGGCCATGGCAGACGATGCAAAATGTCATGGTCCTGTTGGTTCAGGTTCAGGTTTAAGCCTGAATAGCAGCTATGTGTTTGCAGGGAGGATACGCAGCCATCCCAGCTCAGTGAGAGCTAAGGAAGGGCCAGGGTTTCCTTAAACAGAGCAGTGGCCCCCGTGTCTCAGGCAAGAATTTAGAGAACAGAAACCGATGGGCTCACACAGGTCTGCACACGAGCTCGGAGACGCAGGTCCCTCCTTCCGTCCAGCGTGCTGCTGACTGTGGGCGCCTGGCTGTGCCATGAGTCTACTCCCAGGAGTAAGACTAGGCCTTGTCCACTGAGCTCAAATGCTCTGGGAACGAAGCATAATGCCTAGTTCCTAGCTTGTCACGTCACAATTTGGAGAACTGTGCACCTCACGTGTTACTTCCGGGCCTGGCTGACCGCTGCACCCGATTCAGGGAAATGCCCCGAGCTGATGCTGTAAATCAGAGTCATCCTCTAGGAGTGGGAAAATGGTACCCTAAGGTCCTAGACCCCCTCATCTCAGCAATAGAAACAATTAATGTCCTGGCTCATCAGCATCTGTGATATTCAAGTCAGACGTTAAAAATATAAGAAAGAGAAGAATAGTTCAAGTTGCTCACCATCATCACCATCATCATCACCATCATCATAGCTGCTGCAGGTCTGGGCTGACCGTGTACCCCCAGCACCGACCCTACGTTAGGCCCTGGCCCGTGTAGGGAAGATTCCACGGCACCGAAGTGAATCCGAATGTGCCACCTCAAAGTGTTATTAAAAGAGCTCCCTTCCCTCCACCTCTCTGCCCAAGAGCAGGACATGCTTTTCTTTTTGTGAAGGTGCCCCAGCTCCTGTTTCAGGAGAACAGCCTTATCTCTGGGCCCAGGACGCAGGCACCAGGACGGGTCTGCACGAACAACTCTCACTAGAAAAACCCTCACGTATAATTCCCCCACATGCTCAGCTTCCCACAACTCACCGGTCCCTTGAATCCAGGCCCTTTTTCCTTTGCCTTGTCACTTTTCCAAAAATATATCACCCTTATTTAAAATTGTTTGTAGGCCCCAAATTCTAACCACTTCTTTGAGTTTTCCCATCGCTGGGTTTTCCCCTGTGTATGCACACTGTACACGCATGTAAATGCTGTTTTCTCCTGCTAACCTGGCTTCCGCCAGTCTGATTTGCGGACCCAGCCTCCGTATCTATGAGGGTAGATGAAAATGATTTGTCTTCCTCCCCCACAGGGCCAGAGGGAGGACCAGACACAGAGTGTCACGACTAACACAGGAGAAGAAACCCTGACGCCCGCATCACGGTGAAGCCGAAATTCACCATGACCAGGCTCAGAGCCCTGCCAGTTTTAGTGGACTTCATAATCACTACACAATCGGCCCAAGTACACAGAAGAATGGGCGATGAGAGCAGGAAGTCCCAGGTGGAGCCATGCTTTTGTCTCAGGCGTGGCAGGGACCACAGGGAGTCCTTGGCTCTCTGTGCAGGCACCAACTTCCGCCAAGTCCAACCTAGGCTCTTCCTCAGGAAGCTGCGGGGCATCCTGGGCCTGGGAAGTGAGTTGTTTGTTTCGTCTGGAGCACTGGAGCACAGCTAACGTTTGGGGCTGCCGCGGCTGCATCAGATATTTCCTGAGATTTCAACATAGTCTTTAAGAAGTAAGTGAAAAGGGCCTTTATTTTGCATATTGGGAGTTTACGCAGGTATGCCTTATTTAGAATAAACTTATTTGGCAACACTTGGGGCAGATGACACTGATAAAGCTTATTGTTATTATTATTTTACAAACTGAGGAGCCTTGTCTAAGTCAAGGTCAGGCAGTGACACAGTGCGCGGCGCACAGCGTGAAATAATGCACATCGTGACAGACAAAGGAGAGAGGGAAGGAGACCCGGGAGCATATCAGGCAGGGCCCGTCCTCAGCGCAGGAGACAGAGTCGAGAGCATAGGAGGAAAGTGAGTTTGACAGAGAGGTGGATGGGGTGGCAGAAGGCAGGGTTAATCGATGCCTCCACCCACGGTGTTTAATTTAAATCCGCTACAGAAGTCTGTATCATCTGGGATTTCACAACGAAACACAATGCAGAACACGCAGCTGCCATGTGAGTCGCTGGGACAGGTCAGGAGACTCTGGCCCTGATCCTGAGGCACCTTAGAGTGACCCTTAGTGAAAAGCATCAGGAGGTCTACCACCTTCTCTTGTTTGACAGGAGAAGAGGCGGAAGATGATCGCGTGGCTCTTGATTTTGTGCACTGGAGAAGCAGGGCCTACGGTCCATTTGGTGCTTTTGCTTCAGAAGCTGGGGATGCCCTCTGAGCCTCCCAGGATGGAGGCCTGGGCCCGGCTCCTGCATCCCCACCCCAGCCGGGCATTTGTGGGAACAATGAGTCCCACCAGCTCGGGCTTGACAAAGCTTCCATAATGGAAAGGAGGAAGGCCCAGTGACATGGGTTTGGGCAGGTCTCTGATGCAAAGTTGGGCCATGGTTTTCATCAGATGAGGGGAGCCCGGCCCTACTCTCTGGCCCGTGTGCGCCTTGCGATGGAGACAGTGAGCTCTCCCCAGTGCAGCTCCTCTGCCAGCTCCTGGTGTAGAAGGGCTCACTGCCGAGGGAGCCCGGCTGGATGAAGGCTTTGTGAGCCTCCCAGCCTCATTACAAATCAATAGAGACGAACTGCGTGCTTAACACTCAGAGCCGAGCCAACAAAGCCTGACTCATTACAAGCCAAGGGGCTGGGCTCTCCTGGGCGGCTCGCTTTGCTTTCTTCTGTGTCTCAGGGCCTGCACCTCCCTCCCCCGGGCCACCCCCCGCCCCCCTAATCCGTCTTCAGTGGCAATACCCCGCCTCGCAACGTCTCCCTCACCCCTCTGTCCACACTCACAGCGTCTGGAAGAATATTTCTTGCTGGATTGCACGCCTCCCTGTGGCCAGAATGGCCATGAGAGTTGCTGGAAGGACAGGAAAGAGGGCCCCCTGCCCGTGTCGTGCAACGTCACTTTTCCCGTAGGAATGAGTGATTCTAGCACCTTTTTAGCAAACCTCCTGCTTCCTGTTCCCCTCCTGATGCTTCTACCATCCCCTCAGCAGGCGCAGTGGTTAGAACGACAAGGGGACTTTGGGAAGAGGGAGCACCTGTGACACAGGGGCGGGCACCGAGGGGCACCCGCTCCCCTGCCTGTGCCCCTGCCTGTCTCTTCTCTGAAAAGGAGTGGCTTTCTGCCCCTGTCAGACAGGACGGCGCCGGGAGTAACTGCACAACGAGAAGCCCCGTCCGGGAAGGAAAGACCAAAACAAAACAAGGAAGCTTCAGATGTCTCTGCAAATTCCAGTCTCACTGTCTGAGAGTCTAGAGCCCGGGGCTTCTTTCCTGGGCATCACGAAGGCTGCCTTGTCTTCCCGCCCAGGGAATGCCAGCCCACGACGCGCTCTCCGCTGCCTCCACCCAGGGACGCCACACTCCACCTGCAGAGTGCCCTCTTGCCATCACAACGACCCCATGGCAGAGTTTGCTTAATACTTGCACGTTAACGAACGTGGGAATAAGGAAAAACTGTCTGCTTCCCAAGCCGCATGCTTTGTAAGCAGGGACTGCGCCAAACCTTGGTCCTGCTCTCGGGCAGAGCCCGTGAGCTCAGTCAGTGCACCCATCTGCCTCTGCTACAGGGCTGGAAAAACAGGATTTTGCTGGATGGACCACAGTGTGGGCTGTGGGGCCCAGCACCCGGGTCACCGCAGCCCTGCCCTCCTTCCGCCTTCCCCACTGCGGTCCATGCACCGGCCTCCTCCTACCTGGGCAGCCACACCGGGGCGTCGGCGAGGGCAGCACCAGACAGAGACCCCTGGTCCTTCCACCAGCCGTGGAGTGTCCTTGTGCAATTGTCCTAATGTTGGTGAGCTCCCACTTCCACATCTGAAAAACGAAGCCAGGGCCACGTGAGGATTAAAGGCGAAAACCTACAAATGCAGCATTTCAGAAATGCTTCCTCCTGGCCTCTTCCTCAAGGTCTTTTCCTCTGGTCCCCAAGCCCTCCCCCAGGGGGGCTACGAGACTCCCCCACAAGAACGGCTTCTCAGGCTTCACACCCTGCTCCTCCCTGGGGTACCTGCACTGTGACAGGCTGGGATGAGGGACAAAAAGAACGGTTTCTAATTATACAGACGGACGTGTGGAAAGCAGGGAGTCTAAATGCTGAAATCCTTCCAAGCAATAGACGCCCGTCTCTATCTCCGGGTAGATAATAGACACACAACTAATTACAAAGCTTTGAAACCTGGTTCTGTTGTCAATACAGACAATGTAGCCACTACTATCGCCTTCACAGGACAAGGGGGAAAGGAGAGATTCTTAGAAGGGGCCTCGGCAACTCCCGCATCGGGGAGTGTGCCTGGCACTCCACGCGCACTGGACACCGTGAGCCTCTGACGGCCGGTGACACTGTTGGGGTCTTTGGACAGAGGGGTTGCATGGAGGTGCTACCAGTGGGGCTGGCCCTGGGACCTCAGGACTCAGGCTGCCCGGCGAATACACAGAACCGGGGGTGGCGATGGACGGTTGTTCAAAACAGTGCCATTGTAGGTTCCTGGCAAAGTATAGAAACAATCCAGAGATCTGCAAGTTAAAAAAACATTGGAGGCCAAAGTGGAGAAGATGGTTCTGCAGCAGAAACAACAGTTGGAGACATTTTATGCAAATGAACCGAAAGGGCAGCTTTTGAAAGCAAAGCTCGTCTTGAGACGCACACAGCTGTGCCCATTGCAGCAGCGTCGGGCGGGGAGCACCATAAAGCATCCCGGACAGCCGGGGTCGGGAGGCCCCCACAGATGCGCTAAGGCAGAAAGGCATGTGAGTGGGAGAGTGGTCCGCTGATAAATCAGACAGGGCTGAAGGTCACGGTGGCGCAGGAACGACTGGGTTACCGGACTGACGTATGGGCCAAAATACAGAGGTTCACCACGAAGTTCAGGAGAAGCAGTCAGGGCTACTAGAAAGCAGCGAATACTTTGTGCAGATAAAGCAGCTGTTGATGGAAAGCACCATCAGAGAACATTTGAAAACTCTGAGGGATAAGTCAGCAGTCTGGGAGGGGCTACTCCTCAGCTCAAGCCAGAGGTGCTCTGGGCCCTTCCCGTGTGAGTGGTGTCGGCTGCGGCTCTCACCGGAACAAAGGGGCATACTGTGACTGTCACAGAAAGAGCTGTGGAGCCCAAACCCCAAAGCAATCACGAAGAAGAGAGGGGAGGAGGAACACAGAAAACAATTTTTTGATAAAACCGCCAAGGCCGCTGTCACGGAAATATTGTATATCTAATATGTTGGAAGTATAATCTCGAAGTTAGCTAGAGGCCTGATGGAGACAAAAATAAATTGGCCGATAATTTTGGGTACGTACTTCAAAACGTCAGGCCCTTTTTGCTTGAAGGTAGGGTGCATTGCAGATGCACTTGCTGTTTACCAATCAGACAGCAGACTTATGCAAGATCATGACCAAAGCCGACAGTGGGGCCAGGGATACAAATCACTCTTCACGAGCCGATTTGTGTGCATTTGTGAGTAACAGAAACTGACTCAGACTGGTCTCAGACTTTACATAATGCCTCATGTGACCGAAATTTCCAGAAGTAGGAGCCACAGGAGAGCTTGACATGGAGCGCCACGGCCCACTTCCTTCCTAGTCCTGTGTTCTGCCCGTCGTGCTGTGGGTGCGTTAGAGGTTGTGGGTGCGTTAGAGGCCGTGGGTGTGGCGGGTGCATTAGAGGCCGCGGGTGCGTTAGAGGTGGTGGGTGTGTTGTTAGCCTGACTCTGTGCTGTCAAGGCAGCTGCAACAGCTCCAACAGCCAGATGCTTCCTCGTTCTCACCTGCAGTAGAGGGATGGCACCTTCATCCCAGGATCTCCAGAACAAGCCCCGAAATACATCCTGACTGGACCCACTGAGGTCACATTTCCGGTGCTGAAAGGATGGCTCCGCCCAGGATGTGGGGAGAGGGGGAGAATGCTCCCCGTTGGCTTTGCCTTGGTCGGGTACCTCGTTTCTGCAGCCAGAAGTCAAGTCCGCCTCCTCGGAACCACGTGGACGTGGTTCTCCAAAGTAAAGCTTTTTCAGATGGGCTGAGGGGGAGCATCTGGAGACAACTCCCAACTCCCCACGGGAAGGTTAACTAGGAGAGGTTCATGCAGAGCTACAAAGAGCTAAGAACAAGCTAGACTTCCCTGGGTCCTGTACCCTTGATGTCCAGCACCCATCCCTTCACCTCTCCAAATGTTTCCCCGGCAGCCAGGGGCTGGGAGAGCAAGAGCCAGATTTAGGATGTATACCAGGCACAGCTGGGAGGCGAAATAAAGTATAAGGAACTTGATAAGAGCCGTGTCAAAGGTCACTGGCGAAAGATAAGTTTTCAAAAATCAAGGGATTCAGTCAACTGGAAGCTCATTATCAGAAGCCGAGCAGACAAGCCGACGTTCTGAGCTGGGTGCAGACAGTTCAACTGAGGCACGGCCTCACCGTGAGCTCCTGGATCCACACAGACACTGGGGAAGGCTCCCCCTGTTCGGAGCAGCCCCTCAGAACCTGCCTCACCCGTCCCCGCCTCGAGTCCACACCGAGCCTGTTTCCACAGGAGGGAGACACCCTCCAAGAGCTCCGAAGGTCACTCTGCTGTTTGGCTCATATATCCTACATCTCAGAGGCCAAAGTCACCAGAAAGCCACAGTTTTGTGGCTGATGTCAGAGCAGATCTTTGCCAACAGCCACTCAGGGATCTTGTGCACGTCACCATACGGCCAGGACTGGCCGTGCCTGTTCAGTACTGGTTCCTGATCAGTGTGTCAAGTCAGGGAACCCAGCAAATGTTCTCCCCTGAATGCCAGTGTCTGTGACACGGGAAGGGATCCTGCTGCAGCTGAGAGACTGCTGGGCCAAGCAGACAATAAGCTCGGCCATCCATTTATCGATGAGTTTGCCTGTGAATCTGCAGCAGGGGAGAAGCATCCCAACATTAACCCCGTGATGCACACAGATAGACGCCCTTTGCATCTGTGACTCCCAGCGAGGCCCTCCTTTCTCAGAGCCCTTTATACCTTTTCTCGTGGAGACTCTCCCCCCACCGAGGTCACGTTAACGTTTGACGACACACAGCTTTGTGGACACGTGTTCAGGGTGCATCTGTGATTTCAGATCCCTCTGGGAGTCTGCGGGTTGCCTGTCTGCCCCTCTCCACCTTTCGGTTCGTCTGCTGCTTCCTCCCCCTCCCTCTGGGATGTTTGTGCATTCCGAGAGGAGGCTTCTGGGGAGATGATGGAGGGGAAGCTTGTGATTTATCATTGCAGCATAATGGGCGCCCTGCTTCCGCCGGGGGAGGTCAGTGCTCTGAAAGATACCACGGTCCCTCCTTATTAACGTTCTGTTCCCACTAATGGCTCGGGGTAGGGCAGCCAGGTCTTACAAGGAAGGCATTTAAGAAGAGCACTTTGTTTAATGGACGCCGGGGTGTTTTACGGGGACACACACAACACCAGGCTGTCTGGTGACAGTGACACATTCACGGGTGGGAACACCCGTCCAGGCAGAAAAAAGAGAAGGAGCTTTTTACAAAATGTGTCTGCCCTCCCCGCCCACTGCAACACTCAGCTGTCGGAACGTCCTCCCGATCCTCGCTCTGAAACATCTCTGCAGCGCTGTCTCCTTTCCACGTTCAGCGGCTCCATCACTTCAGGCCCCTGCTGCCTCTCTCCGCCTGTTAGTGCAGTTCTTTCTTCGCCACCCTATTCCCAGCTTCCTTCCCGAGCCACTGCACTCGGCCCATCAGAGAACACAGTTCAAAATCCCCTGCTGCATCCTTTCCACGTGCTCCAGCCCTGGCTTCCCGATGAGGCCGCCCTGAGCACCTTGAACCTCCAGCCTAGGAGACGAGGGCCTGATGGCCAAGTGTGAGGTGGGAAATCTGAACGAACCCAGATTTAATTGTGTAAAATGGCAAAGAGAGTAGCAACTGCCTATCTGAAAGCTCCTTCAGTGACGTGGGGGTGCAGACGCCCCGAGACCATGCTCATGTCTGTGTCTCTGCCCTTGGTGCCGACCTGGGCCCAGAGTGGGCGTTAGAAAAAGACACGGTCGAGAGCCAGTGCAACGCCAAGGTCGGGAAAGAAGAACTGTGCGTGGGGCCTTACCGTCAAAGCACGGAGCCAGGCAGTAAGTAGCTACTCCCGTCCCCTTCCCACGCGGTGGGCACAAAGAGCCTCAGAGGAGGTGCCACCGCCACCGTCCCCTGAAGCGTCAGGTGAGCGCCTCCCACCTGTCGTCCTCCCCAGACGTGATGCCATGTGACTGCAACCTGGGTAGCACTTCGCATGGGGACGCTGGTGACATGATGTGATGTATTAGCACTTTCCAGAAAGGGGTGAAGGGGCCGAGGCTTGCCAAGAGCACGAAGTGGCTGTGGCAGGGTTTCGAGCCGGGAAGTAGATGCACCGTCTTTGAACTTTTGTTTCCTGATGACCGACCTTCAATGCTGCAGGTCCCTGAGCCACCCCCGCCGCCTGTGACGGCCGCCATGCAAAGCACGCGGACCATGGTGCTGTCAGACTCATACTTAGTGGCTGTCTCTCCATCCCGGCCCTGCGTGTCTGTCAATTTCAGCTGGCCCCTGTTCCTGAAAGTCTGAAGACGCCCTGAGCATCCGTCACATGCAGGTAAGTTGAACGAATGATACAAATACACAACAGAAAATTATTCAGCTTTAAAAAAAGAATTAGGCACTCGGTACGCAAGCTATATTTTACAGTCAGAAGCAAAATGCAGAATATTATGTTTTGATGATTCTTTTGTGCAAATTTTTACAACTGCTATTACAGCGGCATCTTTTCACTGTCCCAAAGAAAGTTCTAGAAAGCCAGACAAAAAGCTCTCGGTCTGTACCTATTAAGGGATGAGACTTGGTAGAGACACACTGGCTGGTTATAGAAGATTACTTTTATTCTGCCTTCTTATCATAAATTCCTTTAATTTTACAGTGAAGATATTAATTAAAAACTCAGAAATCCAAGGGCAAAATTTATTTTAGGCCCACTAAGTGTGGTAGTTCCTTTGCCTGCATTTGGCCACCACAAAAATGCTAGAGAGGATGTTTTCTTATGTTACCAAAGAATTCTAAGAAAGACTAATCCAGCCAGCAGGCCACCCGATCTGCCTATCGATCTGCCTATCTCAATCTTGTCTCTACAGACGTGGAGTTCATTTTCACCAAATGATCAGAATATGCTCCATCAACACAGGCTTTTTCTTCCTCTCCTTGGGGGTCAACTTGGCTGCCTCCTTCGTCCTATTGCTTTCCATCCTCTCCTCCAGAACATCTTCCCGGGTTACCACACAGGGCAGCCCCTGCTGCCGTGCGGGGGGTGGTGGCTGCACAGACCCTGCCCTCTGGCCAAGGTGCCACACCCCAGCTGTGGCGGCGGGCAGCGCGTTCACGGATGGTTGTCGGAAGCTACGACTCCAGGGTTCCTGATTCTGTAAGTACCACGTTACCAAGGGCGGGGCCTCAGTGCAGGGAAGGTGGGCGTTCTCTCATCGTGGGAGAAAGAGAGGCTGCCCAAGAAATCCCTCGTGTACCTTGGGGTGATTCTGTCCAGCCCGGCTGGTTGTCGGCAGGAACGGAGCCTGAGCCCTCGTACTTAGGAGCCCCCCAGGCTCAAGGAGTACTGCCTGTGCGCCGCACGCCCTTCCCGCACCCCTGCATGAAGGGGGACCCGCTTCCCTGCGCAGAAAGGGCCCCAGGCTGAGTTGATGAAATATCTCCCAGCTTTTTTTTTTTCTAGGAAAAAGAAAAAAATGTTTCCAAGCACAAACTTGTATTGTACCTCACTTGGTAAAATAAAAAGTAAATTGATTTTAACAACTTATTGATACATAAGGATAAATATGACATTTATTCCTTTTCTGGATCCCATGGGGATTTCTGGTCCAGGTGGACTGCCTACTGAGGGTGAAGGCCAAGTTCATCTACTACCTTTTGGGCAGTCATGGTCTCATCAGTGAATAAAACACAAGCGATCGACACCATTAAATGATTTATCCAATCACTGTTGTTGCCAAAGAAGAATAAACTATTCAATTCTTTTTGTATGTAATTAATAGTTGTATGCAGCAGAAAATAATTTGACATTATTAAGCAATTACCATTTAATTATTTCAGTTAGCAAAATCCATTAAATGCCATTCAATTTTCCTACAATTGTTATTTAGAAAATTGTATTTAATTCCTCCTTAAAATTAAGATGAATTTGAAAAATTGGTTTTTCCAGCATAATTTTAAGAAAATTAAACAGTTCAATATGTTAAAGATATTTTTTAAACATGAGAACGTCAAATACAGCATTGTTTGGCAAGTTTCTCAAAGTCGCACTTTCTGACGGATCCCTGCCACTTCCCCTTCCATCTTGAACTGCTGGCCGCGAGGAGACCGTCCAGCTTCAAGGTGGCAGTGCTCACACATTTAAACAATTATCAACTCGAGCCAATTCCAGTTCAGCGGTCCCAGCTTTGGTTCCTGCCGTCCTTGCTGCCCACGGAGCCCGTCTTGTACCGCCGCTTCTGGCACTGCGCTCCAGTCAGTCTGGCGTGTCACCGTGCCACTGCTGCTCTGCCGTTTCCCACAACCCAGGCCCCTTCTCCCTCCGTGTGCTGCCCTGAGAGCAGACAGTGGCGTGCGCGCCCACAAGGGACTGCTCTCCGTTTCTGCAGCAGGTTATTGTGTACATGGTGGGCCCTGAACTTAATGGAAACAAAACAAATGAGGCCGATTATTGGCACGGAGCTTTGACCAAGGCGTATGGAGTTCTTTCTGAAGAGGTTACAAGATTTAAACAGTTTTAATGATCCAATGACAAGGTCTGTAGAAGCAGCTACACCCAATTTTCAGGATTAGTTGTTCAGTCATCCTCCTGCCTCCCAAGTCACTCGTATTTATTAAGAGCAATTAAAGACCCAACGTGCCCAGGGCTGCCACTCCAGCCCTGGGAAGGCTGCATCAACGGCTCAGGCCCAGCTTCGATCAAACAAGTGACCAGGAGAAGACAGAGACCAAGACTTGGCCCTTGCGGTTGAGTTGAGTACGCACGATCCGTCCTCTGCGTTATCGCTCGAGGCCTCCAGCGACTCCACCCGCAGGGCCGTTTCCCAAGGGCCTCGGCTGGCATCTCGCCTGCCCTTCTGGCCCGGCCGTCCAGCTGCTCCTCTGATTTCAGATCCCGCTCCAGTATTGTGTCTTCACGGGTTTCACGCACCTCCTCCCCCACCCGCCTCAGGCTCGTTTTCGTGTCCAGCCGGGGGGAGGTCACCGTGGGTCAGTCTCCACGGAAAGGTCTGTCATCTGGAAGGGCGGTGGGTGAGGTGCAGGCCTGTACCTGCTTCCACTTATCACACTCGATCTCTTCCAGGAGAACGGCCGCTTTTATCACGTTTGCTTACTTGGCGCGTGAACATCGTAAAGACTCGGGTTTGCAGGGTGAATACAAACGCCTCTTCAGAGAGGAGTCGGGGGGGTGGGGCGGGGGGAGGCAGATCAATATCGAATGGAGAGAAGCCACCATGGCTGGTGCGACGCACAGGGGCCGCACCGCAGCCTGGTCTGGATGGGAGTGGGGAGCGAGTGCCCGCGTCTCTGTCTCTCCCGTCCTTTTCCTGTGGCCCTCTGCTCACGGCAGCCTAGACTCAGGCGTTCACAGCCGATGTGCTCAGCTCTGTTCCCAGGCCTGCAGCCTCTTTGGCTTTTCCCGACACGGCCCACCCGCTCCAATTTGATGGCGTCAGGTGTAGAACTTTCCGCAGCTGTGTGGATCTGAGGCCTGCCAGCCGTCCTGCCTGTTTCAGTCTGAAAACTTCTTTCTGTTTCAATACATGTGCTGACTTGTCAACATTGATGGGGCTCCCTTCGGCCCACGAGGAGCCAGGAGGGGCTGTGAGCTGGGGGCTGGCTCTTCCCGCCATTCCTGCCATGGCTGAGATGTGCCTGCCACGGGAGTCAAACTCGTGATTAGTGAAAAATGAAATAAAACGCTCTCTACTCACTTAATTTTCCTTTCCAATTCGAAAGGAAAGGAGGCTTCAAGCCATTTGCATTTTAAATTCAAAATCTGTATTTAAAGCACTTCACAGGGTCCTCTGCGTGTTGACAGCTTCCTTTCCGACTCAGCCTGGACTGGGCTCTGTGATGCGCTGTGTCTTAATTTGCAGAATCTGTGAGCTGGCATAATGTTTAATTAGGGCTGCGTGACAACTCCAAACCCAACGCCACCAGCACCTAATGAAACAGCAGAAGCCCTCAGCTTCTGGAGGACTGATCTCTTGCAAGAAATTCACTTCCTCTGACTGCATCACTTATTTTTTTAAAAAGTGGGGGCCCTGGCCGGGTGGGTCAGTGGGTTGGAACATTGACCTGTGCACCGAGAGGTTGCAGGTTCAATCCCCGGTCCCGGTGTGTACGGGAGGCAATCGACTGATGTTTCTGTCCCTCTCCAATATCAGTGAACATGTCCTCATCCTTGGGTGAGGGTTAAAGAAAAAAGGTAGAGGGGAAGCCAAGGACAAGAACGTGGGCCCAGTTTCACCGACAAGCTCTCCTGTGGCCACGGGACAGGCAGCGTGGGGGTGGCAGGGAGAGCCGAGGCCCGCCCCCTGGTGTCGTCAGCAGGCCTCGGAGCGGACGGGCGCAGGTCAAACCGACGCACAGTGAGTTTCCCACTGGCCAACGTCGTGGTGGCGGGTGGGCTTCCTTTTGTTTTTACTTTCATCTGCATTTAGGAACTACGATGCGAAGTGATTCCAAACACAGGAGGTTAAGATACAATCTTTGCCTTCAAAAGGCTAAGGAGGCTGGGACGACAGATACAAAACTGTAAAACCAGGCAGGTGATTAGCTGGTGACCTTGGGGATGTTATCTAGCCTTTATTAACCTCATTTTCCGTTTCAATAAAATAGTAATAATACTAAGATCAACCCCAAAAGGTTGTCAGGCAGATAAAATGACGTGTGTAAAGCATCACACTTAATTCAGCGCCTTGCACATCATAAGTACTCAATAGTGTCTGTGCTAATTTTGGGAGAGTAACAATTGATGAAAACAGTGTCTCTTGGTTTCCTGCTGATGCTGAGCAAACTGCCACGTTCCCGGTGACTTCAGACCACACAACGTCATCTTACAGTTCTGGAGGTCAGAGAACCAAAGTCAGGACCGGGCGGCAGGTCTTGCTCCTTCTTGGACGCGGGGGTTCCGCTGCCTGCCTCGTCTGGGTCTGGGGCCACCTGCTCTCCTTGGGTCACCCACCCTCCTCTTCCATTGCCATCTGCATTCTACTTCCTTCTGAAGACAGTGGCCCTGATTATTTAGGGACATCAAATGATCCAGGAGAAGCTGTCTAGCTCCAGAGCCTTCCCTTGGTCACACCTGAAAGTCCCCTTCACAACACAAGGCGACGTTCACAGCTCCCGGGATCTGCCTCTGGGCATCTTTGGGGCCATTACTCAGCCCACGTGGTGCTTTGTCGGGAGGCCTAATGGGCTGGGTGGGGTATACAATGCTTTCAGCTCAGGTCGCACAGAGAGCTGACCACGTGTTTGTCATTTCTTAGGAGGCTCCTGGGCACCCTGTCTGTTCAGAGCACTTAAGTGATTGCAGAGGAAATTGACTTGCATCGCAGAGAACCTGCTGGAGCCGCTCATGCTCGTGGCCCTGCCCGCCACCCCAAGAGAGTTGCAGGCAGACGCCCTGGTTATAGGGTGCAAATGACAGCATCAGGTTCCTTTGGGAAGGACAGAGACGGTGCCCGGGACTCCTGGGTTGCTCCGGGAAGCCATCCTCTGCAGGTGTAACAAACATCTGTGAGCCCAGACGCTCGATGTTTAGATAGCCTACAGGCCCAAAGGTCATGACCTGTGGTCTTCTTCCTCGTCTTTGGGCTGCCTCTGCGGAAGCTGCTATTCCCTTTCCTCCAAGGTCGTCCCTTCAGGTAGGCTCGACCTTTCTATACAGAAGTCATCTGTTTGGATAGAAGGCGCTCTGCCCACCTAATTCATGAGTGATCCTCACCTTCTTCCACCAAGAAGGGTCCTTGCTGGCTTTCACGTCTAAGGCGGAGCTTACCTCTCCGTGTTCTGTAGGTGAGCAGCTGAACTACAAACACCCTCTGGCCTCGGGGTGGCGGGGTGGGGAGGGCCTTCTCTCACTGGTCCCTGCAACAACCCAGTAAGGCAGGTGTGTTCTGAGCCTGGTTTACAGAGGAGGAGATGGGGGCTCAGAGAAGCTGACTGATTCGTGCAAGGTCCACCCTTACGTGTGGGAGAGAAGCTTGTGTTTGGGCCTGGCACTGTCTTGGCTGTGCCCGCACATCTTACATACTCAGACACCCAATCGCGACTCTGCCAAGCCCACAAAGACTTCAGTTTTTCTGAAAGCCCCAGAAGAAGGCCCTTTCAGCTCTGATGCAGGCGCGGGTTTGAGCATTGCTGGGGGGAGGCCGACCATCAACCAGAAACTGGGGAAGGAGCTGCACACTGACCGACGTGCCTCCCATAGTCCGTGCACGGGTAACATTCAGAAACTAAAGGCCACGGTATTCAGGTGCTAAAATGAGAACCCCCCGCCCCTGGATCCCCTGCAAGAACAGCCGGGCCTGGGGTGCTTCTGCCAGCTGCTTCTGGGCAAGCCTTGGTTTTGGTAGGCATGTACACACATGCTCCCTCCCCCCACTTACCGCCGTGCAGCTCCTGCCAGGGGCCCTGGCGCCCTCACTCACCGATCTGCAGGGCACACCCTCCCCATTCGGCCCATCTGCTTGGGAACGCTGCCTCCCCCATGATGATCTCATCACGTCACAGCACATATCAAATACAGCGAGAATGACAGGGGCAAGGCTGTGCGAAGCGAGGGGAAACAGGCGGATTCACACGGGGCCTAGCGCCAGGAAGCACCCCAAGTGGGAAATACACACTCACATCTTGGGGAGGCGCGGGAGGAAAACAAAAAGTCGGTGTGGGCCAACCTGACATCCCGCTTGACACACCGAAGCCCTGGTTTCCAGCCCACTGCGAGGCGCGCAGGCGTCCCAGGGAGTCACCTGGGCACGTGAACCCCCTCCCACCCGCCGACTGGCCAGCCTGGAGCTGTAGGTCTGCAGCCGTGAGGCGTGGGCACTGACCCCTCTGCTGCCCTGTTATGAAGTCCCTCAACCCTGATGGCTTCCCTGATCCTCCGCCGCACAGCGGGGAGGCCAGGCGGGTGGAGGCTGCCTGTGTTCTCAGCTGCGAGCAGCGTCTGCTGTGTGCCAGCGGGGCAGGCCGCCGCCTGCCCAGGGCTCAGTGTGAGACGGAGACAGACTCCCCGTTCGAAAACGATTCAGAACTTCATGAGGACGACGGCAGAGGGCGGGACGCTAGCAGGTGTCTGGGTCCGAAGCCCACGAGCCCCAGGCAGGGATGCCACCAGGCTCCAGGTGCACACACACTGCTCTGCCTCCCAGGGAACTGCATGGTCCCCTCGAACGCAGTGATGTCTGCAGAGTGGGGGGACATGTGGCCCTGACCTGTTTCTACATTTTGTCTGCCTGGAAGCTGTGCACATGTGGCAAGCTGAGGTTTCCCTTGGGAGGAAAAATAAGCAGCCACAGTCTGCGCTCTCAGTGACCTCTGGCAAACCTCCTGGCTTGTGGGGACGGGTGCCACAGCAGGTGACTAGCACCTGAACCAGCACCACAGCTTCCGCTGTCCCTGCTCTCTACATTGCCCCCTAGCACGCGGCCGTGCAAACAGCCTGGCTCCTGCTGATCTTACGTTTCACACTCATCATTGGGGGTTGAAGTAGTAAGCCGGGGAGCAGCGGGCTGTGTCACAAGAAGACACTCAGCCCTGTGCCTTTTCAAGACTTGTAAGAATCATCAGACATGTTTATCTTGGAAAAAGGAGAGAGAGAAAGAGAGAGTCCTCCCGTTAAAGCTGGAAGACGGATCCAAATGTTCACCCCTGCCCCTCTCAAAGCTCCACTAGAGTTACACAGAGAATTGTTTACGAAGATGTAAGCTGTGGACTCACAAGGAGAGAAATGGGCAAGGTAGCAGACAAAAGACGACAATTTGGAAAGAACGCAGACAGATGGCTTCTGACTCAGCAAAGTGAGCACGCTGACCCCAAGCCTTCAGTCAGGGGCCAGGAAGAAGCCACTCAGGTCAAGCTTCTGGACCCTAGAAAGGCGCCCGCTGTCCCTGAAGGGGGTCCAAAGGGATGGACTGGGGATGCTACCGGAATGCATGCGTGAAGCCCTTACTCCCTCAGTGCCCTTTCCTTCTGGCTCAGGTAGGAGATTGCTGCCCTCGGGCCCCCAGCCCCCCACCCTGGCAGGAGGCAGGAGGCTGTGCTCCCCGAAGACTATGACCCAGAGAGGTGCCAGGACCGTCAGAGGAAGGAGTTGAGGGGTGCGCAGGGTAAGGGGACCCCGAAGCGCCCTGGCCCCCTACTCCTTTTACTGTGTCAAATGCAGACAGCTTAGGGCCTCCAGGCAGGACACTGGGAGTCCAGTACTCAGGAAACTGAACATCCAAGTGAAAGACGCCCCGAAATGGACATCTGGAGACTGTCCAATAAAAATACAAGTTCCTGCCCAGCCACCCCCCACACAGCAGTCCCAGACGCCAACCAGCCCTTCCCAAAAGTCAACTGGGGGGTGCCAGTTAGCTTTTTAATACCTCACACTCACGAGTGAACGATCGAAGGTCACCCCACATTTCACGACGAGCATCTAACATCACTGACAAGGCCAAAGTCACGTACAAAAGACAAAGAGAACCACAGAGAAGGATCCTTCAACATACCCGATGGAATTAACATTCTCAGAGGTAAGGGATTATGTTCACTAATAAATTTTTTTTAAAGATTTTTATTAATTTATTTTTAGACAGAGGAAAGGGAGAGAAACATCAATGTGTGGTTTCCTCTCACACACCCCCCCACTGGGGACCTGGCCCGCAACCCAGGCATGTGCCCTGACTGGGAATCAAACCGGCAACCCTTTGGTTCACAGGCCAGCCACTCAGTCCACTGAGCCACACCATTCAGGGCTCATTAATACATTTCTAACAGGATGATATAATCAATTAGGAGTCAGGGAATAAGAGAGAACCCTTGAAGATTAAGAACTATAATAGCACGAAAGGAATTTGACAGACGAGACGGAAGATAAAACAGAGAATTTTAAGTGAACTACTCCCAGACCTGCTCAAACCAGGTGCTCACTGGTCACCGATTTGTTTCTTCCATAGAATACCAAGGATGCTCCCCGGTGCCTGCAGGGCTAATCCCCATGTATCTCTGTCACTTCCAGTTGTTCCTTGGGTCCCCGTGACAAGTGTCAGGGCCCAGCCTGCACACCCTCCTCTGGAACGTGTCAACACAGTGGAGGGGACGAGGGCCAGGGCGCACGTGGAGGGTGACGCTGCACCTGCAGTGCAGACAGCACGGCCTCCCTGTCTCTCCCAGTGGCGGCTCGTCTCGCCCGCTGGTCTCTGCCACATAACACAGCCTGGGCTCAGCCAGGGCCAGGACACGCTGCGTGTGCTCCACAGGTGTAAACATGTGTGACCCACCCTGAGCAACCCCGTCAGGCTGTCACCTTAGTCATTTTCAGTGACTGTTAAGTTCCAGGACAGCAAAGACATCCGCTCACCTTGAATGGAGGGGGTGTGGTAGCAGTGTGTGCTCATTCAATGCAGAAAAGGAGACACTGTCTCCCACACACAGACCTGGGCGCTGCCCCCAGGGTAGGCCCCTCATTTCCACCTCGGACGATGAGGCAGGACATGGTGCCGGGAGAGCGAGCACGCTGCTAATGTGGCCGGACACGGGAGCTCAGCCACGTGCCTCATGCAAGGGTGACCAGGACTGAGGATCCAATGTGGCACCCTGCATGCGTGGAAGGAGGTGGTGAGAAAAGGGGCACCAAGTGTGACCAGGATACACAGTCACCCTGCCGAGGCCACCCTTAAGGCCGACATCAAAATGATGACAGGAAACAATTTAAAGTCCCTGTACAGGATGATTTCAGGGTGAAGACCCACACCGAGAGAGCAGCACCATGAAGGCTGTGCCTGCGGTGGCAGGGAGACTGGACAAGAGGCCTCTCTGGGAGGTGACCACCCCGTGCACGGAGAGCTGAAAACAGGCACAAATTTGGGGAGAAGACACCCAGTTGGGGCAGGGTGCTAACAGCAACACGCACTCGAACACGCCGGCGCTTTGTGTAAGCAGCCCCTAGCCCGCAGCTGGGTACTGGCCCAAGGTCAAGGCCTCTCCTGTCTCCCCTCACCCACGGTTCTCCATTACGTATTTTTCTTTTCTCAGGATCTTTCCTCTCTCTTTGGAGGATCGGTTTTCTCTCGCCATCAAGCCAACCTCTCGCACGAAGCTGGGCCCGTGGCTGCCCAAGTGAAGAGTGGAGGCGTGTGGGGTGCAGGAACGAGCCCGCGCCCCGCCAGGTTGTGCAGTCCTCCACAACGTGAAGTGTGCCCCCGGCGTAGCGCCTCTGTGGCCCGCACCCTCCCCCGTGGAGGACGTGGCTCCGTGGGAAGCGTGCAGCCGACAGATGCCAGCCTGCATAAAGGACACTTCCTCTAACGGCGAGGCCCAGCTAACAGATGGACGAAAGATGTGCAGCGCGGAGAGATTTACCCATCTACATAATTCACGGGAACGCCGGACGGCAAGCGGGCCCTTCGGAGGGAGCCAGCAGGAGGTGCAGATGGGAAGGCAGGCCGGGCCTCCCCATAAACCATTAAGGACAGTGCTTGCCCGAGCAGCGGGGTGTCGCAGGAGGCCAGGGAGCGGCCAGCAAATGAGAAACGTGCTTCTGGAGTTTGTCCCACAAGGTCAAGAGCATAGTTAACAGGGAAGGTCGCGGCATTTACTGAGAACCAGAAAGGGCTGCTCTGGTCTCACACTCACCCACCCGCCCCATTCTTGCAGTCCTTGTCTTGTGAGAACTGATGTGACAGAAGGTGACAAAGTCCTAAGCCCTCGTGCCAGGTCCAGCCAGGCTCTGTCTCCCTGGTGCTTGGACAGCCAGGTATGTATTCTGGGCTCCAGAGCCAAGTGCCGTGTGCCCACACAGCTTCCTAGATGCGTCTCAGAAACACAGGACCGTGCTGTCCGCCCCCCCCACCCCCCGACCTTGGCCTACCCAGGACACATTCAGTCCCGTAATCACACATTTTTAGGGTCATTTGCAGGCACCTGACCCGACTTCCAGACCATTTTATATGCAACTTGGGGAAGACGGCTTTCCTCCCCAGGCCATGCTCTGCACAGGCATCCAGTAAATACCTCTGGGTAATGAAGCCTTTCAACATAACGGGGTCCTCGCTTAGGAGCCTCCATGTCCTGTACAGCCGAGCCACAACGCTGGCATCTCAGCCAGGAGGGGGTGACAGGCAATGTCGTGCAGGGAAGGGCAGGGCAGCTGCCCCAGACCCCACTCGGGCGGGGCCCTCAGCTAGAGGAAGCTTCTTCCCTTCAGTGCTGAGCAAACGGCCGGGCAGAGCATTCCTCAGCGCTCCCCAGCCCCGGCACCGGGTCACGTCTGTGTCACAGAGCAGACTCGGAGGCACACAGCGACGTGCCGATGGAACTGGGTTTCATGGCTTCCTCCAGTGGCCGCGCCTCACCAGCTGGGTGCTTCCCAGCGTGTCCCAAGGCACACAACTAAAGGCCACGAAGTGCACGTTTCGCTTCAACTTATTTTAAACTAATAAAGGACTGCCTTTTATAGTGAGACAGCGCTCGTGTGAGATGGCACTTCTGCATTTTATCGTGTCCTCACGTGAAACAAAAGGGATGGTCAGATGGCAGATCCTGCTTTGTTGCAAGTCTCTCCCGTGAAAGAGGCGCTGGTGACCCGGTGTCCGTTGCCGCCACCCCCCGGCAGACCCCCCTTTTCTCGCCAGTTGTCCCCATTCTGTCGACCGTGCAATCTCAGGCCTAGAACTGCAGGCCTGAAGGCAAACGAGGCCCTTCCCTCCACCAGGCATGACTGGGCCCCCACAGAACAGCCTCTGAGACACAAACAGTGATTTGATGGGTATCGCTGCCAGTTACCAAAAATCAAGAATTTGAAAAGCCATGTAAAAATAAAATCGTCGTGAGCCTGACACTGGCCCAGATGACCCTGTGCCTCTCTGCAGTGACGGGTCACCTCTTCGGTGACCAGCAACGTGGTGTTTCACGTGTCGACAGGCGCTGGCACCCACTTGCCTGTCACGTCCCACAGAAACAGTCCTTGCTCACACCGTGTGCCAGGCAGGGTCCGTGTCTCCTCCCCGCAGCTCCCCGTGCCATGACCGGCTGCCCCCATCCCCGACCGGCTGCCCCCATCCCCGACCGGCTGTACTTGAGACAGGAGACTGCCCACTCTCTGTCGAGCCTGCTCGTCTGAGGTCACAAGGGCAGCTCCACTTAACAAATTACTCGAATTAGAACTTGGAGTGGTCTTGACTCCTGGGCTCCGAGGAAGAAGCCTGAGGGCTACAGAAAATGTGGGGTTTTGCTTGGTCATTTGCTTTTCTGCTTCGAGGTACACCCAGGCCACACACCCGCTTGGGGCGGGGGTGATGCTGGAGGGCGAGGGGAAGCCTGCATGCACCTGAGAGCCGCCTGGGCGGAGCCTGAGCAGAGCCTGGCCGGCCCACAGAGGCCCCTGCATTCCGATTACTTTAAGAATTCTGTCAGTATCACTCCCCGTTGGTCCCCCAAATCAAATGAGAAATGAGGAGATCAGAACCAGTTATCTCTCCAGGCATCCAGCTGTGGCCGCCTCCGAACGCACGTTTTATCGAAAGTGTCTGCCGTGAAGGCTGCGACAGGTCACAAATCACCTCCGGTTCCCACCTGGGACGCTTCCCGCCGTGATTCCAAAACTGAATGGGTGAAGACCTGTTACTTTAACATGGGACAGTAAAATTAAAGAGTGGTGATGAAGTATTTATAGATACCAATACCGGTTTATGTTCAAGAACTCTGAAGGAGAAATCGGAATTCGTCTCGGAGGAAATGACGGCAGAACTGAGACACGGACGGACCTCCACTCGGAAGGGTCCCGAGTTCCCTGCCCATGCGCTGCTGTGAGGGCGCCCAGCGAGCCCCGTCCCCACGTGGTCACACGTTCACTGTCCCTGTCTTCAGCATAAACAGGCGACCCGGGATCCCAGACACCTGAGGGAAACACTCCGAGTACAGGTCAGAGACCAACACCCACAAACAGGAAGGAAGGAAGGAACTCACTTGGAGGAAAACAGAAAATCACAGGGAACAGAAGAGAAAAGAGCTGTAATTAATATTGAACTAGACTTTGATGGCATGAATAAAATAAAGACAACATTCTATGCACGGGAACTTTCAAGAATAAGAAGCCACCTCCCCCCCAAAAGAAACCCTGTAAAAATGACAAAGAAATGAAAGTCAAGGAGACGGTGTAAAATGAGAAGAGGAAGCATACAGCCCCCCATTCCAAAGGCCCGCGTTCGGTCGTTACTGAAGCGCTCACAGTTTCCTCAAAGTCAGTAGATGAAGCCAAACACCAGCCGGCCCGAGGGGCCCGCCCCGGTGCGAGAAAGCCGAGCTCCACCCAGGGCCACCCTGGTGAGCGGTGAGCACGGGGGCCCAGACAGTTTATGGAGAGAAAACAACAGGTCCCTACGAAGGACACGAGTCGGGCTGGCGTTTAATTTCACAGAAACACGGAACAACGTCAGAAGACGGTGGGAAGGTTCGGAGACAAGAGAGAAATGCCTCTGTGTTTCCACCTAGAATCTCACACAGCTGGGCCCGTCAGATGGTGAGGAGGGACGAAGACGCCCTCGAGAACAGCAAGGTCTCCACGTTTTGTAACTTCCACGCACGCTTTCTCAGAAGCTGCTGGGAGATGCCTCCCTCTGCCCAGGAGGGGAGAGGAAGGAGACCTGGGAGCCCAGGAGCCTGGACAGAGAGCTGAGCGGTTGTCTCAGGAGGGGCCAGGAGGTGGGTGACCTGGGGAGCAGTCCTTTGGGAGCCCGGGGATGTGGCCCAGTGGGAATGGTCCCCAAACCTCCACCCAAGACACAGCACATCAGAGCTGAGAGTGTCCCTGCGGTGTCTGACCACATGGGGGGCACTTCTGTCAGAAGTTTCACTACGAATCTACTGCAAGTTCATAGAGGAAACACAGGACGATGATTACCAAGGAACAGAATATTGTACAAAGTGGTGTCAGGGTCACGGTGCCATGGGTGACTAAGTGATAATGACAACTGGGTGGCCAAAAAGTTTGTTCGGGTTTTCCGTAGGATGGCTCTACTTGTGCTTAGTTGTCTTTAACTTCTTTTGAAACAATTTTCTTAGATTATATTGGGACAGCTGTCCTATTAGCGTGATTAGAAAAAAATTTATCAAAATTGGTCAATGTTGTCCAAGGTGGTGTGCAAAGTTTCGTGCTAGAGATTTCTCGCTGGACGATGCTCCATGGTCGGGCAGGCCAGTCGAAGCCGACAGTGACCCAATCGAGACGTTAACTGAGAACAATCGACGTCACACCACGTGAGAGATGGCCGACACACTCAGAATATCTAAGTGATCAAGTTATTGGTGAAAATGAAAAGCGTCCCTTATTTTACGGAAGAGACCACCCGGCCTCTTTGGCCAGCCCAGAGTCTTCACGCCGTGAACTCTGCCCAGGCCTCCCCGAGAGCTGTGAGAGGCGGCACCGGGACGGCAGGGTGAGTGTGAGCGTGTGAGTGTGAGCTCAGCCTTCCCCTCACAGTGACGTCAAAGGCAACGTCCAAATACCCAGAATCTGGGAACGGCCATGGAGGATGGTCATCAGATCCCTCGGAGACAGGCGTCTGGCTAAAGCGTGGAAAGCGACCTCAGACACAACGAGCATCTGTTTACGAACGCCCACCACGACCCATCCCCTACCAGGTGCAGGTCGACCGAGGGCGCTGGGAAGAGAAGGAAGGTAACGACCAGTAAGAGACGCTTATTTCTCGAATGGGCTGGAACAGGATCGGAACGGCTCACTTGGCCGTGTTCTGTGAGGGCCGAGGTGGGTCACGTGTGCACGAGCACGCCCAAGTGACTTCCCGACAGGCACTGAGGTGGTCACTGCCTTACACTCGGATATAACACAGACAAGTCGCATTACACCAAAGGCCAGTCACACCAGAAGTGAGCTGAGGCCGAGCACAGGGGCTGGGGATGCAGCCCCTCCCACGTCAGCCCTCCGTTCACAGAAACACGCGCTGAGTGGAGCCGTGCGCTCGGCACTGTGCTGTGCGCTGGGCACTCCGGGATCTAAGACGCCTCCCACGATGCCTTGGTGTCCAGGAAAAAGAGAGAGGTGGTCTCTGGTGTTTGCGCTCCCTGTCAGCCCCGCGGGGGGGCTGTGGTCTCCCCGAGAACACGCCACAGGTGAACGCTGTCTCAGGGCACACGGCGCCGAGTCGGCGTTTGCAGGCAGGGAAGAGGGTCGGGAAAGCAGAAGTCACTGCCCAAATGAGAACTGATTATCTTTTCATGATTTTAATCTAACTCAGCTTTCAGCCCCCCTCCAATTACCATATGTGGGGACCCAGGGAGGTCCCAGACTGCGGGTCGGAGAGGCGGGGCCTCGCGTGGGGCTGTCGTGATGAGCACCGTCCGTTTACGTTCAGCTCTCCGGCATCCTCCCAAAGGTTGTGTGAGCACCCGCCGGTCTTCCCGAAGTCTCCTGCCCGAACGTGGCCCCATGGAGGACACTTGGCTGGCAGCCTTGAGCCTGGACATGGCCTTGGTCTGGGATAAGGCGTTCTTTCTGAGCCCGAGGGGCTCACTCTGTGCTCCCAGCTTTCACCGTCCGGGCACAGCTACTGGACTCCCTGGCTCTTGTCACAGTGGAAGAGGTCCTCCAGTCCTGCTTCCCCAAAGGGTGACTCTACCCAGTGACAGCAAGACCTACGTCATGCTTTGTGCAAACACTTTCCATGAGGACTGTCAGAATTCCCTGCACTGTGCGGCTGGAACCGGGTGGGAAGGCTGCAGACCACGCTGTGTGCTGAAGAGTCATCTGCACCCAGCACACCAGGGACATGAACCATCCTCCTACCCTTCCTCTTCCTGGGACTCTCCAGCTGGTGATGGGGCAGGGAGGGACACAGGAAATAAGCAAGACCACGCACAGTCATTTCTATGTAACTATGACTCAGTCCTCGCCTTCTGTGACTTGAAGGCGCATCCCCATTGTACACACGGGGGGGGGGGGGGGATTTGCGATAAGAGAGTTTTGGTGAAATCATCAAGTTCCAAGGAAATTCTGAAATTCCACGACACCTCAGTCTCCACCCTCGGATTAACCCATTTGTGCACCACAGCTATGGCGCCCAGGCAGAAACACCGATAGACTGGGAGAGGACTGGGCTCCAACCGGGAGAGGGGACCTGTGGACACCGTGTCCAGCCCCAGGACGTCACCCAGGGCACTTCTGGGTAAAGCGGTGGTGCCTCACAAGAAGGAAGGCCTTGGTGTTGGGGCCTGGGAAGAGTTGGGAATGGTGGGGCGTGTTGGACATGGCGGGGTTGAGATGAGGAGCTGCAGAGGAGGTTCCACAGAGAGGTGCTCGCAGGCGTGGTGCAGGGGAGGGGCTCTGTCAATGGGTGTGAGTGGAGAAGATTCTGGAAGATGACAGCCAGTCTGTACCTGTGTCTCGGGTCACTTTCTCGGTCACATGGTACTCATTTCTGACCAAAGTTCGGCCGGCTTTGTCGGTAGCGTCCCTTTCTCTGAGAGTGGCCCTACGTTTTCTAAGCTACAAGTGCCCGGCCATCGGCCCCCCGTGCGTTTTCAAAGGAGGGGAAGGAAGGGATAGAAAGTCATGTGGGGAAGTGACTCTCCAGGTGGGGTCCCAGAGCAGTTGGGTCAGGACCACCTGGGCACTGCCGGCAAAGGGACATTCTGGAACCGCAGCCTGGACTCACTGGGTCAGCAACTCGGGTGGGCAGCAGCAGTTGGCATTTTTACATTTTCCCGATGATTCTGACATATGCCAAAGGCCGAGGATCACAGATTGAGGAATATGACCGGCATGTGTGAACCAGAGATCAGACAAGACAATTAGCCTCCACAGAGCCTGCTCAGGGCCATTGACCCTCAAGGACTTGTGGTGGCCCTGCCCTCCAAAGGGGATCACAGCACACAGCTTCCCAAAACCCACACGGTTCCGAGGGAAGCATGCGTGTCCAGTCAACAGCAGACTGACAAGCCAGAGCAGACTCGGGGCAGGCCGCCTCCCTCCTGGCCAGCTCCCACCCACAGGGAGCTGCTGAAGGCTCCAGAACTTGTGCCCCCTGTTGACACAAGCCCTGTCCCCAGTGCTGTGTTCTTCACAAGACCTGGGCACGCCCTGCGCCCTGGTCAGCGGAAGGGCGCCTCCTCTCCACGGCCCATGTACGTCGGGTGCGGCGGGGAGCCTGCCAGGCAGTCCATGCCATCAAAGCCAGCCTCCTGGGTTCTCTGCTCAGGACTTGGAACAGACGCCAGAGAAAAAAGGGAGGTTAAGAGTGGAAAGGAAGAGAGAACCGGGGAGTCGGCCTCAACAAGGACGGGCTGAATGACTGTGAAGGAGAGAAGGAGGGAAGATGGAGCTGGAGAGAAAGGGGAGACAGAGAAGAGGGGAGCCGGGGCGGAGGAGGCAGGCACACCCAGCAGCTGTGTGGGAGAGACTGCGTGCTCCTCGCTCCTCGCCGTGTTCGTCAGCGTCTGCAATGTGGTGATTCATCATGCGTGTCAGGGGCCCTAATCCTGTTCAATGGGAAACAAATGCATGGCACCCAGCCCTCGGCGCACCCTCGGCACAACGCTGGCGCGCCTGGGCGGGGCCATCTGGGGCAAAGATGCTTTTGGGGGACCCTCCTTGCACATGTGGGGCTGCCCCACATGTTCACGGAGGGCCTCGTGATCTTGAGGGCCTTGCCTTTTACGGGAAGAAAAAAGTCTCTGGCTATAAAGGTCAAATTGTCTAGTTAAGCAAACAGTCAACACTCATTTAATTCCCCCTCAAAGGGGAAAGGAGCCTCAGTTATTTACAAAGGTCCTTCCTCCAGGACGCTGAGCCGCAGTGACTTCACCCGTCCTGGGCGGCCCCGCGGCAGGACAAGTGCCGCTGTCTCCCTGCCAAACCCTGCCCCGGGGTCCCGCAGCCCTTCGCCCTCCCCGGCTCCGGGCTGTGCTTCCTTCACCACTTTGTTTTTCCATCCGTGTGGAATCTACACCAGACGAGTCTAGAAAAATAACTTGTCCTTCACTGCAGTACCATGGACGACGGCCTTGAACGTTGCCCTCCGCCCTGGGAAAATCGGGAGGGGGTCTAGCCTGGGGTCAGCACCCGGGCGGCAGAATCAGAAAAACCAGGGTCACGTCCCAGCCTCCCACCTGGTGGCTGTGGCAGCTCATGGCCCAGGGCTTCATGTCTGCCTGCGGATATCAGTGTCCTCCCGGGCTAAGGCCCAGTGCGGTGACGCGTGGGAACAGCGTGCACACAGCAGGTGCTCTGTCGCCATGGGCTTTGTCACCCAGTAAAGTCGGGGTGCTGAGTCTCTGCACTGTTGCCGGGTCTTCCTTTTTGAGGGAGCACCTGGGAGGCAGAGCCGAATTCTGGGGACGGGCATTGCTTTTTTCATTTATTTATTTCGTGTTAAATGTCTGGGGTCACCCTGGGTAATAAGGTCACATGTGCTCCAGGTGGACCCACAGCGGCCTCACTTTTCTGCACTGAAGTGCAGACGGCGATCCCGGTGCATCGACCAGCAAACCTAAGACCCTCAGCGGCTGTAAGAAGTGACGTCACCAACCCCTAACCCCACGTCAAACAAGGGTGAGGAACTCCATTAGAGTCCACTTTCCTCCTGTGATGACAACTACGTTTTAAAACTGCATCAATTTTCCCTAAAAGCTGCTCTCGTGGATGTCAGTGCGCCTTCCTGCCTGGCGCCTACATGTGTGGTGGCCACCGACTGCAGGGTCTGCCTGCACAGGACAAAGAGGCTGGGGCCCGGCCGAGCTGGGGGCGGAAATACGCTGACGTGCGGCAGTCGTCCTGTGCACAGGCCCCTGCGTGCGTTTCACCAGACTTCTTAGACTTCACTCCAACCGCAGCTTTACCTGGGAAGTGTCTCTGTCCCTGTTTTTCAGGGAGGGAGAGCAGGAATCTCAGGGTCTCGCAGCTGGTTAGCCACAGAGTGACCCTAATAAACCTTACCAGGCCCAGTTTCTGTAACTTGGCTCATGAAGGGGTATGGGAGGCAGCGGATGGCCCAAGTACCTAGGAAGTGCAGCAATATCCGATTGTGATGGCTTGGACTCTGACCCAGGTTTGAGAATCGAAAGAGTGACCCAGGCGAGAAGTTAGCACCCGGAGCCGTGCGGCACTCGGACGAGGTCAGACATCCGTTCAGTCCTTTACGGAGCCCTGTGCCCATGAGCACCCAGGGCTGCATGATGAGGGGCTGAGACAGAGAGAAGGGGGCATGGGGGGCCATGTTGGGGACTGGGATACATCGCAGGTGTGGGCAGAGATTTATCAGATGGAGGAAACAGTGAGCACCAGGTGGGTGTCTGAGAGGAATCTGCTCTCTGGGCGTGGGACTCATCAGGGGGCCCAGAACGTCCAGGTTTGGGGGCTGAACCAGTGAGGGCAAGGTGGTCCGGGGATGGGGGAGCAGCAGGACACTTGTCCTCGAGCTCCCTCTGATCTGCTAGGAGAAATACAGAGTCACAGGTAACACTGGCTTTAGTTAACGTTCACGTAAAGTGTGTTCTGTGAGAGCCAAAGCATATCTAATAACGTCGAAAGCCACATTGACATCAACTGGAAAGTTAAAACAGACATGTACGTGCCTTTCTGCAACAGGCCCTACATCTGGGGGGAGGGGCTACCTTGTGGGGATATTTCAATGGGAAACGTTGAGAGACATTGCATCAAAATTTTGAAAAAAAGTGAAAAGATAAAAAAAGAGCAAAAACCCCCAAATCAACCAACAAGTAGTGGTGGACTGTGCTCCTTCCAATGAGGAGAGGTGCTCATAATTTTAATTTTAATGTTGTTCTTTCCCTCTAAAATGAGGGGTTACAAGAAGGGCCACTCCATGACACAGGAAGACACTAAATGGGGCCCCTCGGGGCTCCCGGCAGAATCTCCACCCGCACGTCCCGGAGCAGAGAGCACAGAGCGTAAAGGCCCCGCAGAGCTGGCACACAGGACAGGTGGGCATAGCTGGCCAAGGAGCAGGAGGCAGCGAGAGGTCAGGACGGGAACATGGGCGTCTTCCTAACCCCGCCCCCTGAGAGGGGCTGCCACCTGGGACGGTCTGGGTTCATGCTGGGGAGCGAGCTGGGCCGGCCGGGCAGGGCCTCAGAGCGGCGTTTCTCCTGCGTCTGTGCGGCCGAGTCCTTGCAGGGGCATTGCGAGCCTGGTGACTCAAGAGTTGCTGACAAGGCTGACGGGGAGCAATGGGGGGCCACACCCGCCCGGGGTTCTCCTTCCCGTGTTCCGACGGCGGCCCCGTGCCTGGTCCCATGGAGGTGGCTGTGAGTCGGCTGTTGGACGCAGCCGAGTGTGACTGGTGAGGCCTGCTAACCCCCAGCCGTGTACCCGAGCTCCCAAGTCCTCCTGGAGACAGACGCCTGGCTGCAGGGCCACCAGCTGAGCCTCAACCCCCGCACTCGCCTCGTCCAGCCTGCGCGCTGCAGAGGCCTCGGCTCCCAGCACACTGCGGATCGCTCTCCCACACCAGGCCCCTCACCCACAAGACGGGCCCCTGGAAAAGCACCCGAGCTGAGCTCACAAGACCAGTGTGTTGTCAGTCCTGGTCCCGTCCACGGGGGAGCTTTGGGGAAGTGCCTAAACCTCAGGGTGACGCAAGGAAAACAGAGAGGTAAGAGGTCTGAGGATGTTTCACACAACGGACACCACAGTGTTTGTCTCTTATCCTCGTCCCTTTCAGGTGACAACTGAATGCTTCTCTGTATGGTGATGTGGCACTGGCCCTGGGTTTGCCACTCATCAGAGCTGCAGGTCCCCATCTTCACTGCTCAGGGGCACACGACGCCCCGCCCTGCCCACCTCGCAGCGGCTGGGAGGGTCAGAGGGGGTATTTTAAGCACCGGAGCTTTGCACGGTCAAAGAGGGAAGTCGCACAGCCGTGTGACACAATCACTGCTACGCTCGCTGGTCTCCCCGAGGCCTTTCCACGCCCCGCCATCTGGGCCCCACTTTCCACGTCCTCACTAGAGCCTGCCTCACTGAGGCACAAGCTCCTCCCAGGCCACCAGGGACTTTCTGTCCCACCTGAACATTCTCACAGGGAA
The DNA here is from genome assembly GCA_007922815.1 of Macrotus californicus. Lineage (NCBI taxonomy): Eukaryota > Metazoa > Chordata > Mammalia > Chiroptera > Phyllostomidae > Macrotus > Macrotus californicus. Next base: position 85,894 of record VMDR010000614.1, read on the forward strand.
GCGAAGTATCCACCAAAAAGAATGAGAAGGCATGAACGTCGCCAAAACTTATTCACGCGACTGTGCTTGAGAAGCGGACTTGCCTTCACTGAGCACAGCTTCACGCGCTTCTACGGCGGTCTCATTTCTGAGTGTGCTCCCAGCCGTGCCCTCACCTGAGTCTCCTAGGGGGTGGGGGTGGGCTGACTGGGAACACTCCGGCCGGGGGGACAGGTGCCTGGGGACAGGGAAGCCCACTGAGGCGGGGTGGGAGGGGTGGGAGGGGTGGGGGGGTCTGGGTGGGCGGAGCACTGGCTCTGAAGTCGAAGTCAAGGATCCGTGTTTCCAGTGCTCTCGGGCCTCGTGCATCAGCTCTGAGCCCAGGCAGAGCGCCACCGGACGCTTCGGTTCGCTCCTTCGGTCCTTGGACGTGGGGGGGCGGGGGCAGCAGGAAACACCTGTTCCGTGGATTTGTCTCGAGACAGAAGAAAACGGAGGGAAGGGCTTCTGACCACGATGCCTGGTGCGCACAGTGTCTGCTCAGCGACAGTAATTGTTTTTATCAACGAGGGAGAGTCCCCCTCTCGTTGTTCCCCGAGGGCACCGGCCCTGGGTGCGTCCAGCCTGGGTATTGTGTGACTACCTGACCCCGAGACTCGGCTGCAGCCACCTTTGTGTGGAAAAGTGTGTGTCGCTGAGCCGGCGTTCCCCGGGGGCTTTTCTTTTGTCGTTCTACGAAAATGAGTGGGAAACACGAAAAACCGAATGCGCTCGCACTGGGACTGAGAAACGGAGGTTCCGTGAATTTCCTGTGCTGGGACAAGGATGGCGGTCCCCAGGTGCCCCGGGGCTGCTGAGCCTTCGCTGCAGCCAGGAGTGGGCCACCTGGCGTGCGCACTTGCAAAAGGAAAGGGGCGCGCCCTGGAAGCGTGCCTCCTGCCCTGGCATCTGGACGGGAGGGCAGGCCTGGGGGAGGTCTCCGTGCTGTGCCCCTGTCGGCAACGCGAAGCCCCTTGTGACTTCTGAGATCAACCTGTGAATTTCTCCTGTGTGATTCCCACGGGGGCAGGGTCAGAATTCCATGTCCAAGACGATGGGACCAGCTCCCGGGAAAGGCTGATGTGAAGTCACCCGGGAAGTGGTGAGGCTCCTCCCTTAGAGCACGGGCCTCCTAAGGGTGGGGGCCTACGCCACAGAGAGCCCCCGAGGCCCGGGGCTCCCGGGCTCCCTGCTGGTGCATCTGTGGGGCTGGACACCATCCCTGTCTCTGTGGCTCCCAGGGAAGCCGGGCGTCGCCAGGGCCCTGACAGCACGCAGGACTGGACACCTGTTTCTCGGGGGCTAAGTCGTGTCTGTCGCTACCTTTGTGCATTTGTGGGTGACCAGGAAGCAGATTCCTTTCATGCCCTAGACCTCCCTCACTTTTGAATAAAGATGTTTAAGGCAGGTCACTGGGAAAGCTTGAAACCTGGGTTGTGTTTCTTTAAACAAAGTGACATTTCTTAGCAAAGAGGTTCCCGGTGTCCCCTGCAGAAATGTATCTGATTTCAGAAAAGGATTGATTCAAATAAAAATGTGTTTATATAAGAAAAATTATTTTCTTCTGAGAAAACACATAGTTTGGGGTAAATTTATAGTTCTGGCCAGGTCATTAATATCTGGTTGTCAAAAAGTATTGGTTCGAACAGAAATATGTTGTAATAAAAATGCATTGTTTTGAAGAAATTTATTGGCCCCATGAAAACCTATTCGATTCAGAAAGATATGTTGATTTCAATGAAAAATCTATTTGTTTTATAGGAGAGGGGGCTGGGCTCCCACCTTTCCGTGGGTGACCCACTCTGGGACACGGGAGTCCACGCAGAAAAAGGAGACGTGGCAGCAGCTGGTGGGAAGACTTGAGAGAGGGTAGGAGGCGGAGGGGCCACCAGCACTGAACGTGGGCACGGCGCGTTCCCTCTCTAGGCTCAGGACAGGGCCTGCCTTGGGTCCCTGAACCCTCCTTGAGGGCCGAGGGCGCGGCCGGCCTGGCGTCTGTCAGAGGGTGAGCACCCTTGAGGGAAAAGCTGCAGGCCAGCATGTCTGGGATATACAGTAAGGAGCAGCGCCCAGATGGGGGTGCCAGGGCTGGGCTGGGCTGGGGTGGGGAGGGAGGGGATGTGGGAAGGGGGTTGAAAGCTCAAACCTCCAGTCTCAAGACCGGTCAGTCCTGGGGCATTGTGCTCAGCACGGGGGCTGAGTTAACGGGACTGACTTGTGTGTTTGAAAGTTGTTAACAGAGTGCATCTTGAAAGTGCTCCTTGGAAAAAAATTAAGAAACAACCGTGCCGACCCTGTGAGGTGACGGATGTAACTCGTCCTGCTGTGGTGGCACTGCCCAGCCCACGCAGACACCAGACATCATGGGGTGCACTTGAGGCCAGTGCAACGCTTACTGTCAACTATACTCAGCAAAACTGACAACAAGGCACCGGAAGGCGGGCGAGGAGCTGACGCTGAACACCTGGCCCCACCCCCAGAAACCCTCGGCAGAAACCCTCGGCAGAAACCCTCGGCTCCGGCTGAGAAGTGCGTGCACGGGACCTCGCCCTGCTCTCTGGCCACACCCCCTCCCCTGCTCCTTCCCTCTGAATAAAATGCTGAACTTGAGAGAGGGGACCTGAGAATGCCTCTGGGGTTGTGGGCGAGGCGATCTGTGCCTTTTACCTAAAGAAAGATCGGCTTCTGGAAATACCGGCGAAAACTCTAAATCCGAAAGCACCAGCTCCCCAGCTACTGGCCGAAAGGGCTCACAGCCTTTCTGTCCAGAACCAGAAAACACACAGTTGGGAGCCTGCAGGGCCCTTTGGTCCCTGTTCGCTCACTCGGCCCGCGGCTGCAGTGCCGGAGCAGCCGCAGGGGAGAGGTGAAGGGATGAGCAGGGCTGCGTCTGGACACAACCTCACCCGCACAGAGGTGGCGGCCCGGGTGTGGCTGCGGAGCCCAGCACACTTAAAGACCTACACGCTGCACATGGGCGGGGACAGGGAGAACCTAAGACAAGTCACGCAGTCCCAGTTCCTGAGAGACGCTGAAGGATATGGAAATCGAAGAGGGACAAGAGGGACCGTCAGTTAGGATGAGGAGTAAGGACACATTCTTATGGAAGCAGCAGAGACCGGGGGTGGGGTGGGGAGAGAGAGAGAGGAGGAGAGAGTTTCGATAAACAGAGAATGCGCAATAACCATCAGTGAGAAAGTGTAAGATATGTCGACTAAATGACATGGTAGTGTTTGGCTGCAAATTACTATAATTTAGGTAAAAACGACTTACATGTTGGTGTAGACAGATTACGAAGGATTCTGGGTGTCAAGCTGAGATATTTGTACTTTAATTAGCACACAGGAGAGAATCACAAGGTGTTTTTAACAGCAGAGTGAATTCGACAAATGGAGGCTTGTTTGTAGGTTTAAGAACACTTTTCGGATCATTTGTGAGAATCCACTTTGCTCTACAGGACGATCCCGTGAGCCATCTGCACACGCGGGCAGGGTGGGGCAGAGGTGTGTAGGGAGAAGACGCACGTCCCCAACTGACCGCGCGGACCCCACTCCCTTTTACAACGGTGGCTGCCTGTGCTCCGTGCCGCGCCTGTTTCTGGAGAACAAGCGGGCACCTTTGAGCTGGACCCGCAGTCACCCCGACTGCGCCTCCACCAGCACCCCGGTGTGGACAGAGGGCCAGCGGCCTTGGGGGGACTACGAGCGGGGCCTACAGTGGCCCCTCCTCAGAGAGGCTGCTGGGCTTCTCTAGAAAGTCCAAAGGCACACATCACAATCATACGGTCTTACATGTACCTTGAACCGAACGTTTCAAAGCCAACAGCTCACACCAGAACTGAATCTGTATGATCCCCGAAGTATTGAATTTTTACCCAGAAAACCTGAAGAAAATGTACTTCCTTATACCTTAGGCTACGTTAGGAGCTCTAATTCAAGGTCAGAACGTCAGGTAAGAGTCAGGAACCAAAGCTGTGCCGCAGCACATGAATCACCCCACACGGGAACTGCAATGGCTGCTGTTACAATTTTACAGAGTCTCAGAGACGAGACGAGACGAGATGGGCCTTCCGAGTCACTGGCACCGGGCCTCACCTGACCACTGGGGAAGCTGAGAGTGGCCAAGGGACACACTGATCTGGGACCACGTGGCTACTCAGTGGCAGGTCCAGACCTGCACCCTCCGATCCCACTCGGCCCAAAAGGCTCCCACTAGGCAGCTGACCAGAGGGTCTACCGGCCTCCTGGCGCTCGTGGGAAGAGCTGATGCGCGCTGGGGAGAAGGTGGGCCGGGCGGGAAGGGTTTTAGCCGCTTTTACAAGAAGATGAACCCTGCTGGTCATTTAAAGATCAAACCCAGGCACTAAATCTCCTTGACTTTTCTTGGAATTTGTAGTGTGAGCACGGGTACGCGGTGTGCGGCTGAGCTAAAGCCTCACAGTCTGAAGACAGGATGTTCAAACAGAGCCAGCAGCGCAGAGTAAATGCTACGCCCGGCGAGGACGTCACGGCCTCGGTCTCAGCCCGAAGCCAGGGCAGTGGCTACATAATCCCTGACCGAGAGGATTTCTTTCCGCTCTCCTCCCCCGGCTGTCGCTCCAGCACAAGCCCCAGTGGAACCGAGGAGTCAAACACGGACTTGGAGTCATTAACTCTTCAAGGGGAGAGCTTTCTGAACATCTGCTCTGAGTAGCGCTCACAAGCTGGAGAAAAATCAATTAGAAATGGGAAGTGGGCCGGGACAGTGTGAGAAATCACCGAGTTTCCAGAAGGACCTTGTTCTTCACTCTCGCTATTCTGAGAACGGGAGCATCCGGGAAGAGGGCTTTCCTGTCCCTCCCTGCCTCTCCCGGGCCTCGTTCTGAAAAGCAAAGCTGGGAGACAGCACGGGAAGGAGGCCGTGGCCCTGTCCCTCACTGCATCACTGTGGGAAAGTCTCCCAGTGCCTCTGAGCTGCCGTCCCTTCATCTGTAAAACGGGAGGAACACTAAAAGGCTTTTGGCGTTCTCCTAAGGGCCGAACCCCACTTCACAGAAAACTGCTTTGTGCTGGGTAGGCAGCCACCCAGACGGAAGGCCGCATGGCGATCCCGTCCTGTGGCAGAGGCCCCACACTGAGGCGAGGCCGGTCCCCGGTCCGTCCCCGGGTGTACCGCAGGGACGACAGGGTCTGCGCTGCTCATCGGCTGAAGAGTGAGCGCTCATTGTAGGCCTAAAGGGTGGGGTCAAAGGAAGTGAGGAGCCACCTCGAACTGATGAAAGCACGGAACTTCCAAAAGAAAAGAAAAAGCGGAGGGGACAGAGACAGGGACGGCTTACGGACGCCCGTGATGGCGTGTCGAGAGGCGGAGCTGGATGGACGGGTCACCTCAACAGCCTTGGCTCCTAGAGTCTCTCCCCCCACCCCCGTTCCTTTCTCCATCTCCCCAGCGTGACCATCTCACGGGTGCTGGCTGGGACCACCACGCTGAGCCTACAGCCTGCAAGAGTGTGGAGGAGCCACTCTATGTCCCACTCACAGACAAGTGGGGAGGACGAGGGCTGGTCTGCGTGTCCACCCCCGTGTCCACCCCAGGGACCTGGTACTGGCTCCCGGGAAGCAGGGCATTGTCATCAGCCAGTGGAGCCACGTGCTGCCTTCGGTCCATTCCACTGACACCGTATGGGGTTAGGTGGAGATTCCCAAAGAGAAAGGGAACGGGCAGGCCAATCAAAGGGTGTCTACTCCAGGCACCCCGATTCTCAGCAGAGCTCATGATCACACACCCATAAAAGCCGACTCTGTAACGTCACCGAGAAATGGCTCATGGAATTAAAGAGGCAGGACGTTTCTAAAACTGCAACACCTTGGAGAGCATTATGTCATTGTTAATTTTAAAGTAGGAAAGCAGAGGCTGTAAGTCACTGCGAGAAGCAGACAGATCCTGGAACCCGACCGGGTGCAGAGGTCCTTCAGCTTTAGTGGCCTCAGCGGACACTGTGAAGGACAATCCCGACGCTTTCAGAGCACAGAGCCGACTCCAGGCGTGCATGAGGAATGGGACGCAGACTCCCTACTATTCTCCTTCCGCCCGGTTGCTCACCACTCCCCGGTCACAAAAGTTTTCACCCAGCAGGGTTCAAACGTCGGTGGAGTTTGCTTGTTCAGTCTAGTGACGCAGTTTCTCTTTAAGTGGCCCAGCTGCGTGCACTCGGCCCTATTTCCTTGGACACAGAAGTCAGGGCGCAGGCCGGGCGGGAGAGGAGGGTGGTGTCAGGGAGAGGCCGGAACAAGGCAGGGCCCCGGGAACAAGCCTGGGTGCTGGCCACACGGTGCAGCCCGGCTTCGTGGCACAGAGTCAGGTAAGAGCAAGTGCCAGCTGTCTGGGCATGACAGGGTGACACGCAAGGCTTCTTCTGACTTGTAACAGGTGAGCGGCAGGTCAGACTCCCCACATGGGATGCCTGGCCCCTGCCCTGGCAAGTGCCACCAACTGAAACTCTGGTGCTTCCTAATGTCTCTCCTTACCCATCTTCAGACGGCCCTCTTTACTCGAAGAAGCCAGAGAAAAGTCAGGACCTTAATGAGTTCATGCGATTTTCCAAAGCGGAGGTCCTCTTGGGGGGCTCTCTCCCCGTGCTTATTCTATTAACAACGTACAGTCCGATGACAAAGGAGGCGGCCTGTGAGCCTGGCTCAGGGGCTGGCCACAGCAAGGGGCCGAGACCCGGCTCCACTCGTGGCCAGCGAGAGCCCCACAGGGCCGTCACCTGAAGTCCGTCCCACTGCAGTCGGAGCGGAAACGACCCCCACATATTTGCTGTGGGCTTTGCTTTCATTAGAGTCCAACCCTGATATTTAATCAGTCTCCACTCTTTTTTGTTTGAACAAGTTGATGCTAAGCCAGAGTTAAAAAAAAAAAAGGCCACAGAAATGTCATCACCTCCACACCACCCCCTCTCTGTGAGCACATTCATAATGCATCACGGCTGCAATGGGGAGATTGCGTGTGATTAAAATTAATAAAGAATTAAAGCGGTATTTGTGGTGCTTGCATCAGCCGGACCGGGAAATTGGAAGCTGGGGGAGGGACAGACCGTGAAGGAGCAACATGTGCTAGAATCATTTGTCACTGCATCAGAGAAGAGGTCAGGGCCAGTTTCTGCGTAAGTCGCCCCCCAGGCTGAGACAGCGTCGTGTCTCCTGAGAGAGGGTCCACCTCTTTCGTCGAGAACAGTCTGTGGCAGAGAATGAATCCAGGAGGAGAAACACCTACCCCGGGGTCCCATGTCCAGGTGGGCAGGGACTTCCAGGCCCACCGCACCCTGGTCCTCGGTCACCTGCTCCCGGGGGACGTAGCCCATCGCTTTGGTGGACGAGCCTTTCCAGGGCTCCTCAGCCCCACTTCCCAATCGGTGCGAGAGGATAAAGCACGACAGAGACAGAGAAGGGGGTGTGTGTTTACCTCATTTGTGACCACAACTCATGGGGTAATACTAGCTCTAAAGAATTAATCCCAGTTCCTCACAAACTCTTCCAAAAATCGAGTAAGAGGAAATATTTCTCATTTCATTCCACGAGGCCGGAATTATGGGGTAACACAACCAGACAAGTGCATCACAAGAATGAAAATCACAGACTAATACCTCTCAGAACATGGATGCAAAATACTCAACACAATACTAGCAAACTAAATCTAGCAGTGCATAAAAAAGAATCATGCGTTACCACTCGGTGGGATTTTCCCCACAAGTAAAAGTTTGGCTCAAAAATCCCAAGATCAGTTCATGTAACACATCCCATAAAATGGATCAAAAACAAAAGCCACGTCATCCTCTCAACAGACGCAGAAAATCTAAGTGGCCGACAGTTACCTTTATTGATAGGACCACTCAACACACCGGGAGCAGAACTTCCTCGGTTGGACAAAGAAGGCCTAGGACAAAGCACAGCGAACAGCACGCTAGATGGTGAGATGCCGCGTGTCTTCCCTACGGTCAGGAACGCGACACGGGTGTCTGTTCTCACCACTTCTGGCCCACCTGTGTGGGAGGCTCCAGCCAGGGCCAGCGGGCAAGGAGAGAAATGAAAGGCGCCCAGACCGGAAAGGAAGGGGTAACACTGGCGACATGACAGTACATAAAAAATCCATGGTAACACACTAAAAAGCTATCAGAACTACTGAGTTCAGCGAGGTCGCAGAATACGAGATCACTATACAAAATCAGTTTAATTTCTATATGCTCGCAATGTACAATCTGAAAATAAACTGAAGAAAAACAATGCAATTTGCAATAGTATCATGAAGAATGATACTTCTTAAGTAATTTAAGAGTAAATTTAGTAAAAGAGGCAAAAAAACTTAAACTCTCGAAAACCACAAGATCTTGTTGAAAGAAATTAAAAAGCTCTGAACAACTGGAAACACCTCACGCTCGCTCACAGGGAGACCTAACAGTGTCACCAGGGCCATTCTCCCCAGATGGACCGACAAACCCAACGTCCCCAGCAGAACCCCGCTGCCTTCTGTGCAGAAACCGACGAGCTGATTGTAAACTTCACAGGGCATTGGAGGGGATCCCGGGTAGCCAAAGAAAATCTTAAAAAAAAAAATAAAGCAGGAGAACTGACGTGTCTCGATTTCAAAACTTACTGCAGAGCCACTAAAACCAAGGCGGCACGGTGCCCAGCAGGAGGGGCAGGTGTGCCCACGGAGTGGACAGAGAGGCCAGAAGTAAACTCTCGGGTCTGCGGGCCCCAGACTGCAGACGGGGTCCGAGGCTGTCAGTGGGGAAGGGCCCTCTGCCCGCCGCACCAGTGATGCTGGGAGAGCCGGACGCCACACGCAAACAGGGGGGTCGGTTTTCCCTGCCAGCGTCCTCGAAAGTGCAGTCAGGACGGGTCAGAGCCTCCGTCCGAGCTGCAACCGCAGGACTCTAGGAAGAGAGCACTGGAGGAACCCTCCACGACCGCAGTTCTGGCACAGGGTTCTTAGAAATGACACCATGAGCCTCGGCAACAACAACACAAATTACTACTGTTTACCTAGCAGATCAGTTGTTTGTAATCATGTCATCAGCTCCTTGAGGTGAGCATCTGGGAGTTCTCGCACACCCGGTGGCTGTCCTGTCTGTCACAGGTGCCCCAGGGCTGTTGGATGCAGGAGGTCATGCGTGTGTGCCAGCGGGTCAGCTCCCAGGGACCAGCCCGACAGCACCGAGCATCCCCTGGGCAGAGACTCTAGTCTGAAAGGCCGTTCTCACTAAGAGGAACAAAGGCTTCTGCCGGAAAGCAAGAAAAAGCGATGTCTGCAGGTTTACTGTTTCTCCAGGCCGCTTTGGCCCTTTGGGGTCCAGACCCACCACTGATGTGGTTCTGAATTATCCTGATTTCCAAATGAATAAGCTGACGTCCACACCCTTCGGGCGACTTTTCCCAAGTTCCTCTAGGTGGTGGCTCTGACAACCCCCAGGGACAGGGAAGAGCAGCAAACTCCGAGGGGGCCAGTGGGGCTGGGCTGCAGATCCCCAATACACACAGGGAGAATGGGTCCGGTTTAGATGAGATCGGTAACCAAGGCATCCGCTTGTTCATGCGAAAATGACAGTTCAGAACTACCTCACAACTGTTCTGGGCCTCAAGTAAGAAAATGAACATGGGGGAGTATTTCTGTGTAAAACACAGGACACACAGTTAAGATGAACAACAACCGTCTTCAGTGTATGTTCTGTGCGATGCCTGGAAAGCCTCCTGTGAGAGCCCCGCTGCAGCGTGGCAAAGCCTTATTGCCCAATGAAAGCGCTGAAGGTGAGGACGGAGCAAGCACAGCCCACTTCACTGCCGGTGTTCTCATCTGTCTAGAAAACGAGGCAGAACGACAGCAAATGACGTGGCTGGTAAAGCCACTTTGTCCTGTCTGCTCCAGGTAAGTCAGCCCCACCCTGAAGGGCCCGCAGGCTGGCAGGCAGGGCAGGTCTCTGTCGAGGGCAGGGGCCCAGTGAGGCTGGACAGGGGAGGGTGCAGGGGAGGCTGGAAGCGCCCTGCGGGCCGAGACGACACGAGACAAGCGGTCAGGGACTGGCACTGCAGGCACGGCGCAGGGTCTGACGCTGTGACCCCCAGGCCGTTGCTGTCGCTGTTTTGTTGTGTTTCCCAGGGGCACTTGCTGGCGTGGACAGACACAGACTCAAACGACAGGCTGAGGGCAACCCGACACTCGGGCTTTACCAAGGCAGGTACAGTGGCGTGACAATGGAGCAGGAAGGCCTGAAATCCGCGTATTGTTTAAGTAAGAAGTGGGACAGCCCCTTGTTTTATAATGTTATGTCTGGCGTTGAAGAGAAACATCATTTTAATTGCCCACCACCTGCAAACTGCTTAGCTGATAGTGGATAAAGGCCTTCATTCTCAGGGGAAAACTGTAGGAGCTGACTTCTGGGTTATGTTCAAGCAAAACTTGTCTGCATTCAGAATTCCTGCTTTCAGGAAAAACTATTAGAAGAACGATGAAATAAGTCATTTTCACATCCTTATAGCACACATTCGTTATGCTCAATCTCTCAGAAAGAGCAGCTTATACAAATGAATTTAAGTGCTTTTCGTTAGTATGAATAAAACGCTAAGGAGTGCGAGGAACTGCTGTAAATACTGGGGCTGACGCTCTTTCCGCAATCTTTTCCTTGAGCGACAGTGGCAGTCACGAGAGTGCTTCGACACTTGTCCTTGGTAACGAAGATGCGAACAAAGCCTCGGAAGTAGCACCTCCTCCCTCGGAAGGCGCAGGGCAGCCGAGGTGGGAGGCAGGGACTTAGGAGGAACCTGCCCCCACTGGACTCACGCAGGGGAAGGCACGACATGACAAGGTGTCTGCATTTTCTCAGCTGCTCCGCACCCCTCGCCCTCAGCCAACATGACTGCAGGGTCCTTTCCCCTCTTCCGTGATGCCTTCTGCACCGAGAGCTAACCCCAAAGCCTTAGTACCGCCTGCAAGGCCCCTCATGATGGAGCCCCCAGGAACCCTGCCTCCTGTTCACTGTGCTCACCCCACGGGAGCTTCCTGCGGTCCAAGAGCCTCTGTCCAGAATGAGCGGCCCTCAGACACCCAAAGGGCTCACTCCCGCAGTTCACTCAGACCTCACTTGAAGACTCGTCTCCTCGGAAGTTCACAGGAGAACCTAAATGTTGCCTCATCACGTGGAAATACTGGAAAGGCATAAACAAAGGTGTCACGTGCTCAAGGCTAGCTCCCCAACCATCATCTCTAAAGTCAGCCCATCACTGTCCTTTGCTCTGAGTGGCAGGGCCTGCTGTTTGCAAGCCCCCCTCCCTTTCCTTTTCCCAGAATTCCAGCGGCCCAGCTCACTGTACACCCCCACCCTAATGTGAGCGACCTCAGGTTCACCAAGTTCTTCTGGGTGGGGTGGACGAAGGGGCGCAAGGAGAACCTCCATCCATGAACGGCATGGGAGGCCCAGGAGCCCGTGCACCTGGAACACGCATCTCAAAATCCTGTGAGAAAAACACACTCCCATCTCCCTGTAAGCCACGGAATCCTCCCGGATCTCATTATTATTGCACCTTAGTCTCCCCAGCTCAGTTTGCTCCTTTCCCCCCGCAGGGCTGAACTGCTGCTTGGTGTTCCCCGACACGCGTTTTGTTTCTGTTTGTTCTGTTTGCTCGTCGCACGGTTTCTTCCCTGAAATGGTGCGTCCTTGTGTGTGGGCCAGGGCCTGGCATGAGGCAGGCTCTCAGAACCCTGGAGGACTGAGCAGGAGTCCACGAGCGGCCGACTGCCGGGAGGCCCAGCCCCTCCCCTGAGCTGTGCCCCAACTCTGCCCTCCCTGCGCTCACAGAGCGAGTGCCTGGGCCACCCTGGAGCCTGGGCTCCGTGGGGCTCGGGCAGCACTGTCCTCGATCCCTAGCCTAGCTCTACGGAGATGGTGCTCAGCAGTGATGGGGTTTTTCTCGGGGGGGAGGGAGTGTCACCTCTGTCAGCTTTACCCTGATGGCCTTTTCAGCACAGACAGGACGGCAAAGCAAAAGGAGCTGAGCCCTGCAGAGAACTCATCTCCCAGAGGAGACCCTTGAAGACCCTCAGAGGGCCGTTCTCATCCTGGCTCCCTGCCAACAGGAGTCCACTCCGCGGCCGGGGTCTCGCCTCCCAGGCAAGGAAGGTGCCTGAGCCCTTTTCTTCTGAGTCTAGGAAACAAGAACTTCTGCTGAGCGGTTACTTCCTGTGTGTGGCGGTTTCAGGAAAGACAGGACTTTTCTGGGACGGAGGGGGAGCTGGCGACAGCGCGTTCTCACGTGCTACAACAGCTTGCCGGCTCCTCCCGGCACGATTGTCAGGTGGGTTTTACTGCTGCTTTTTTTGTTTATGATTTATGGGCCCGCTGATGAAAGATGCATTTACTTCATTTCCAAGGCCAGCCCACGTTCCCGCTAATTGGAAGCAACTGTGGGCTCGCGGACAAGATGTTGAAGAGGTTCCTACAGTGAGGGGTTCGCAAGTTCACGTTCTGACCGGCTGACTTGAAGGACTAAACCGTTCACGCACACACAGAACTAATGGTGTAGAGCAGTTGCGTCTTGTCAAGCCTGGACTTCCCGTTAGTTTATGAGTCTTTGCCCGCTTCCTCTTTGCACACAGACGGTGAGTTCCTTGAAAGCGAAGCCTGGGTTTGGTATTTTCCTTGTCCCGTCAAAGGGACTGAGTTGCCGTCCGTGCAGGGCGCCCCCCACAAACACGTGGTTTAATAATTAGGGTTCGCAGTCAGTTTCCTGGGGCAACACATAAAAACCTCGCAGAAGCACTAAATCCCATTTGCTCTGAGATTATGAACTGATCCACAGACTGATGATCCAAATTGAACTGGGCCGTTCTGAAGGAGCCCTGCTGCGGCCACACTCATTTTCAAGTTCATCCAAGCCGAAGATCTCCCCAGAAATCTAAAATGTCTCCCTCCCCCCAGCACCCTCCCAGGGCCCTCAGACCTCGGGGCCCGGCCGCCGGGGTGCAGGGGTGCAGTCCCTGAAAACGGCTAAGTCCTCTTCCAGCCTTGGACCCGCACCACCTTACCGGGCACCCAGACCCAGACTAGAACCCGGGGGGGGGGGGGGCCTGGCCTGCTCCTCCCCACCGTGGGGCGCCCTCTGGTCCTCCACCCGACACGGGGAGTCGGCCTGATGTCCCGTGGAGCTCCGGGTTGCACATCTGCGGGTTTGTACAACACGAAGGCCCCGGGCCGGGGAACTGGTTGCTGGCGGGTGCCTGGCAGGCAGGTTATCCTCCCTGGCAGATGAGGCACTTCCTTCACAGTCCTGGGCAAGGTCTGGCTGCGAGAGCGCTGTGGACACCTGACTCGGGGGGCACTCACAGGGGAACATGAGCTGCCGAATGTTCATCTCTGACCAGCGGGCTTTACCCGCATATGGGCCTTTGCTTCGGTTCAAGCCCCTCTGTCCTCTGGGGCACCAGGAATAGTCTGGGGTGCAATGCAAGAATTGGGGTGCTTATGAATCAACCTCAGCTGAAGTTCTTTCTGTTCCTTCGAAGGTTATTTACAGCTAACACGCCGGGGAGATGAGCAAAAGCAAAACCGGGCCACAGGGAAAGGTGGCCTTCCGGGAGCCACAGGGGCGGATGGAGGAGGTGACCCAGCTGCACTCGGTCACCAGGACTCGCCCAGCTGCTGGATATGAGTGAGTCCCGTTGATAACAGGCAGACATGGCACGGCAGTCAGGAATGACTCCGCTTCGCCTGAGTTTGCCTGCACACGTGAAGCACGATCAAACATATTTCCTGAAGACAGACCCCAGGACAAACGAGCACCCTCCATGAGGAGCCTGGCTGCGGGCTCTGCCTGGCGCTCTCCCGGCTCCCAGAGTGGGGGCTGAGCCAGGCAGGCGCCCATGCACATGTTCGATTCGGAGGGGATGGATGTGTGAAGGGCGCCCACCCTGGAACGCTCGCTTTCTGGGTGCTAGTCCGTTACTGGCACAACTGACTTTGTAGGCCTACGACCTGAGAGTCCCTGGCAGGGGTGGCAGAGAGTCTTAAATACATTTTTAGTAGTTAAATGTGGGTGGTGTTCATGGGCAGGGGCGTGACCATCCCCCCGCCCCCCCTTCCCGGCCCCAAACGCTAAAAGGAAGCGTGTGTGGACGGAGGAGGCTGTGCAGGCCTGCTGTGGCGACGCCATCCTGACAAGGCACTTCCCAGAGTCACCCTGGGGTTTGCACAGGAAGATTACTTGGAAGCTATTTATTATTCAAATATAAAAAGAATTCCACAAAGTCGTGAACCACCGTCGTTAATTATTCACTGGGATTAAGGACTCGGTTATAACCGTGTCTCCCTCTAATCCTGTTTTATTAATTTATATTCTTGGCCAATTCTTCTACTAAACAGATTTGAGCTCACTGCGGGGACCCAGGGAAAGAATAGCAGGTCCCTGGGGTCAAAGAGCAGCTTTTGCTTTAATTTGATAAAATAAATTAGCGTGGGATTACCGGTGCTCTTAGCATAAGACCCCGTACCGCTGTGGCCAGGCTTCCCCTCGGGAGAAAGGTGCGCCATGGTGTCCACGCTGACTGATTTCCAACCAAATCGGAGCTTCCCCGTGGCTACCCTAACGGGTCCGGTGTGGGGGAAATTGCTGCTTTTTGTGAGTGTGTCAGTGGGTGTGCAGGCGTGCACATGGTGTCTGCGCCGGCACATGGAAAATGATGGAGGTGGCTTTTCGACTCCTAGCAGGCCGCCAGGCCCCTGCGGCCCGTCCGGCATGCTGTTTCTGGAGCAGAGAGGAACGGGCTGCTTCCCCAGAGACATCACTTCTGGAGGCGGAAGCCAGGTGAGCGTCCTCTCCTCTCGTCCATGACCCCAGCAGCGATCCCAGCCCAGCGCCCCTCGGCGTCACTGTGCCACAGGCCAGCCGAGTGCCGCCTCCCGAGGGTGGAGGCCCACGCTGCAGGACTTGTCCTTGCGGGCACCCCGTCCCATCTTCAGCTGCGTTTCCAGGTACGGCAGGGACCAGATGCCGCACACTCCCCCAGACAGAGGCCCAGACGCGGGTGCTCCCTGTTATGAAATAGACTCTTGGGTTTACAAGTCAGTCATGTTTTAAAATAGCCGAAGATCTTAAAATAGACACTAACAACTAATTTTAGGGCTTATTTGTTTTGTGAAAAATCAGCTTTGTTTTTCCCTGGCTTGTAAGTTCCACTTTATAATCATCAATTTTGCTTTTTTCAAAAACTGAAGCATTGAAGACTGGATTCTCTTTCTAATTCTGTCACTTGTTTCCAATGACCTTGGTGTTCTGAGGGGTCCAGGAGGACCGAGGCCTGGCCCCACCCTTGGGGAACTCAAAGTCAGACGAAATCACTGCAGGACCTTGTCGGACACCAGGTTCCCACCGCCTCTCGCCCTGGTCTGAGCTTGGGTCCAAGAATCTGAGGAAGTGGGGTTTGAACACATTCTCTTCCCTCGACCACTTGGGTGAGTCTGAGCAACAAGTGACGAACTTCTGGACCCTCTCTTTCCCAGGTTAAATGGATGTAGTCATACATGTGTCATACAGTTGGCAGGGATTTCCTGGGACGCTGAATTTCCCGGCTTCAGCTGGCTGATGCTCTGAAGATGCTTCGTAAACACAGTTCCGCCCCCAGCCCCACAATTCTGCCAGTGACCAGCGCTGTGTGCCTGGGCCAAGCTGAGCCGCTGCCCTTAGACCTGGACAGAGCAGGAAAGCATGCAGCCATGAGGGCCGAGGCCAGGGTTCCCCACCCTGTCATGTCTCCTGACATACATGGAAAACCACGGTCTCTGCGAGGTACGCGGGCTGTTGGAATATGGCCCAAGTGCTCTGCCTCCCCTCCCCTCTGCACACGCTGGTCACCTGTGGGCTGTGGACCCCAGGGATCGTCACGCAGCCCTGGGCCTCTGCACAGTGCCACTGGGACATTTGAGGAGGGCGGTGTCCTCCGTCAGCACCTTTAAAGCAGCCACACAACTTAGCAAATGAGGCCCCAGAGCTCACAAACCAGCAAATGGCTCACAATGCTGAGTGAGGCGTCACAGAGAGTGTTCGGGCCTGAAACGGAAGACGGAGAACCCCTTACTGCTGTGAGAGGAGCCTCCCAGAAAACAAAGCACTGACCAACAATCGGAGGCACCACCCAGCCAGCCACTCTTGCCCTTTTAAGTCCTTGCCTGAGGGTGTTTATTGATTTTAGAGAGAGAAGCAGGGTGGGGGGGGGAGAGAGAGATGTCGCCGTGAGAAACGTCGGTCGGTTGTCTCCCGTACAGGCCCTGGCCCCTGACTGGGGATCGAACCCCCAGCCTTTGGTGCACAGATGACAGTCCCACCACCTGAGGCCCCGCCCAGGGCCAGCCATTCCTTCTGGATTGACACGTAAATGAAATTAAGTTTCCATCTTGTGTAGGACAACATGGGATCCCTGGCTCACGGGGCATTTCCCAGACCTGGGCACAGAAGACTTCTCTAAGAGGGACCCTTGTCCCCGACATGGACAAGGAGACCTTGACCGTGGCTGCAGACCCCAGACCCACCGACACCAGGCAAACTGCCTGCTGGGCGAGGGCTGAGGTTCGTCACCCCGAAGCCGCTGCCATCAGTTAGCAAATGGAAACCCTGAGACTGCTCCCGGAAGATGAGTGATTTTACTTTAAGAAATTTGTGTCTGGGCTGTTCAAAGTTATTTGATATTAAAAATGGGAGAGGGAAACTCCACTGGGAGTCACAGAGCGGCAATAACATCTAAATAAATTACTGAGCCTGACATCCAAGCAGTTTATTTTTCAGTGCCTACCAGTCCTTGTGGTCATTCTCAGCCATAACCATAATGCTCGCGGAGCGGGCCTTGCTTGCCACGCCTCGGAACGTGGCCTCCCTCGCCTTCCATCCAGTTCCGAGTGCTTTATCTTAGGACCAGATCGGGCGAGGGCGCAGGGGCCACAGGCGGGAAACGCTTCCTCTCCAGCGGTGTCTGCCCCACTCTGACTCTGGGGGATTCTCACCCCCAGGAGTACGAGCCAGAGAAAGTCTGAGCGACCACAGCCGAGAGGCGTGAGCTGCGAGGTCTCCGAAACTCTGGAGTTATGGAATCTGACAAAACACAAGAGTCCCCACGAAATGATGGGACCTAGACGATGGAATTGATAACGGCACGTTCTGTAACTCTGGGGGCTTAGACCTGGAGGACCAAAGTCAGACGCTTTTAACGAAACTGCGTGTGCTGCTAGACAGACCGTGGTGCCCACGGCCACGGCACGCCGTTTGAGGCACAAGTCACTAGGAATAGCATTCTCCGAAAAACCATGATTAGTCTGGGCAGCAGGTCACTTAAAAAGAGTATCTGCCTGTCATCAGTGAAAGAGCACATGCAGTGTAGAGGAAGAGATGAGGAAATAAAAACTACTACCTAGCACTGAGTATCTACTTGAAGTCTCCGGCTGTCAGCAGGCACCGACTACTCTGAATCTTTGTCTCAGTTCGTCTTCAAAACCACGGCTAGCCATCTCGCTCACGTGATCCCTGCTTGCAGGAACCGCGGTCTCTCAGCTTTGATTTCGCTCCCAGATGGTTCAATGTCACAGAGCTGTCTCAGTCACGGGAGGGTCAAAAGATCGAAGCTGCCACTTTCTGGGCGTATTAGTTAGAAGATATTAATCTTGCATTCTTCAAATTCTTAATTAACACTCTGAGCCTTCCCTACATCCTGTCCTCCTTTGACTCTTCCGAGGAAAATGCACGTCCTCAAACAAGGCGAAGGAGAAGGAAAGGGCCGCTGGGAAGGCGCGCGGTGCCGTGGTCCAAGTGCAGGCACCTCGTGTGGTTGTGACTGTGTGATCTCGGAGTGTTCTCACGATGAGCCACGAGCTCGGTGTCTCTGTGAACTGTGTGTCCTGGGGACACTGCAGCACCTCGGTGGATAAGCAGATTGGGAACCGTTACAGACTCAGCACATAAGAGGAGCTGCTTAGAGACGGTCACTGTTATTATGAACAAGGTTTAACATTTTAAGCTGAATTCTTTATATTTCAAACCTCCTAAGTTGTTGAATGCCTCTTCCCTTTCCTCAAACAGCCCAATGAATTACTTAAAGCAGAAGAGATTCATCTACGGCCCTCCCAAGAATGTTTCAAACGCTGTTTAAAACACTAAAAGTAAAGCCCATGCGAGCAATGGAGGCGGGAGGAGAGGAGCTGGTCGGCTGTGGGGTTGGCACTGTCCCTGGTCAGTCGAAACCGAAGTCCCCTCCACTTCCAGAGCTGTGATTCTAGAGTCTTCTCAGAGTGCTTCCTGTTGTCTGAAGCAAGTAAGGAAGCTTCTGGGGGTTCTTCCTTGTTTCCCATCAGTGATATCGGGCCTCTCCCCCTCATTTGGGCTTTAAGACAGCCACACGTCTGGGTTCGGCCACGTCGAATGCTCTGAGAAAAGCCAGGCCTCACACATGAGCTGGGCCAGCAGCTCATGCTCAGGCGCGGTGGTGGCACCCCGTGCTTCGCAGAGTGTGTGTGCGTGCACGCTGCAGTCTGTGTGTGACGGCGGTGTTTGCCGACCATCGCGCCTGTGGGCGAGCCTGAACGCTGAGCCTGAGATGATGCGGGTGCTGGGCCTCTCCACAGCACGGTCCATGCTGTCTGCATGAGACCCTGAGTGCCAAGTCTTCGGATGGTTTGCAAACGGACAGACCGGTTTCGTAACTGTTCCTACTCAGACTCTGAAAGAACTGACCTCTCAGGCCACCACTGTATGCGTGTTTCTAGACCGGTCTCTGAGACAAAGGGGTCAGGTCCACTACTTCTGAAGATTACTAAACTAGACAGATGAACAGTCAGCTGTAAAAATGGATTTTTTCCCTCCTTTTCCCCGATTTTGGAAGAATGACTTTTAATATCAAAGGGATAAACTGGCACGAACTATTTGCAGTGGAAGAAACCTAAGGCCTCATCTGCTGCCCCCTGATCACCTGAGTGAGAAGGAAACAGGTACAGCGCGTGTGGCCAGCGAGGGATCGTGCACGAGGGAGGCCAGGACTGGAGTGAAGAAGCCCCGGCCGGCATTCGTCCCGAGGCTCTCGGTTGCCTGCAGAGACTTTTACGGAGAGCGAGTCTGCGGATCGCCGAGATATCTGAGGTCTACTTTGCATAAGATGGACCCAAGTCCTTCTGAAAGATCGTGAACGAGCGGCAGGTGGGTCTTCTGCACTGCGGTTGACTCTGCTTTATTTACGCACAGAAAGGCATTTAATAAATACCGCTCAGCTGACTGCATTCACACCAGGCCTGGGTGCTTCTCAACACGTACACTGAGTCGACAGCTTGTATCTGGAGCTCTGCTACCTATAATCGCGTTCTGTGATTACGGACACCTTGTAGAATGTCCTCACTGCACACGGTGTCATTGTCATGTGTTCAAGACGGATCCTGGAGCAGGTGTTTGAAGCAACAGAATGCAGGTATAAGCTGAAATTTAATTTAAAAAATATAGTCTCTTAAACAGGAACTAGGTATTTTTAAATGTGTTTGAATTGCAAAAGGGGGTGTGGCCAGCAGTCCACCAGAAGTCCTGTCTTCCTTCCACAGCAGTGAACTGGGCCTGGCACGTGGCTGCCTGACTGAGCCAGTGCTTCCTGGACACCCTCCGAGCAGCGAGGTCACTGGCTGATTCTCAGGACAAGTGCACAGAGGGCGGGGTCTCCGACTAGCAGCTCAGCCAACCGCTCACTGTCCTTCCTCACCTCCTAACTGGACACGGAAACTCCCAGCCCCAGCGGTGCAGATCTGTAACATGGGGGCACCTGGCGCTCCGTGGAGAAGAGAGCACCTGCCAACAGGGATTCCCCTGTGACTGTCACCGAAGTAGAAATGAGCCTTCACAGCGTCAGCCCCTGACACTGAAGGCCCTGTACACTGCGGCAGCCAGTCAGCTTAACACCAGGTCCACGTCCACGTGACCAGGTTTGATCCCAACAAAAGTGACTTCGAAAGGAGGCCACAGATTCCACGCGAGAGGGATCCGCCCGAGCTGAGTGTCACGGCACCGAACCACGAGTTGTGCGCTGTGCACCCCGTCTCTGAGCTGCGTGTGCGTGCAGTCCTGACCTGGGGACAGTGACTGAAAGGCCGGATTGATGAGGCCGGCTCCAGAGATACGGTCTCTGTGACAGGCTGATGGACACCCCACTATCAAGGTGTACTTTTAATCATAAGCTCATTACTTTACTTCTGATGGCCGGACTCACCTTGCAAGAAGAATCTGGTTGTGTTTCAGAACTAAGAACGGCCCTGGGGCTGGGGGGGTGGGGGGGGACAAGTGACTAAGTAGCAGAAAAGAGGGAGACACAGGAAGAGGGAGAGGTGAGAACGTGTCTGTGAAGAGAAAGCTGGAGGCAGGGAGGCTGGCGGCTTAGATGCTGAGCTCGGCTTCTGCAGATGTCTCCGCAGGACGCGGGGAAGCCATCCCAAGCCAATAAGCGTATCATGGGAAGAAATGAGGATTTAAACTTAATAGCAAATAGACCCAGCGATGCAGCTTTGCAGAGCTGTGGGGAATTTGGTTCTTAGCCCAGAGAGAGCTTAATAGAAGTCAATAATGAAATCATCGAGATGCAGCCATTAATGCTTCGCCGTGCTGTCTTCGCCCCTGATGGCGAGGGTTTGTTTCTCTCTAGACACCACCCAAAGCACAAGAGAATCTTCACCCAAAAGAAAACAAGGACTCACTTTACAAAAACACAAGTCACATCGTCTTAGTTCATTATCCTTTTCTTTCTGGAAGGAAAATCAAAAAGGAAACAGAAATAGGTGAAGGACAGAGGGAAGCCAGCCCCCCTAATGTAAACTGGAAGACGTGTTTAAACAGCTTTTCTCTCGTTGTTGTTCAGTTAAACATGCTGCTTGTTATGTGACCCTTTCTCCCCAAAATTCAACAGCAGTGATGACCAATTCTCTAGCCTATTTCAGTGCTGTGTCGACACGCATTTATAACCTCCTTACACTCCAGATAGGAATGTAAATACATTCCACTTCACAAAGCTAAGGCCAAGGGGGATTCTGAGTCACATACCTCGTACTGGAGACCCTGAGAACGAATCCCATGGTAACTTCCTGAGGCGGGAGGGGGTGTCGCAAAGCAACGCCCCAGTAAAATTAGAAGCACTGCGATCCGAACCCGGATGACAGAACTCTGGCACTACTATTTTCAGAGATACACAGGGTGGGTCACCAAACACGCGCGTTTCCCCCGCACGCACACTCGTCCCACCCCCAGGTTCCGAGAACCCACTCTGAGTCGGCCGCCATTCCCTGCGCAGTCGCCATTGGACAGACACAGCCTGGTCCCCGCCGCTGGGATGCTCAGACAGTACTGCCCCACTCTCTCCCAGAAATCAGTTTCTTAATGAAAAAGGGGGAGCCCAAAGATGAGGGATTATGTGGAAAATTCCACTGTCAGAATAGAAAATAACCGTGTCTGCATACTTGAAAGGTGCTAAGAGAGTAAATCTTCAAAAAGTTTTCCTTGCAAGAAGAAATGTTTGTAAGTGCACACGTGATGGGTGGTGACTGGATTTATCGTGGTGCTCATTTTGCAATGTACACATATTGAATTATTATGTAGTTCACCTGAAGCTGATGTGTTACTGGGTTGGCCAAAAAGTTCATTTGTGTTTTTCTGTATGATGGCTTTACTAGTGCTCAGCTGTCTTTCCCTTCATGTGAAACAATTTTGTTAGATTGTATTGTGACAGCTGTCATATTAGCATGCACTTAAAAACATCAAAATTGGTAAATTTTTGTGCAGCCATTTTAATATTGAAGATGGAAGAAAATATGCAACATTTTTGGCATATTACGCTTCATTATTTCGAGAAAGGTAAAAACACAACCAAAATGCAAAAAGTTGACTTGTGCTGTGTTTGAAGAAGGTGCTGTGGCTGATGGAATGTGTCAAAGGGGCCTGCGAAGTTTCTTTGTACTATTGAAAACATTTTAGCCAAATAATCCTTTGCCGTGGGGTGTCCGAGGCATTGGAAGATGTTCAGCAGCACCCTGGCCTCTGCCCACAAGAAGCCACTAGTGGGAGACAGCCAACATACTCAAAATATCCAAATCAATAAAGTTATTGGTGAAAATGAAACATGTGTCTTTTATTTTATGGGGAAAAAACGCATGGACTTCTTCGCCAATGCAATACAGGTCAATTATAGCCACTATCCAGCGAAAGCACCCGACACCTTCATCACGCCCTGAGCAGCCCGCCCGTGCCTCGGCCCTCGGGAGCAGTCAGTGCTCAGAGCCCTTTCCCCCTGGGCCGCCCTTCCTTCTCCCTGACTTCACGTACGTGCAGGCACACAGCCTGTGTCCCTCTGTGCCTGGCTGTAGACACTGCGCCATGTGTCTGCGATGCACCCACGTGACCGCACACACCAGCAGCTCAAACCTTCTAACTGCTGGGTGACACCCCACGGGACAAGGACACAGGATTTGGTCAACATTTGGCAGTTGATGGAAACATGGGTTGCTTAGTTTTTCACTGCAATACGTAAATCTGGGGCGACAATTCTTGCCTAAGCCCCTCTGTGTGCGTGTATTCCCCTTGGCAGGACAGGTCCGGGCCCTTAGGCTGAATGAATATGTGTTCAACTGTAGAGGAGGACACCTAAGGACTTCCCAGTGGGAAGCTACTCAAAAATCCCGTCAGCAATGTGTGAGGCTCCAGGCGTTCTGCCTCCTTGGCCACATTTGGGTTTGTTAATCTTTCCAATTTCAGTCATTTTAATGAGTGTGAAATGATAACCTCATTAAGGTTTTAATCTGCACTTTATTAATAACGACATTAAGGACCAGTTCACATGCTTATTGACCTCTGTCCTCTTTCGTGAAGTCTACGTTCAAGGCCTTTCCTAATGTTTAACAGGCTGTCTTTTTATTGTTGAGTTATAGGAATTCTTATATATTCCTGATAGGTGCCCATTGACATATGTATCACAAATATTTTTCCCAGTCTGTGGCTTGCTTATTCATTTTTGCAATTATGTTATTTGATGAACCAAATTTTTTAATTTTGATGAATTCCAATTCACGTTTTTATTTTTTTTGTGGCTTTTGCTTCTTTTGTCTTGTCTAAGAAATCTTTGTCTAGTTCAATGTTACAAAGAGACTGGCTTCTGTTTTCTTCCGAGAGCCTTATGTGATCCATCTCAAATTCACTCTTGTGTATGGTGTGAGGTAAGGGGTCAGGGTTAAAGGAAGAGAAATTCTGCTCTCCTTAGATACAGAGAGAACAAGCACACCTCATTCATCATAATCGAGCACACCATGGCTTCTCTTTCCAGAAGAGTGAGGAGGAGGAGTCAGAGCTAACAAGTAGTTTGGAAAGTTACCAGCATACTGGGAAAAACTGGTATCTTCAGATCTGCAAACTGAGACGTAAGAGGAATACGCTGGTGGTATAAGACTTCAACCTACCTACAGTTAGGGGTTTGGCTAGCGTTTCAAAAGTGACCAATTCGTCTCCGGAAATTCTTGGGAGGTAGACGGGAAAATAAATCACTAGCCTGGTTTTGTGGGGGAAAGCATGTAGCACCCAGTAACGATGGGGACCAGGAACCAGGGGCTGGTCCCAGATGTGGGACGGTGACCAGAGGAAAACACCACCAAGAGCCATAAGCCTGGGTTCAACATCTTGGAGGGAGATCCAGATACAATGTGTGTGTTTAGATAAACTTCTGTAGAAATCAAGTTACTTATGGGCATCTGTTGACATTTAATATCCTAATGCACCGCAGGCTACTACAGCGGGCGTGTAGACAGTTCTGATTTGTTCTGGGACACATCTGGGTCTATACTCTGCTCATTCTCATGGGACTGAGTCATGGAGTTTTCTCCCCTGCACGTCAGCACCAGCCTTCTCACCACCAAACGCCCTGGATTTCTTCTTCTTCATTTTTTTGGGCAAAAACGTGGAAAAAGAAGTTAGTCGAGGAACTTAGAACCCGCTTCATGAAATCATTTGGACTCACACAAAAGAAGGACTGAAGGATCTGAGATGTCTCCCCAAAGGAGGTTCTTGTCATTGTTATTGGCAGGATATTGATGCTTCGATACAGTTGGGTGTTAACCGCAGCAGGTGGGTCCTTGCTTAGAGTGTCTCAGACACATCAACGTGATAATGTGCGTTACGGGTATGGTTTGCTGTGTCGCAAATGCATGTGGCCACAGAGCACCCGATCAACTTTTGGAAGGGCGTCCCATTTGCATTTTCTGAAACAGGGTCCTCAGGAGCGCAGTTGAGAAGTGGTACTCTAGTCACGACCGACCTGTAATGTGGCCCATGGGGCCACTGGCTCAGGCGACCCCTAATTTCCACAGAGATTTTAATTTGTCCCACTACATTTTCTCGGCCATCATATAGGGGAAAGACACAATGAAATGTAAGGTTTCATCCTAAAACTTGGTGGGCCTTCGGTGGGCCGACAGCCGACATGTCTGCTCCAGCACGGGCGGTGACCCCTGACTCAGGCCCCTCAAATCACAGTGTGATTCATTCTTCCTCCCGGAACCTGCTGGAACAGTTAGTATGTAAATTTCAACCTATTTTTAAGGGTTATTTTCACTCAAGTGAAATCTATCAAGGAAGGAGGGTTATTTTTACAGCACACAGCCACCGCTGATCACCATGGCAACCGGCCTGGTGCAATGCAATAAAGCATCCCTCTGTTATCGTAAACACAAAAGGGAAACACTGAAATCTAAAAGAAAGGCAATTATTGTCGGGGGAAGAAACGACGCAATGCTGGGGTGTCCACAGCGTCGCGGGACGTGCGGCGCCCGACCTCGCAGCCCCGGGCTCGCCGGTGGGAACAAAGGTTGTGGGAAGAACCCTTGGGAGAGCTGCTGCTGCTTCGTTGTTCAAGGACAAGACCGCACACGTGACGCTGAACCAACACAAACTTTGTCTTTCCTTTTCCCAGGTCTTCAAACACGAGATGGGTTTGGGAACTACAGACCTTCGAGAGGAGGGAAAGTGCCCACGTCGGTCTGGTTTTCTTTGGGGGACTATTTTCTTGTTGGCTGTGGGATTATAGACAGAAAAAGAGAAAAGAGCTGTCTGCACAGACCCCAGAATTCCTTATGCAGCTTCTCCTCTCTTAATTGTGTGTTACTGGGGTTACTGGTGAATTTCAAGCTGAGGAAAGCAGAGCCACTGTTAACAATGATCCAAGTTCAGGTTCTGAAAGCTCTAGGATTCCTGCGAAACCCAGGGAGTCAGGAGTGTTGGGAGACAGATAAATGGAGGTGACTCACAAGGTAAGAGTTTCTGCGACTACTGCAGATGAGGGAATTGGAGCCCATAAACGTTTACGTTACAGATGAGCTGAATGCAAAGCGCGGCCTGGAGCTGCAAAAGCAGGCTCTAGCCCCGGCACCGAAAGACGAAGACACGAGCCGTCTCTCTGTGGAGGCCGAGCTCCACACCTGTCTCCGTGGGGACAGGCAGGGTGTCTGCTCCCTGGCTGTGACCTTGGCCACCACGCTGACACTCTGCCCTGGGCACTGTCACCTGGCTGCGCTGACGGCCGGGGTCACAGCCCATGCTCTGCCCAACACATGGCCGCCCTCCCACGTGACGCTTTGTGCAGGTGGGTGGGGTCTCCTCCTCCAAGCTGAGTGTGGGGTGGTCGACACCACTGTGTTTGCTTAGGACTCAAGGCAATTACCTCACGTGAAACTGGACAGTAAAACCGGCAATTCGTGTCCCACATTTTCAGTCTGAAGGGAGTGCACCGCAGCTTCAGGCTCTCTCTGTGTGTGCGGTTCAAGTTCGACATGCACCCTCTGGTCTGTCGTCCTCTGGGAAAGAGCGCCTTCCTCTGGTCTTCACCATCTTGCTCTCTGCACACATGACTCTGGGCACCTAGGAGGGTGCCACCTCCTACCCAGCAAGGCTGGGCTCGCGCGAAGATCCATCCTCCTGCTGCCATCAACATGTTTCATTAGTCACTCAACAAACATCAGCACATGCTTGCTGTGAGCCAAATAAGACCCACGCCTTGGCAATACAGGGAAGAAAACAGCACCTGAGCCTCCTGGAGCATCTGTTGGAATGAGGTGGGTAGACAGTAAAGGAATAAACCGGTGGACATTACATCGGATGGAAGTGAGTCCCACAGAGCAAGGCAGCGCAAGAACAGTTCTCTCAGCCCCTGCTGCCCAGATTCGGAGCTCTACGCCGTCTGGCTTTTCCCAAAGCTAAAACCACCTTTGAAAGGGAAGAGATTTCAGACCACCTATGAGATTCAAGAAAATATGACGGGGGAGCTGATGGCGATTGGGAGAACCGTGTGAGGTCCCAAGGTGCCTACGTTGACGGGGACAGAGGTGTCACTGTCCCGTGTACAGTGTTCCCCGTATCTTGTGTCTTCTTCAATAAATGTCTGCTCTTCATAGGGCTTGGCTGGGTACTTTCTGGACAGGTCTCGTGTATCTTCTGGCCCCACGTCTCCGTGTGACGGTCAGGAGCCACCTCAGGCACCTTCTGATCTTCTCTCCAAACCTACACCTTCCCGAGTGGTACCTTCCTGGGGGCCTCTTCATCTCCCTTCTTTGAGGTCCATAATTCACTTTACAGTGTGAAGCACAGACAGTAGCATAGGACAAATATTCCAGTGAGGTTCAGTTTGAACTTTGGGGTCGCCCAGCGTCAATCAGAACCTCACTGCAGGTCTGGCCACCGCCGGCCCTTCGGCAGGACACCCTGGTCTCATTGGTCCACCAGCACTTGCTGATTAGCATACTGGATGTCCGTCTGACTTTCATTGGGGAAACTAGCCGCCTATTAATTAGCATGATGATGTTGAAATGAAAGCATGTGGCATACAGAAACTGGCTTAAACAGCTTAGAGAGGGGACTCTTCCTGCCCTTGCGTGTAAGTAGTCCTCTGAGGCCTCCAGTCTGCAGCCCTTCAAGTTGGTCCCCTGAGGTTGGGTCCCCAACGAGTCTCCGTCTAGGCAGTAACTTAGGATTCCCACGTGCAAGATTCTGACTGCATCCCCAAGGTCTGCCCCCTGCCCTGGAGAAACCGCCTCTGCTGCCAGGAGCGAATTTTTCTCACGCACCTGAGAGCCTGACTCTGCCGGCTGTGGCGAGGTGCCTCTTGCCAAAGAATGTTTGGCCGGCCAGGAAGTGTGCCACAGAACCGGGCCCGAGATCTCTGTCCACTAACCACACGTCTTGTTGGGAGGTTGTGAAGAAATGGTTCCTCCCTCCCGACTTTGGACTTCTGCGGCTACAGCCACCTACTGTGAGCAAACCGAGCATCACATGTGACCAAACTGGCTGGACCAGCGCACAGCCCCTCCTCACCCTGCTCCCTTCGCCCAGCGCCTAAGGGCCCTCAGCACCAGAAGCGGCACCCCGCTCGGGACTGTGTCTGGCACACGGTATGTGCTCAGTGACTGTTATGGTTTGATAAAGACTCAACGCACGTGTGAAATAAACTTTGAGTACTGTTCTAGTTTCATTAATTTTTAAAATGATCTTGAGTCATTTAAAAAGCATTTTCTAAACTGTGATTCCATGTGCATCTCAAGCATCCCTGAGGTGGTCCTTGGACACCTGGTTTCAGAAGCGCGCCCCCCCCGCCCCCCAACCACCACCAGCAGGAGAGAAGTAGTTCCCAGAGGGCCGGAGGTCCCCGAGCCTCCCCTCACTGCACTGCTCCTTTTCCCGGCGCCCACACAAAGCCACGGTCATCCAGGCAGTGCACCCTCCACTGCCCGCCCTGTGCCCTGGGCCTGTGAGGTGAGGAACAGGGCCCGGCCGGCCGCATGCCTGCTGGTGGCTGTTCGCCCACTGCACCAAGGCCCCACCGAAGACGTGAAATTACTCCCTGTGAGGGCCTGATTACTTCCTCGGACAAGGACTCGGCGGTGTAGGCTGCAGGGATGAGGGAGAGAATGAGCAGGAATGGATGTTTTTTTCCCCTTTGCTGTTTTAAAATAAGGCTGCGGAGCTCTGTCAGGTCCCCTCTCTGTGTCCCCAAAGCAGCAAAATGGTCCCAGTGCTTAGGAGCCTGGCCAGTCCAATGCAGTGATTTACAAACCAGGGATTCATGTGGAGCCCAGGAAACCTGAGGCTGACTGGGGTAGGAGGGAGAAGGGGGCGGTGGGGGGAGCACAGCTGGGGAAGGAAGGGCGGTCCTGGCTGGGACTAAGGACTCAAAAAAGGACCCACACAGAGGAGAACAAGCCGTGGCTGGGAAGGGGTGGGGGAGGCACCCCAGACAGAAGAGGGGCGGAGGTGACAAGAGGGCAGCTGTCCCGCTCAGGCAGCTGGAGCTGTTCTCTGGGCCCTGAGCGAGTCCGCCCAGCGAGGGGTCTCTCCTCCTTCCTCTGCCTCTGATCCCTCCCCTTGCCTTTGCGTCTTTCTGCCAAACTCCAAAAACAGTGACCAGATGTCAGACTGAGAGAGGCAGGACGCTCTTAAATGCTTGTGGTTAACAATTCCAAGTCTGATGTTTTTGAAAAGAGATATACAGTCAGGAACGATGGATGCCACGTCGAGACTTGGGTCCTGCTATGCACGCAGGCTGTCCCTCTCCATGCCGCTCGTCACCTGTCCCCAGCAGGCACATCCAGTGCATGTACCCCAGAATGTAATCCTGGGTTCTAGGGACAGATGCTCAGACCCGAGGTGCCTGGTCCTGGCCCAGTCCCCACGGTCCAGTTGCATGGCCCTAGTGCCTGTCACTCCCCTTGCTCTGGCTATTTTGAAGTCAACAACATGGTGTCTCCTGAGCCAGGGTCAACCTCAGATGGGAAGCATGGTGATTCCAGTTGGCCGCCGTACCTCAGGGAGCCACCCCCTTGGTGTCTGGTTGCAGGGTCTTGGCAGAGGGCACTTGCCCACCCGCAGCGAGTGCCGTCAGCGGAAGCCGTGCCCGCATCCCGCTGCCCACCACCGTGCCGGCCAGCTGGGGGCACTAGAGCGGGTCTGCCGCAGCTGGGCCGGTGAGCAGGCCTGCGATCTGCTCCCTGCTCTCTCACACGGGACCCAAGAGCGCACGTAAGTTCATCCAGTGACAGGCATGAGCCCCACGTGAGGCGCACACGGGATGATACATAGCACACAGCCCCAACTCCAGGAATGAGTGTCCCCCAAAGGGAAGAAGATGCATAACCAAAAAAAAAAACCCACAGCAACTGTTTAAACCGTTGGGAGATGGGGGCGCGGGGGCCAGGGCGGGTGGGAGCTGGGTGGAGGGAACGAGCCACGCCCCGAGTTTCTCGGGGGACGGTGGCAAGATGCTCCTCGCTGAATGTGCGTCTGCGAGCACACGTGGGGACCTGTGACCGTGGGTGCCACATTCGGCAAGTGACAATAAAAGACTTAACCAGGAAACAGTGTGCAGGGCACAGGGATTAGAGACTTTGGAAGGGAAGGTGTGAGCGGTTTGAACCACCACCTCATTGCTTAGGGTGCAGGAGCCCGTGGGGCCGTTCTCGTCCCTCCTGCCTCGGGGCAGGGCCGTGGCGGCCTGACGAAACGGGCACAGAAGTCCTCGGAGTCTAGCCGGGAACGTGAGGCTTCTCTGCTCCTCCGCCCCACTCACTTTCCCTCACTCTCTGTTCTGCGCGCCGGCCCAGCCTTCCCCTCCTGCCGCTCCCTCCATGCTTTCTTCCACCCCTCACACCAGGACAGAGATAATGCCACAGTGGATGTCAAGAGGACCTAATAAAATATTGAGGGGAAGACGAGAAAACAGCCCTTCTGCATATTTGATAGATGGGGGGTGGGGGACGACTGGGTCTTCACGAACACACAGTGAAGCCTTTCTGGCCTCAGATGCGATCCATGAACCATCCGTTGGTTTTCCTTTCAAACCAGTCACAGGAAAGCACCAGCTGATCTGCCTGAAAATTAACGCCTCTGGAACGTTCTCTGCCTCCGTGGACGTCCACTGCACTCACTGTGTGCACCTTTTTCTTTTCCAAGATGGTCCTCCCAGTGAGAAACCCTGGGTGTGCTGTTAGGTTAATTTCCACTAGATCGCGGCATCGGAACTGTCCGGCAGTCCCTGGTCACAGTGAAAACCTTGGGGAGAGTCACTGAGATCCCTTGGAAGGAGGGAAACACGAGACTCACTCCGGGTGGCACTGCGGGGTCCTGAGGGAGGCCTGGCCTGCCACTGACTCGCTTCGTGAGGTTTGACAAGATGCTTCGGTCTTCCTGACACTTCCTCTGCGCTGAAGGCGAGGTCAGGTCCCACCCCACCTGACCACCGTCACAAGTTCAGTGACCGCAGCCTCCTGCAGCATCTGTCTGCAGATGAGCCCCTTCACGGACGCTGCTGGTTGACCCAGCAGGTCCCCAGAGCACCCTGCCCTCCTGATGTTCCCAGGAAACCCCTCTTCATCTGGAACGGGAACACCTCCTCTGGCTGTGAGAGGGGACCCAGGTCCTTTTTGGATCATTCAGCAGCTTCTGAAAGCAAATCTTCTAAGTCACAAGCGTGAATTCCCGTCACCTGCAATTTAGTCCTGAAAAGCCAGATGAAGGGGGAGGGGGAGAAAGAGGAAAGCCCGGTGACAGAATGTTCGAGATCCAAACTGGGATAATTCCTGCTTCGGTGCTCAAGTTGGCTCTTCCGTAACCCTCCCGATGGCTCACCCGGGCATGGGAAGGTCAGAGGTCCCTCGGGGAGGTGAGGCCGTCTGTCACACTCAGGCCGATGTACATGCCTCTGGTGACTCAAAAGGGGGAAGAGTCTCCACTCTGGTCCCTCCGCCCTTTCTTCTTCTTTCCCTTTGTTTTTAGTTAATGAGTTTTTGTTGGCAGAGAAAATATACATGTTAACGCCCATCTTGAATTGTAAGTCATTTAGAAGGGTTTCTAATGACCATTTTCACACTGAATTATTAGACAGTCGGTTAACAGACACGGAGCCCACTGTCCCCGTCTCCCCCCGCAGGGACAGGGGCTGCAGGGCTACTTCGCAGGGGAACAAGAGCCACAGGATCACGCAACTCAGGGGACTTGGGTCTCTCCACAGGAGACAGGAAATCCTGTGGGTTATTCTTTTCCAAATAAATGTTCCTGTGTGTTCCCAGTTTCTTCAGCAGGGCTTTGTCCCCCCCACCCCAAACAGTATTCCCATGTGACGACGGGGTTTTTAAACATGGGGTCCCCACGTCTCTAAAAATCAGCTGGCTTTTTCCCTAAAGGTGTTTTCAAAGTCATGTGACCATCCTCAAATTGGGCCCTCCTCATTGAAGGCACACTCTTTCTTTTTACGATTTCGTGATGGTTTTTAAAATCACAAGTTTATGTGCACTGTCCATGATTTTCTTGTCCTGCAGTATCGAAGAAAAAAGGAGCGGAATCTGTGTGCCGACGAGAGGTGCCTGCCTGCTTCTCTCCTGTGAGCGCCTGTCGGCGGGGTCAGCGCTGACCTCAGAATGCGCTTCCTCCCTCCCGTGGCGGCGGCACAGGCCCGAGCACAGCCGCCTTCTGCATGGCCAGACGGGGCTGCGTGGGTGAGATGCGGCGCGGGGCCAGCCCTCCTCGCCTGCGCACCGTGATATGGTTGTGGTGCTGTCTCCCTAGCGGTGACAGCACCCATTAATAATAACGATCAGGGCAGCTGCACGACAGCCGGTCTGTGCCCCAGTCTGGGCTCAGGCGTCACAAGGTTATACTGCTCAACCCCCGGAGTGGCCCTCTGACACAGGGCCCGCTGTCTCCTGCTCAGATGAGGAAACTGTGGCCCAGGCAGGAGGAGCCGGCCCGGCTGCAGGGCGTCAAGCACAGAGGTGCGGGAGCTTGGTGCGGCGTCTCCCCCAGCCCGAGTCTCCCGGTCTCTGCTCTACAGCTGGCCTCTTCCACTCTTGGTCTGTGGCCTCCTCGTGACTCAGGACATCACTCTGAAAACACCAGAGAGGAGAACCCCAGCAGGGAGAGTCCCTGCGGCCTGAAACGCTTACTTCAGTCTCTGTGTGTGTGCACTAGGGCACAAGGACGAGGGTGCGGTTTCTCAGGAGACCTGGAAAGCCACGTTGCGCGTCCTCTACCTGCTAACCCTCGGAGGGAAGGGACTCGGGGCTGCCCACTGGTGTAGCTCAGACTCACAGTTCATGTTGCCAGTTTTTTTGGCTGGACACGGCTCTTTTACATCAAAATGTCATCCTATTGTTAAGTCTGTGGGGAGGGCAGGGTTTTACCGGAAGGGCAAAGTGGCAGTTATGATCTATGCCTTCCAACCAGGAGGTAGGCATGGAAAAGCCCAGGCGTGCCGAGGACTGAGGCTTTCTTCCCATGGTATTGACCTTGAGGGAATTTAGGGCGTCCCAGCTGGGCTCCGGGCCTGGGAGCGCCCCCTCTGCAGGCTTCACAGGCAGCGAGCTTCTGGTGGGGAGGGGCACGGGCAAGCGAGGAGGCCCGCAGAGCTGCTGACCAGCGGGGCTGGGACATAAATATCTCAGAACGGCAGCGAACAAGAAAGCTTTGCACTTTATTAACTGGTCTGATGTTGGGAACGCTTTTATTTTCTCTGTTCTCTGTTATTTCCCATTGCACTTTGACCACCGCTGGAAATTTCCAGCATTTCCTCTCTGCCTTCAGGAGGCGAGGGAGGGGACAGAGTGCTGTTCCCATTGCCGGATGGCTATCGAAATAGCACCAACTGTTTCTTCTTCTGTTTTTAACATGCTCTCGGTAAGACATGCAGAAGAATGTAACACAGGTGAAGAGTGACTAGAATTTCCATGCCCCGAGAGCCCTCCCGTTGACACGTTGGCACACTGATCCCCAGTTGTTTTGTCTGCGTGTGTGAAAATATTTCTGTGTGGTCCCAATCTACACATGGTTCTGTGCCCTGCCTTTCTCTCGACTTTACTTTCAAGTATTTTCAAGGGTTCTCCTTTGACCTTGAGCAGTCTTTTAAGGACATGGTTTTAATAGTTTCTATGGTGTTTTTTGTAGTGCTGTATCACAATATTTCTTCGACAAATTCACATACGTTTTGCAGCCACGGCTTGACTGTAAGGGAGAGGACCTTGTCAACCTTTACCCTTTCCACTCTCACTCTTTTCCGGGCAGATTTCAACACTGTCTTCTTGTCCCTGGACCTTCTCCTCTTTCCATCCTCATTCTCGGCGATAACCCTGCTTGTGTTTCACTAAACACACAGACATCGGAAAAGAGCCTCTGCGAGCTGCGCCCCCGACAGGCACTTGCCTATTTATTGCACCCGCCGGCCTGTTCATGTGGAGCTGCCCTGACTCTGATCCTGACTCGCCCCTCTTGCCTACGGACCGATGTCACTTGGTAATTCCCTGCTGGTCCCTCCACACCATTTCTTTTCTCTCCTAAACCATGCCTGTCCTACTTAATCACACACCTGGGAAACAGTGACTTCCATGGCGCGGGCATGGAAACGGAGGCTCAGCGAGCACTGCACGGGAGCCTGACGCTGCCACTGTCTCTCCCGCTGCATCGGTCAGCTCTGGCTGCACAATAAGTGTCCCCAGTACTCGGAGACTTGAAACAGTGTCCATTTGTGTGGCTCATGCTGCAGACGGGCTGGGCAGGTCTCTGTGACTGGGTCACTTGGCTGTTTGCTGCTGGGCTCTCTCAAACATGTGATGGCGGACCAGACCCAGGACGGCCCAACTCACGTGTCTGCCTGTCTGTCGGCCAGTGCAGCCCGCCTCTGCCCTCTCCATCCAGCTCGCTGGCTGGGGCTTGCTCACGGATGATGGTCTCGGGGTTCTGAACACAGCAAGAGAGGGCAAGTCCCCAACATACGAGGACTTTTTCAGCTTCACATCTGCTAACGTGCCGCTGATCTAAATAAAACATGCTATGAAGTGTGTGTTGCATGGAAAACACAACTAAAAATAGACAGTTGAATAAGAGGGACAGAGACTCAGACATGGTTATATTTATAGGGCTGCAGTATACAGATGTCGTAAGTAGTAATGTCCCGCACAGATGCTATAAAACCACTTGAATATGTCATACATGTTCTGAATGCTCCTTTTTTGTCTCTCTCCCAAGAGAGAGGGACAAACAGAGGAAACCAGCTGACCGCAGGTGCATGACAACCAGCAGCCAGCAGTGAGCGCCCACAGAAGCTCTGACTCGTTACGACCAACACAGCAGACGAGGAGTCTACAACATCAGCCACAGCGTCCCTTACTGAATGTAGGGTGGGGGCCCCACCAGCACTGGGGACAGCGGTTTCCCAGGACAGGGGCTAAGGACCAGTGACAGAGAAAGCTTTGTGGTCAGCATCAGGGGAGCAGACAATGCATTGCGATACGACGTTGAATCTGGTTTTGGTCCAGGTTTCCATGAATTCAAGTCTCCCTTTCCCTAGCCAGTCAGTCCCAGAGGCTCCCGTACTCATTTGGGAGAGGACGAAGGTGAGGCCAGGTAAGAGGCTAGGACAGGTTATCGCAGGAGACCCTGTTTTCCAAGAAAAGGAAAAGTACAGAGAAAGGCTGAAGCAGTACAGAATCCTGGAGATTAAAATGGGGGGCACCATAGTCAAGAGTTTGTGTGGGGAGAAGGTGTTGGGAGCTCAAATCTGGGCTCAGCATGGTGTTGGCAGGTGGGGCAAAGCGCGACCAGGTCTGACACAGGAGTCCCAGGCAGGGCAGGAGCAGGTGTGGCGGCAGGTGGGGCACTGGACTGGAGGGAGCTGTGTCTGCAGGTCTGCCGGACGGCATTCCAGTGCTTCTTTGTCGTCTCAACTCCGTCTTCCCACAGTGACACTAACCGTCCAGGGCCCTTCAGGCCAGGCCAGGACAGGACAGGCCCCGGACTCGGGGTGGACGTGGGGCTGACAAGTGCTGGCATCTCCGAGTCAGACGCGCCTGTGTGTGAACCCAGTTCTTACCACCTGAGGCTGCGTGGCCCTGAGGGCTGCCCGAGTGCTTCCTGGGCCGCTTTCTTCTGTGGAGACAGAAGTGGTGACGTGCTTTCCGGGCAGACGGGGGTGCTGTATCGGAACATGTGTGCATAAGGGGGACCAGCAGGACTCAGTACTCAGCACGTGGTGTGATGAGCACCGTCCAAGGGTGTGGAGCCAGGTTCTCTCGGTCACCTACTTTGTGGCTTGGTAAGTGACTAGCGTCCCTAGGCCTCTGTTTCATTTTCTGTGTAATAAGGATCTGGTTCATTTGTGAGGTTCAGAGAGCCCCCAAAATCTTTTTAAATTGCAGACAGGCACCGGAATGCGGGCACAGCCCGTCTTTCCCCATGCGCTGAGGCCTGGGAGTCGGTGCTGATGCGTCTGTATGGCCCGCAGGCCTTGGTGAGCAATCCCCCCGAGACGAGGCGGAGCTTTTGGACAGGGGTGAAGACGGAACCACATTTGGCCGAGATGGTTCCATTGGTGTGACACCTGCCCCATGACTGTGCCACACGCTCCTCACAGGTGCCCCTTTGTTTTCGATCAGGAAATGAGCTGCCTGAGAACTTTCCCTGTATTGTTCCGACTCCTCTCGGACTTTGCAGGGCTCTTCCCCAAAGACGTCTCTGACCAGGCACGCCTGTCACCAGGCCCACGTCCTAGGAGGTGGCCTTCACCATTGAGGCTGAACATCCCCCTTTGTCTAGTTACCTTGTAAGGATGTTGGCCAATTATTGACACCCACACACTTCCAACACAGGGTGAGAGAGGAGAGATTCGTCCAGGCTTCACGCACACGTCAGTAATCTCACTGTTGGTGGGAGCCGGAGGCTCCAGGCTCATGGCACCCTTCCAACCGCACACCCAACACTGGGAGACGCTCCTCCCACAGGATGTAGCCTCACGAGCAGCAGCACCCGCGTGCCCAGCTCTCCAGTGTCCCCAATGCTGTTTCCCTGGCAACAGAGCAGCCTGGTGAGTCCCTGGAAGTCCTGCACAGTTGCTAAGGAAACCCCAGGGCTCTGCTAATTAGAGCCAGCTGAACTGCAGCTGGGGGGTGGGCAGCCTCGCTTCCTTTGGAAACACCCTCCGGGAAGGCAAAGCAGAGCCCCCAGTCCATGCGGACCTCTCACCTCTCACGTGGGGAGGGCGCCGTGCGGTCGGCCACTTCCTGTGGACTGGCAGTGCGAGGCCTCGAGGCACCGACACGGCCTGCGGCCCCGAGTGACTGTGCCGTGTGGCCAGACAGTGCAGGTCCCCAAAGTTCTGGGGCAGCCCCGGTTTCTGTCCCGCCTCTGCACAGGGTGGGTGCATCTCAGCAGTTCATTGTGTGACCTGACTTTCCTTTGTCATTACGGGAGGAGGAAGGACAGCATGGCGGGTGTCAGGGACCTAGCTGCCCGGTGAAGGAGAAACAGTTCAGAGGGAAACCGACAGTCCACGCCCCTCAATATACACCCGGAGATGGGCGGAAACTTGTCCCCTGGAAAGTCACAACCTCTCTGTCAGGGAACCCATTTTTCACACAGAGACTTAATGTTCTTGTCACTCAGCAGGGCTGTTGCAGCCGACTCAAATCGCCAGTGGAATCCCTGGGGGCTCTCTCGCCAACACTTTCGACGCCTGTGCTCCGTCCCAGAAATGCCCCTCTCCGTCTGTGATGTGGCCTCCATTACTTTAACCACTGGCGCTGAGGGAACACCACACGATCACGTGGTTTGGGGCCACCGCCCATCCCTGGCCTCCAGCCTCAGCTGTGCCCTTGCTTGCTTGGGCTTGATCCGTGTCCTTTCCTGTTGTCTTCAGTGACTGTTCCCCGCTGTCACCTCTTCCTCCAGCTTTCTGCTCACCCCGCTGTCTTCATGCTGAGCGGATGACCTCTTGTGCAGTGTCACCTAGAGATGTTGAGTCAGCTGAAAGGCACAGCTTCGACTCCGGAGAGCTTCCTGCAAAGCGTCCGCCTAAGAACCACACCCTCCCTCCGGGCCACACCTCAGCACGGCGTCCTGGACGACTGTGGGTCTGACCCTTGTCTGTGGAGCGGTGGGGCTGCTGGAGTACAGCGGAGGAGGCAAGTGTGCACGGGAGCAGGCCACGCAGCAGCGGAGCAGGCGTGAGGGGCGCACAGCAGCGAGGGTGCAGCTGAAGGACTGAGGTGACAAGTGAGAGGAGACCAGCCAGACAGGCGGCCAGCACTCTGACCTGGGTCAAGCCTGCCGGACACTGTCCTGACCGGCTCCCAGCTACACCTGGCGTGAGCAGCCTGGTTGTCCTGAGAGCATCTTATTTACGTGTGACTGGGGACGTCCGTCCCGCGGGTTGTCCACTACCTCTCTCACCTTCCCTTGTCAAGTCCTTTCAGGCCTCCTCTGCCCCTCCTTCTGCTGTGCCTCCTGGGTCTGCCCTCAGCTCACACTCTTCTTCTGCACACACTCGAGGGGCGAGCTCATCAGCTCTCCTGGTTTAGTTATTACATCATGACTCCCAAACCTACATTCATGCCGCTGAGCATCTACCGCATGACGCTCCCTACTGGAAGTGTGTCTTCTGCCAGCAGGCACCCTCCTAAGCACCTCGTTCTCAAAAGTCCACAACTAAATTCACGGTTCTTCCGCTCCACACTGACCCGCACATCTTCTACGTTCCACATCTCCATCCACTCAGTCCCTTACCCTGCCCCAGGTGGTGCGCTGGGTCCCCTGGTCTCCTGCCCACCCAGCCCGACACCCGAGGGCTGCCGGCTCTAGCTCTGAAACATGTCTTCACTTTGTCCCGTTCCCTCGTGCTACCCTGACAAGCCCACCATCACACTTTTCCGTGCTGACCTGGTTCCATTTCCTTCCGGTCGGTCATTCTACAGTCCCCGTCCTGGCATCAACCTGCACAGCACACCCGGGTGACGGAGCTAAAAAGTGTGACCTTGCCACCCGCTGCGCAGAAGGTTTTAGTGGCTCTCTGTCATGCACAGGATGAAGCACAGTTTCTTCAGCTTGACACGTAAGGCCCTCTGTCACCTCATGGCTATTTATTCTCAGACACCTTCCGCTTCCGGCCTTCAGCCCTGGGCTCAGACAATTCCGAAGGACTTGCAGTGCCCCGCACACGTTGCTTCCCTCCTGCATGAATGCAGTTTCCTGTTCGTAAAGCCCCGCTCTTCCTCGTTTTGCCCACCCACTGCCTTTTACTCCTCTCTGCAATGCCAGCCAACTCAAGACTTTCAAGTCCAGAGATGAGACTTAAAACATTTTCCCATTCACTAGATACCAGGTTCTTACAAGGCTCCAACATTTACAGTGGAGGAACCCGAGGGACACGCCTGGGCCAGGGCATGGAGGTCGCCACTAACTGTGACATTGTGTCAGTGACATGCACCACTGATGTGACGCAGTAAGAATGGCACTCCACCTCTGGGGTCAAGTCTATCCAGCCATGAGCAAAACATCAGGCTGATCCCAGCGAGGGGCATTCCAAGAAGAGCTGCCCAGGACTCCTCTCACTGGGAAGGTTGTCACCAACAGGGAGGGACTGGGAAACTGGGCCCACCCAGAGGGGCCACAGGGGACAGGACTCGAGGTAGTGCCGTATGCAGGATGGGATTCTGGGAGATGGGAAGGGCAGCAGGCAGGCCCCAGAGACAGGCGTGAACTGTGGACTTTAAATGGTGTGTCGACATGGGTTCGTTAACTGTGACACACGTGTCGCAGCTGTGTGAGACGTCCGTGGGGGCATCGGGAGTAGGCACACAGCACAGCCTTGGCGATGGCTCTGCAGCCTATGTCTGTGCTGAGAGCACGGTTCACTGAGAAAGTACAACAGAGAAAGACATCCCCGTGGGCTTTGTGGAAACAGTGTGGCTGGTCCTGAACTTGACCTGGAGCCACCAAGACCTAGGAGAGCGGAGTGAGTGGTCCAGGTCAGAGAGCGGGAAGCTGTGCACGTCTGACTCACAGGAGCCCTGTGACAGTCAGCGTCTCCCAGAGAGCGCGGAGCTGCCGAAGGGCCGGATGGGCCGGGGCACAGAGTCCAGCTCCAGGGCCCACACGTCAGCGTCCCACCGATGCCTGCCCACGTGGGCAGTTCAGTTCACGGGGAAAGCGTTTTCAGCAAACGGAGCCGGAGAGCGATGAACTGACTCCCACACACACCAGACACAGCCTGGGAGACACACAACAGAAAGGTAGAAGCTAACACCACGCGGCTTACGGAAGGAAACGTGGAAAAGCGCCCTCGCAACCCTGGAGTATGAAAAGACCTTCGAAGAACATAAAGTGTTCTGCCCATTAAAGGAAAATACTGGCAAATTGGAACTTCATCAAATTTAGAAACCTCTGCTCATCAAAAGACACGAAAATAAAGTCACAGACGGGAAGAAACAATGCACAACTCACGTATCTGACAGAGAACTTGTGTGCAGAATACACAGAAAATCCACAAACCAGTGAGAAAAAACACCTCACAAAGGAAAACATACGAATGGCCAACAACCACATGCAAAGGGGCTGCCATCACTGGCCACAGAAGAAATGCAAATTAGGACCACGATGACAATCGCAGCTCACCCCCCCCCCCCAGAGGCCGAAACTTGAGACCAGCAATGTCAAACACCCACGAGACTGTGGAGCTGCTGAAACCCACAGACACTGTGGGGAGACCCCAAATGGTGGAACCCCCAGAAAGTTTCCTATGAAGTTAAGGAGCACTCAACCTACGACTGCCGATCCCACGGGCTGGCACTCAGCCAACACAGACGAGAGTGGGTGCCCACACTCAGACGTGCACAGAAGTGTGCTCAGCATCGCTGCCCATCAGTCAGAAACCGAACCCTCAACGTTCCACACCCACAAATCATGCCCAGAGAGTGGCGCACTCACACACTGCGGCACCACTCAGCCATAAAGAGGGAGAAACTACATGTTGCATGTTACATACACGTAACAACATGGGCAAACTTCAAGAACACCATGTTGTGGTGGAGGAGCCAGAGAGAAAACTGCATGAAGCTGAGCAACCAAACTAGCTCGTGAGGGCTAAAAGCGAGGGTCACGTTTGTCTCTCTGAGTTTGGGGGTGAACAGTTACTGAAAAAGACACATGAAGACTTTCTGGAATGACGGGAGCAATACCCCGATTTGGGTATTGCCTGCAAGCACGTGCAAGTTTGCCGGAAGTCACCGCTGAACTGCCCTTAAGATCGGCGCGTTGCCCTCCCTGCGGAGTCCACCCATCGTGAACGGACCCTGTGCCAGACGGGAACGGAGCCTGGGTCCCTCCCGTCTCAGCCGGTCATAGCGGCCCTGGCTGGGGCACCTTTACTGGAGGAAAAGTCAGACTCACTCTTCCTTTGTTAACACGGGCCAGCCAATGGCTGAGCATGCAGACGGGTCACATCTAGTCCTCTCCTCTTCCCAAGGCCTGGTGTTGGGAGGAGCAGGAAAAGACTCTCCGCGCTGACTGGAGGTTTACACAGAGAGCCCCCAAGGGCACTTCCAGAACTAGGTGACTCAGTGGGGTCGACCAGAAGCCCCCATTTCGCCCAGGCAGTGACAAGAGGAAACCTCTTCGGCAATGCACACCCTCCACTGTGTGGGCGATGCGTCCTGGTCGCATGATGTATTCTGTGCATTCCCATTCAGGGCCTCCTGGTGCTTTGAAAGGCGGAGGATGGGGAGCTTCTTTGAGGAAATGTGGAAATTTCCTGAATATGCCACCAGGAAGAGAAGCTTTCAGAGCACGATTTATTGTATATTGTTGAATATTGGAAAATTCCAAGTTCACCACCCCACCAGGATATTTCTGTACAATCACACAATTGTCAGTCAGTTCCCCTGGGGCTGTGTGTCACAACGAGGCCACAGGACCGAACGTCGCTGTGCCTGGTTCTTACCCATAGCAGAAGATGGGGGCCTCTACCACTCTGAACCCAACTCTCCCTAAAAGAGAAGAATGTCCGTGAAGCCAGAGCAGAGATCTGGGGACAGAAAGAGAGGGAGAGAGGACGACACACGACCAAGAACAGTCAGGCTTTCATGGTAAAGAGCAACTGTCCTGTTTCCCGTCCCCTGCTCCGGAGGCCACCCGACCCCTCCAACTCTGACATCGGGCCGAAGGTGACAAGGGCCGACCCCGTCCTTGGGGTCTGGAGCCCTCCAGCCTGGCCCTTCTCTAGAAACCACCCTGCCTGCCCCTGCTGCTCATGTCTTGGTCTCCTCAGCAAATGCCCACGTCCCGACTTTGTGCCTTGGCCCCCTTCTCAAGCGTGTCCCGCCCTGTACTCCCCCTACCCCGATACCTCCCCTCCCCCGCTGCATCCCGATTCTTCAGCAAGTTCGTAGTTGAGACCTGATGCTGAAGTTGCTTTCAGAGCTGAGGCCTGGCCTTCTCTAGGACTCAGCCTCATTGTCTCTGGCTACCGGGAGTCCACCCTGTGACAGTGGACGTCAGATGACATGAAGTCACCTTGGCTGGCAATCTCCCTCTGTGACTTTCCATGGGACTGTGAGACAGGACAATACAGTGGTTAAAAGTTGGGCTCTGGAGCTAGATGCCTGAATAGGAACTTCTTTTTGACCTTGACCATGTTGCATGATCTCATGTTTAAAATCATGGTGATTATAAGACTTCAGGTTTTTAACAGGAAATACATGAATTAACAAATATACCACAAAACTATGTCCACATTTTAAACAATCAATAAATATTCACTACTGTCCCTATAAACATTAATATCATAACCTCTATTCCCCAATTTATTATCTGGCACTAGGCCCCTGCCTTGCTCCGTAAGCTCTCTGTAAGACAATCATTCTCCTGTCCAAACACGCCCCTGACTCTCCGCCACCCTCCTGACCAAGAAGAAGTTGTCCAATGTGGCACACAGCATCTCCGTGATCCACCCTTCGCTCTGCTGCTAACACTGTCTCAGCTGCTCCCCTCCACACGAAGCCTCGGCTGCACATTCTTTCTACACACGTAACCGCCACCTCCCAGCCCCAGCTGAAACCCCTCTGGGAAATCTTCCTCCGCCCTCACCCAGACTGGGCTTGGCGTCCGTTATGGCTGCTCCCACAGCACCTGGTCCTTGTCCTGACGTAGCTCATGGCTTGTCTACATGACAGTTGTCAGCTCCCCAAGATGAGGGGAGGTGCTTTGCTCCTTCCTGTGTCACTGCGTACCTGGCCCAGGTGCGGACCTGGCGCTCAGCAACCACCTGCTCAGTGAGTAAGTTGACACGTGCATTCCAGACGACACAGGTGAGAGAATACTGGGAAGATGCTGGAGAGGAAACAAAATGCGTTTCTCGTATTGTGCCTGGAAGACGACACACACCACCCGCTCTCTGACAAGGCGAACCTGACTTATGAGGCCGAAACACGGGAAGAGTGTCCGTGCAGATGCGAAAGCTCCATTGAAGCCACAGCTGACGCCGCTGACTGGGTGCCGTTCGTCTCTTGGACTGTTCTCATTTCCAGGAGGCTGAACCCCTGTCTCCCTTCAGTCTCTGAGAACAACGGACTCTGCTCAAGGAGGCTCCTGGGTATCTCTGCCCGGCCGGGGGCTTTCATTTGCCTGCCCAGGCTGCTGGCACTCCTGCACACGGCCTCCTATCCCCGCCCCACGCATGTCCCCAGGGCCACCTGCATCTGATGCAACGGTTGTCATCACCAACATGGCAATGCAGCCTTGCTTGATGCAGAATATACTTTTAAATTTAAATTAAATACATATTTTAAAGTATGTACTTCTGGAATAGCGAGGTTGTCCATTTGACCTGTGATAAAAGAGCTGAGCCCTGCAAGGCTGCTGCCCAGGCCCAGTTTCCTGAGCGACCTGGGAGCTGAGGGCATCGCGAGGAGGAAGGTGGAGGGCAGACGCCATCCTCGCCTCTGAGAACTGAGCTTAATGAGGGAAAGAGAAGTAAAAATGAGAACATGCTCTTTGGTGATCAAATTAGCTGCAGAGCTTTTAAAACAATGATTTTCAAAAGCATTTTAGTATTTTAAATCTTTATTAAATAACCTTCGGGCTTTCAGTGGGAGATCAGACCACAACCGGGTGAGCAATCAGCTTACACGTCCCGTCTGGGCCGGTGCAGGCCCCTGGGAGCAGCCTGGGGTGCGGGGGGGCTCCTTAGAGGGACGGTCCCTCCCTAGACCTTGAAAAGGGGCACACGAATGGGCACAAGTACAGTCCGTTTCTTCAATTCAAGTGCCCCACTGTCCCTGTGA
The DNA here is from genome assembly GCA_007922815.1 of Macrotus californicus. Taxonomy (NCBI): domain Eukaryota; kingdom Metazoa; phylum Chordata; class Mammalia; order Chiroptera; family Phyllostomidae; genus Macrotus; species Macrotus californicus. The sequence continues at coordinate 129,062 of VMDR010000614.1, forward strand.
ATGCTCACTGGTAAAGGCCCTGCGCCCAATTCCAGAGTGTGTGCACACGTGTACATTTATGTGTGTGTGTGGTGGTGGGGGGGGGTGGCACTTTCTCAGGCCACCAAAGAGCGGTTTTCAAGCCCAGCAGGGTGTCCTACAATTTAACTCCACCCAGACCCGGGGGCAAGCATGGGGTCGGTGCCTCAGTCCCACGGCCCGCCTGCAATGCCCCTCTCACCCACCCCTCCCGGCTCAGCTGCCCTCAGAGCCCAGCTGCTTCAGACAACCAGCCACAGCCAGCACGTCCCCATGACCCCCCTCTTGGCTTTGATTAAGGTGCCAGAGTGGTTCACAGAGCTCAGAGGACACGTCACTCCCTAGGTCACTGGTTCTCATCAGAGAACATAACTCGGGAACTGCCAGGTGGGGGGCGCACAGGGCCAGGTCTGGGGCTCCATCCAGGTGGCCCCTCTCTCCAAACCCCTGCACGTTCACCAGCCAGGACGCTCTTGGGACCCTGTCCTTTTAGGTTTTGCGGAGGTTTCATTACGTGGGCATGACTGATGAAATCATTGGCCTTGGCAACTGATTTAGCCTCCAGCCCCCGTCCCTTCCCCTCAGGTCAGGGGGTGGGACTGAAAATACCAACCCTCTCTCACGGTGGGTTCTCCTGTAACTCGTCCCTGTCATCAGGCACCTTCTGAAAGTCACCACATTAACAAAAAAAGACACCTTTACTGCTCTCCTTACTTAAGAAAATCCAAGGATTTTAGGAGCTCAGTGCCAGAAATGTTTCTTGTCACTGTAATTGCAGAGCCATCTAAAAAGCCACTGAGCTGCTGTTTCTAGGCAATGGACCAACACCACCAGCCACGTGGCCGACGTCAGCGCAGAGAAGAGCGCTTGGCCTCCGGCTGTGCCAGAACCACAGTCTCCCCCGTGGAACCAGGACGAGGCCGGAACGCGAACGCCCAAACCCTTCCAAAGCCATGGCTCCTTATCGCGGACGGCCGGGCTCCACAGCCCCGTTAGGGCTCGCCCACCACACTCCCCTCCCGCAGACCCATCCAGGGAGCAAGGCGGGTTCGAGGCGCCAGCAAGCCTTCCCTTCTCGACCCATAAACCTTCCCTTCCTCCAAACTCTTGTGTTTTGAGTCTCGGCCTCTGGAAGCGCCCGGCACACAGGCTGTGGTTCCCTGACGTTGTCACCCACAACCGCACGACCGCCCCTCCTGAGGTCCCAGTCCCGCCCCACCGAGCGCTGGCTCTGGGTGGTCAAGCAGCTGGGAGAAGCCGAGCTCCTCCCGGGAGCAGTGACTGCTGAGGCCACCTCCAACCGTGGCTCTTACTACGTGGGAGTCTTAAAATGAAAAGTCCCGCCAAGGTCAGGGTGTGGAGCAGACTTCCGAGTAATTCACCCGCCCTCTCCTTCACCACCACTTACAGAGATGACCAGCGACATTCTGTCAGACACATCTTGTCCGTGAAGTCGAGGAGAAAACCAGAGGCCCCAAGTGGCGCCCCCCTTGGTGACACCCGGGGCAGCACATCCTCAGCCTGGCTGAGTCCCCCTCCCCAAGATACGGCGCTCTGTCGGCCGGTCTGGAGCTCCTGCCCCAGCACCGGGAGGGTCAGCGGCCCCATGACCCTCTCCACCCTCCGCAGACAGAAGAGGCAATTCACATGTTCAAACCCTTCCGTTTTCTTCCGCCAAACAAAAGCTGTCCAGGCCCCAAAGCAATTTTCCCTCTTTTTTTGTCAGCAGCTCCCTAGCCCCAACCCTTTTTCCTATAAAAGTGCTGCATTTTGTCCAACCCTTTGGAGCGCGAGAGACTCACCAGTGGCCTCAGAAACAGGGACGTGGGCGCCACACCTGTGCCTCTTGTTGTCCCCGAGTATGGTCAGAAGTCTGTTTTGTTCCGATGCTGCTGCCAAGTCTGTTAAAAACACACAGACATTTAATATCAGAAAGCAAGTAAGTAAGTAAACAAATAAATAAAACAATGGACTTAAGGCAGAGATTGTCAACCTTTCGCATCTCAGGGCACATCACAAATTACTAAAATTCTGCGGCACACCAAAAATAGATTTTTTGCTGATCAGACCAAAAACACAGGTAAAATTTTGACTCATTCACACCAGACGGCTGTTGTGGTGTTGGCTGCTGTCAGCTTCTTACTGGACAATCTAAGGGAAAAGATGTCAGTGCCCCCAACTAATGCATGTTTTAAAATTTTTGTGGCATACTGGTTGAAAATTGCTGATTTAAGGTCATCTATCCTTTGCATTAAACCATTTAAAGAGCCGAATTTCTGTGAAAATTTAGAAGGTAAGTAGAAATAGGCCTTTCCTCTGACGTTTCATAACCCCACTAACACAGTGGTATCTGTTAGCATGCAGGTGTGCAAGCCCCGCCCCTTGCAGTCCTCCGCCACACCTGGAAACACAGCCTCCCTCCCCGTCCGAGCAGAGCCACAGAAGCCAGGTTCATGTTCGTGCTGCGGAATGAGACTCGGGGACCTCCCTGAGCGGTGGCCCTTGAACTTCCTAGAAGCTGTGAGGGACTCTGGTTGGTCCCCCACGTGCTCCTCGCGTTCCCTGCGCGTCTGTGCTGTCTTCCTCTCTGCGTGACCACCTAGTCCACGCAGGATCTGAACTGTTGTCTCCCAGTGTTTTCCATGAAGGTCCCAGGGCTCTCCACAACTGTGGCCACGAGTGGTTGCCACCCTCAGACAGGCTCCCAGGGCAGGAAGGAGAGCACCCAAGTTCTCTGCTCCCCAGAACCAAGAAGCCGGTCAGAGAGCCTGAGGTGCAGACGGTCTGAGTAGCAGGAGCCACTTTGCTCAGGACATAAATTGGACTGCCGGCAGAAGAACACTCACCTACGCGCCACGCACTGGGCCGTCACAAGACCAAGCCACAGAGAAAAGACTCTCCAGCTGGAACCAACTCCTTCGTGGGCCTAAGACGCAGACAACCCACAACTGCTGGGACCAACAACAGAGCAACAAGAGGCAACTGCACGGGAACAACCTTGACCCACGAGGGGAAACCTTCCGTGGCAGCAGTTACTCTTGGGCCGTTTGCTTCCTGCAAACACTGGGTGGAGGCTGAAGGCTCCTTTCATAGCGGGTGGATGCCGCTCCCCGGCAATTCCACGAGGCCTAGCCAACAGGTCCCCGCAGAGGAAAACAGAAAGGGGGCTCCTCTCGTTCCTCTGATGAGCAGTGGGCAGACCAGAACTAACACCCGCAGCCGTAGGACGGCCTGACCCTCAGAGTCTGAGCCTTGGTCGGCAGCAGACAGAGGAAAGGAGGGTGGGGGCTTTCCCATGGCACCCCGCGATGGGGTGGGGCTTGTCTAGGAGGAACCCGTCTGAGGTGCAGACCAGGGTGCCCAAGTGGCCTGGCGAACAGCCGAGAACCAGTCCACAGCAGGAGACAAAAGTGAGGATATCTGTGAAGTGACATTGGAGCCACACTACAGGCAGCCGCGTGCACTGACTGTGGCTGGTTAAACACTCATTTTTATACTCTGTACGACAAACTGTATACCGTTTAAATGCTCGAGCTTCGCTTCTCTTTGACTCGCTCTTTCTTATTATTTATGTGTCCAGAGCCCCTAGAAAAGCACACCCTTTAGAATAAAGTTTTATGTCTTGAACAAAAGTGCCCTTTGAAACAAGCAGACAAAAACTGCCAAATAGCCCAGGTTTTGCCGCCCACGGAGAAGACTCTCACAGTCACAATGTCCAGGAGAAATGTGCTTCACTGTGGTGACCCCGCCGTGAAGCCCGGCCAGTCTCAGAAGAACCACGGAAATCCTAGAAACCACACTGCACGAGGCAGCGATGGGCGCCAAGAGGCTGCTCCATCGCGGGTGGGGGTGGGGGGGTGAGTCCTGGACTCCTCCCCGGCTGCCTCCAGTGGGTTTGGCTCCTCGAGACAGCGACCTTGTCTTATGTGTCTTTGTCATATTCCTTCCTTCATTCACTCACTTATTCAGTATTTGCTGAGCTCCTACTAGAAGCCCGGCATTATGCCAAAGGACTCGGGGCTACAAACACTGACAGGACAGCACCATGTTTTAAGAGGTTAGAACTCAACCAAGGAGATCAAGTGAAGATTTGGGTTCACCGTGATCAGTGTGACAATAGACAGAAGCAAGGGACACTAGGGAAGCAGGCAGACAGGCTCCGCAGGCAGCGTGCAAGGGGTCAAAGAAGGGTCCTAATGAATGTGACATCAGACTAACTGGATCTTACCGAACGTGGAGGGTGGGCCTTTCCTAATGGCTTGTGTGTGACACGTGAACTCGCCAAGCCTCTGCGTGCACGTGCGTGTGCTGCAGGGGCTCACACAGGTTGTCCGTGTCAAGGCCCAGTGCCGTGTGTGTCCACGGCAGGGAGCCAGCAAGCGTTTGTTCCTTCCACTTCTGATCTGCGTCACTGTCCCCCGGCCAGTGCCCCGCCGAGTCCGTGAATGCTCTCTCCCCCCAATCAGGAAGTCATGTTTCTTTCTGAAAGTACCAGATAACTTTGGAGCTTGAGCCTATCTTTAGATAGGACACAAATTTAACCGTTCCTGGGAAAGGCGCCTCGTCTGGGCAGCAGCAGACTTATAAATCCCCGTGGAGCCCTGACAGGGGTGCAGACGGTGAGTCTTGCACGTCACACAATCCAGATGTTCCACGGGCAGCTACACAGTCATTTCAGTTGTCTGTCACTTCCCTCAGCCATAACTTGCCCCTAATTTAAGAGACAATTCTAAGTAGTTAATTTTTTAAAGGTGTTTTTTTTCTTCTTTAAAGTCCTGTAAGGCCCTCTGGTGTGTTGAGGGTGATGTGTCTGCTGTAATGGAAATAATATCGGAGCAGGTAGGAAAGGGAGTCGAGAAAGCCGAGAGGGCTGAAGAACAAGGCGCTACGAGGTGCTCCGAGACAGAAAAGTGCTTTAAGACAAACCCGCGCTGGAGAGTGATGCCTAGGACGCAGCCCGCTCGCCCATCCCCGCAGAGGGTGGCTCCGAGTCCTGTTCTGCACGGTGTCATATCCTCGCTGCTGCCGTCCACTGCCATCGGCACTGCCCTTCACCGACACGACCGCTGATTGTTCAATTAGTGCCCATTAGGACAGAGTGAAATTAGAGTCTCAGTCATAGAGAAGCGCCCATCACGTCCACAGAACACACAAAGTTCATCAGTTATGACTGACATTACCAGAAGGGACGCAAATGAAGTTACGGAAGACCCGTCACTGTGATGCCGCCAGACGCGGGCAGCAGAGAAGATGCACCAAGTGTCAGCACTCGGCGTCCTGCCACGGAACACCCCATGCAAACGTGGAGGCAGGGATGACTGGGGCAACAGTGTGTCTGGTGGGTAAGGACGTGGAGGGGCCAGCTGACAAGGCACTTTGCTGAATGACAGAAAACCATGTGACTGGCATGTGACGTGGTGAGGTCCCCTTGTGGAATTGTTCTTCCCTCACCTTTTTTTCTGGTGGTTGTTCTGCTTTCCTTCCACTTCATGCCACATAAGCCAAAGGAAGTGCCTGAGCAGTGAGGAAAAATGACAACGTGAATGTCCTTTCTGACCCCTGGAATTATCATCACAACCAAAACTGGCTAGCTGTAATTTCCTTGTGATAGTGATTACTAACAGTCAGCTCTCAATGAACACACTTTGAGCAGGGGACCGAGGAGGTAGGAATGAGCTGTGTGATGCCAGGAGCCCGCCTCCCCTGGGCCACGTGGTCCCCTGAGGCTGGAGGCCACCGGGGTGGTCAACCAGAAGGCCGGAAGGCTGCCCGGGTCATGGGTTGCCATCTACCATCAGTCTGGTTCTGCCTGCCAGGTGCACATTCTACGTCCAGACACTGGAGGCATCAAGGGAAAAAGACTCCTTTGAAGACACCCATGCTCTGGTGTAACACTGATGTTTTGACTATGTAACACCAACCACTATGTATTTCCAACATTTTTAATGAATCTTAGAGTAAAAATTATAAGCTCTACATAGAGGTAGTAACAAAGGTGTCCATCCCAGAAGCACCAACTTTTAATTGGTACACGTGTGTCTTTTAGGGCATTTTCTACATATATGAGAGCATTCCTATGCTCTTGCGTGTAGTATGTTCAGCTTATATTCCAAATGGTATGCTATCCTGTTGCAACCTGACTTTCTCACCATTTTACATCACATTTTATACCGTTATTATAGCTCTCTCAATACATAATGTTCACATAGCATATTTAATTCTATGAAAAATACTATTTAGACTATCCCCTATTCATTAATATTTACATACCTATTTTTTCACTATACCCAATAGGACACTAAATATCTTTCTACATTTACCTATTCATAGACTTAGGATAAAGCTCTACAAACAGAATTGCTGGGTTAACAGATGTGCACATTTTCAAATGTTGAGATATTTTCACATTTACACCTGGATCTACATCTCTTTTATCTATTATAATGGTCTTCCGAAACGTTTGCTCCAATTTAGGTTCCCACCACTATGTAACAGAACATTACCAAACTTTCAAGTCCTTGCAAAAATAAAATTAAAATGGCATTTTATTTTAATTTACATTTTTAAAATCATGAAGAGTTCACCATCTCTATTACAGTTACCAGCAATTTCTATTTGTCTGTGTCCTTAGGACTTTACAAAATGTTCCCCTATTGAGTTGATGGCACTTTCCTTTTTCTGTTTAACAGCTTTATGGACCTGTATTTTCCATACCACAAACTTCTCCCATTAAAAAGACAGTTCAGTGCTTTTTGGTACACTCAGAGCTGCGTGGGCTTCACGGGGTCACTTCAGGATATTGTCGGCACCTCAGCAAGGATCACAGACCCAGTGGCAGTCACCCCGATTCCCTCCTCCTCTCACTGCCCCAGTCCCAGGTAAACCTGGAGCTACTTTCTGTACCTAGGGATGGCCTGTTCTGGACACGTCACATAACTGGAATCACGGCCCATGTTGTCTCGGTAACTGGCCGTTGTTCACTCTGGGTGATATTCTCGAGGTTAACACACTTAGCACATGTCAGCACTCACTGCCGACAAGGCTCCGGTGCAGGGTTGTGCTGCTTTGGGGCACCTGTTCATCACGGATGGTGGTTCGTCGCGGTGGGCGTCGTCATGGACATCCACTGCCAGGCCTTTCGATGGTCTCCACTTCGAGCTATGATGAATAATGTTGCTACAAAACGTCACAAGCTTTTTCATGGGCACGTGTTTCATTTCTGTTGACCACACCCACTAGGAATGACCAGACCACACGGCCGCTCTACATGTATCATCGTAGGTCTCCAGGGCGACAGAGCCGGTTTGCGTCGCCCTCAGCGATGAGTGAGGACGTCAAGTTTCCTTCGCTCTTACCCACACTTGTTGGCCGTTTTTCTTCTATTCTAGCTCTTGTGGTGGACACGGAGTGGCGTCTTCTTGTGGTCTGAACTTACATTTCCGTGCAGACTGATGAAGATGAGCACCTGTTTGTGTGTCTAACGGCCATCTGTGTGGGTTTAGTAGATCAACGTGTTTCACATCCTCATCCAGTTTTAAGCGGATCACTTGTCTCTTGGAGGTCGAGTGGTGTTTACTATTCTGGACACAGGTCCTTTGTCAGAGACATGATTTGCAAGTATTTTCTCCCATTCTGTGGGTTGTCTTTTCACATTCTTGATGGTATCCTGAAACACGCAAAAGTTTTTAATGTTGTGGGAGTCTGATTTACCTACTTTTCCTTTTGCCATTTATGTGTTTATAAAAAACACTGTCTGACCAAAGGTCATGGAGATTTATTCCCATGTTTTCTTTAGGGAACTTCACAGTTTTCTTACATTTAGATCTGTGATCCACTTGAGTTAAATATTGTGGGTGGTAAGAGACAAAAGGCCCTCTTTAACATACAGATTTCCAGTCTCCTGAACACCATTTGTTATGAAGACTATACTTTCCTAACTGAACTGTCTCAACACCCTTGTTGAAAATCAATTGATATTAACTGTGAGGGTTTATTCCTACACTCATTCAGTACCGTAATTCATTACTGTCGATATGCGCGGACTGCATTGTATCGATTACTCCAGTTTAAGATTGGGCCAGTGTGTAGTATGCTTGAAACAGAGAAATATGAAACCACTTTTTCAAGACTGTTTTGGCTACACTAGGTCCTTTGCATTTCCATATGAATTTTAGCATCAACCTATCAATTTCTAAAAAAAAACAAGTAGGATTTTGGGAAGAATTTCGTTGAATTTGTAGACCAATTTTGAGAGTAGTAACACTTTAACAAAATCTCATAAACTGCCCTGGCCGGTGTGGCTCAGTGGATTGAGCGCCGGCCTATGAAGCAAAGGGTCGCTGGTTCGATTTCCAGTCAGGGCACAGGCCTGGGTTGTGGGCCAGGTCCCCAGTAGGGGGCGTGCGAGACACAACCACACATTGATGTTTCTCCCTCTTTCTCCTTCCCTTCCCCTCTCTAGAAATAAATAAAATCTTTTTAAAAAAGCTCATAAGCATGAGTTATCTTTCCATTTATTTAAGTCCTTTTTTATTTACTTCAAATTGTTTTCCAGTTTTCAGTGCACAAGTTTTACACTTTTGCTAAATTTATTACTAATTGTCTTTTGGTTTCTGGTGCTATTTTAAATGAAATTCTTTCCTTGGTTTAATTTTGGATTGTTTATTACTCACGTTTACAAATACAACTAATTTGTATATATTGCTCTTGTATCTTACCACACTGATGAACTCCTTCATTAATTTAATGGCATTTTTTGTGGAATCCTTAATCCTCACGCTGGCCGTGTAAAAGCTCCTGGCACCTGTGAACAATGGTAGCTGACCTCTCCCTTTCCAATATGCACGTCATGTAGTTAACCAGATAGTTAGTTGTTAGTTAACCTGCACCCTAGAACCACCAGCACAATGTTGAGGAGAAGTTTCAAAACAAACATCATTTTTGTCCTTAATTGTAGGGAAAAGTATTCAACCTTTTCCCATTAATTACATTAGTTGTGAGGCTTCCACAGATGGAGGCTCCTTATCAGGTTCCTTTCTGTTCCTATTTTGTTTTGTTTCGCTTTTTATCACGAAAGTGAGTTGGATCTTTGTCAGAAGCTTTTTCTGCATCTATTGAGATGACTGTGAAATATTTGACCTTTATTAATATGGTATTACACGGATTGATTTTTGGATGAGAAATCAATCTTGCATTCCTGATACATAGTCCACATTTCATGTGGTGCCATATTCAGTTTGTCAATAACTGGCTGAAGGTGGTGGCGATGCATATTCACAAGTGGTAATGACCTACAGTTTTCTTCCAGAGTGATGTCTTTGTCTGGCTGATTTCTGGGTAATGCCAGGCACATGGAATGAATTAAGAATGGTTCCATCCTCGTGTATTTTTATGAAAGAGTTTGTGAAGGGCTGGTGTTAATTCTTCTTTAAGTCTTTGGTAGGTGGAATTCATGATTCAAGCCATTTTGTCCTGGGCTTTTCTTTGTTAGAGTTGTAAAATTATTAATTCAACCTCTTTGCTTCTTACAGGTCTCTAATCAAATTCTTAATGTGTCCTTAAGTCAGTGTGAGTAGTTTTTCTTTCTAGAAAATTGTCCGTTTCATCCAAGCTACCTAGCTGGTTGGCAAACGGCTGGTCACAGTACTCTCCCGCGATCCTTCCTGCCTCCTGAGGGGTCGGTCACCGTGCACCGCGCCGTCTCGGATGAGTGGCCCGAGCCTTCTCCCTTGCACTCTTGTTAGAGCCTAGCTAGGTACCCCACTTGCTAAGAAAGTGAAGAATCCATTCTCTCCTGTTCATTTCAAAAGTGATGTTTATCTCATACAACATTCTCCTGGGAACTTACATTTATTTTTGTCCCGATAATCTGTCTTTTTCACCAGAGGTGTGCGGTGTAACTGTTCGCCCTAAAATGACTGTGAATGTCTGATAGGGTTAACCCTCCCTTTAAAATCATCACTTTCGTAATTTTGAAAGCTATTCTAGCATTTTTTCCACATGGATATTAGGGTTCCTCTAGAGAGTTGTTAATGGGCACTGCTTCTGTTCTAATTTGCATCACCCTGACCCAGAGATGGACTCTGGGAAGATCACCTTTGGTCACTAGTGGGTGTGCCTACCCAAGGAGAAGCTTCCGCTTTCCAAACTGTCCCTTTTGTCTGTGTTCCTGAGTAGTGTTACGTTTTCTTCATGCACATCTTGCCATTCCTTGTTTACCTGTACTTGCCCTTGGTGAATGGAGTCTTCTGTTTCACTACCTTTTCTTTTTTTTTTTTTTTTTTAAGATTTTGTTTATTTATTTTTAGACAGAGGGGAAGGGAGGGAGAAAGAGAAGGAGAAAAACATCCATGTGTGGTTGCCTCTCATGCGCCCCCTACTGGGGACCTGGCCCACAACCCAGGCATGTGCCCTGACTGGGAATCGAACCAGTGACCCTTTGGTTCACAGGCCGGCACTCAATCCACTGAGCCACAGCAGCCAGGGCTCACTACCTTTTCTACATTGTTATTTTTATAACCATGTATTTTCCATATTCTTCGGTCTTCATGCGTTTCCTGCTCCTTTAGGATTTAAATTAAATTGCTTGAGCATCTGTGCCATCCAATCGTAGCATGCCGGCTGCTTCTCCCCCATGCGTGTGCATTTTTGTGGTCTATTTGAGGAGAGGTTTTCCCTCCACATTCGCTCCTAAGAAGAGTCCACCATGCATCTCACTCCGCCTTGCACGCCACAAAAACTCCACTCATTCTCATGCTTCTCATGCTTGAAGTTCTGACTGTACCCCTTCGGTTCCTTTTTTAATAACAACACTAAATCAAGGCTGCTAATTACAGAGTTTTTACTGAAGACTGGTGGTGAACTGCAGGCATCAAGTAACTTCAATTTGAATTTCAGATAGGGTTCCTATTATTAAGATCAGAATAGCTGAGTCTGGAGCCTGGTTGTGTCTCCTGCTTTCTGGGAGGGGTAAGTGACTGTGAACATGGTGAACACCCTACACAGTCTCCATCCTCGGTGGGACAGCTTCTCCTGTGTCACCACTGAAGTTCACCCATGTCCCTTTTACCCACAGTTCAGCTCTTTCTTTAGTCCAGGAATGTATTATTTTATTGTAGGCATGAGTATTTTCCTTTCCACCTATCTGTTCCTCCAGAACACCAGCCATGGAAACGGTGGCTCCATTTCCCTCCTCTGATGATTTCACCTCCGGGCTTTATGCTCTTGTCCGTGATGGCACCGAGTCACACTGCGCCACACTGACTGTGGGAGGCAGCAGCTACGCTACCTGTGAGTCCTTGCAATGTGGTTTTCATTTCTGTAATTTACATGGATTTCTTGAGCTCGGCCATGTCACTTTTTAAACAACTTCTATGATTATTTTTTATTTGAGGGCTTACACCTCCTCCTTGAATGAAATAATATTCATTTGTGTGTAAAAATTCATTTATTTTCTTATATAATTTTTCTCATAAAAACTATCATCACATATTATGCTTTTTCCTTATTAAACAATTGCTTTGCATACTACTAGGTACATTTGTTTTTTACTTATTTGTCCTCTTTAAAAGAGAGAACCCTAAGCCAAATCCTAAAGATAAGTTGAGAAAATGAACTAGGGAAGATGGCATGTGTTCAGTTCAAGTGCGCTGCCCTAAAGCCCTTTCACTGACCCCGCCGCGCCCCCACCCTGGGTGAGCTGCCGGAGCGCGGCCAGGCTCCTTCTGGGACATTCACCCTGTTCAGGGGATGCCTGTTTGGCGTCTCTGGACCACACTGGAAGAAGGAGAGTTGTCTTAGGCCGCACATTAAATACATAAACACTAACAAAAACAAGAAAATCTCATAATGTTTTAAGTAAATTTACAATTTTGTGTTGGGCCAGATGCATAGCCATCCTGGGCCACATGCCGCCTGCAGGACACGGGTTGGCCCCCAAAGACGGCAGGCCGTGCTGTGAAAATGCGGTCTGTGCTATTACTGTGTGACGCTACCTCTGCTCAGGAACTTCCAAGTTGTTCTGTGCAGTTTTCTCTTTGTAGATGTCTAATAACACGGGGGAGGGGGAGAAGTTGGCAAACATGGGCAAATCCTTAACACCCTTGCACCCTCCTCTTCTCCGGGGGGCCCCGGGCTGCTCTCGGAATGATTCTCCGCGTCTAAGACTCCCTCCTTTCCCCACATATCACCTGCTTCTCCTCAATCCATGGGAACCGTATTACTTGCATCTTTCAAGACCTCAACTCACTGCAGAAAAATGCACTCTGACATCTGCTGCAGTCTGTGCTGGCTTACTATGGCCTTAATTTCACAATCTTCACTCTATTTGGCCGATATCCTTACCTTCTTAGAAAGTGGCATTTTCTCTTTTGAAAAAGAATCTTTTTGCAAGCTTCAGGGAATGGTATGGAACGAACATTCTCCTCCACTATCTTTTACCAGCAGTCTTAAGAGCAGGCTATTTTAATATAATATCACCCAGAAATAAGACCCCTCTTCCATTACTAGACTGTCAAGTAAAAATTGAGATGTATTTGGAGTGTATTATAAATGAGAAATTTGTGGAGTCTTCAGTTTCATTTGAGAGAAGGAATTTCTCAGAGGAGAATCCTTCATGGGAGGATCTTTTTTTCTCCTTCTGTTAGAAACACAGCGTGTCTGAGAGCTGGAACGTGTCTCATCCTGCAACATGGCTGTGATGAGTGGCCAGGGGTAATTACGGCACTCACACGCGTGTGCATGCACACGCACACAGCTTACCCTTGACCCTCTGAGTTACAACCTTATCCACAGGCAAACCCTGGTATTTTCTGAGGACAGATCTGCTTTGTCATTTGATGCATCTGCCAGTGTGGGAGTTAAATATTCCAGGCTCGGTTTATGATAGGACTTCATTTCTCGATGTCTGTGTGGCTCGGCCACCACTCATCCCCCCGGGCTTTCCTGGGGGACGTCAGGCCTGCCTTCCTCACAACCTTCTCCTCCTTGTCAGCGAGACCTCCTCATTCAGAACGCGTCTGTGACACCGTGGCGGCAGGGCCAGCAGCCCCAGCCTTCACCTGTTTGACCCAAGTCAGAGAGCTGTCAGATCAGAGGACGCGGCCGCATCCCCGGCCACTGCTCTGGTCACAAGTTTATGGCTCAGGCTGCTCCTCGCAAAGGATCATCAGCACCAACACGCTGTTTCCAGGGTCATAAATCTGCAATGTGATGAGACGTAACCAGATGTTGCCGAACGTGAACGGACTCGCAAAGCAGCCGCTGTCCTCTCTGCCTTGCTTCCCGCTCAGAGGAGCTGCTGGTCCGCTTGGTTCTTCACATCCCGCTCGGGGGCTTGGCGGTCCCGGCTGAAGTCAGGCATTTCCCAGACCCGTTCTGCTTTTCAATCTGAATAATGGAGCCGTTTTTACCGCCTACTCCATGGCAGTTTCCGTGTTCCCTTCTCGGCCGCAGTCCTGTTCTGTCTTTCCATTTCTGTGATGTGGGTCTGGTCCCTGCACACAGTGATGGGAGGGGAGGCCTGACTATCTGCGGTCCTTCCTCCCGTTCTGGCCTCTGGTCGGATTCATGTAGGAATAATCCTTTCACTTTTCTCAAACCTGTTCGGACCTTAGTACCTAGGATACAGTCAAATGTGGCGAATGTCCCACAGTGTGGTTCCAGAAGAGCTAAGCTCGGAGGCCCTTTGGGCGTTTGCACACTGTCCACCTCCTATGCTGAAGCACTGAACCCACGAGAGTCACGCGAACTGCCGAAGATGATACGGTTTGCGATTCAACCCAAGACTCCAGTCTCCTAACTGAGCATGCTGATGTACTTCAGAAGCCACATTTATTACCTGGACATAATAAAAATATACTGTACAATCATAACGTCAACCCTTAGATTTGAAGCTGGGCTAAATTTAAAGCAAAAGTCAATGGAAATAAACACAGATTTTAAAAATCAGATGTTAGCCCTGGCCAGCGGCTCAGTTGCTTAGAGCATTGTCCTGGGATGCCAAGATTGCAGGTTCAATCCCTGGTCAGGGCACATACAGGAATCAAGAAATGAATACATAAATAAGTACAACAATAAATCGATGTTTCTCTCTCCCCCCCAAAACATAGATAAATCAAAATAAAAAATTAGATGTTAGAATCCTCCATGGTACAACACGCCTTTTCTGAATTCCAGATCTCTTCCATAAACTTTGGGTGATAATTTCACTCATCGTAATACCGCTGGTATGGAGAGTCACATAAGAGATCTCATAAGGGGTTCTTTGAGTGTCCCGTGTAGAAGTTCCACAATGAACTCTAATTTATAATTTCACGTCAAGGTTTTTGTCCCCTGTATACTCTCAACAATGATTCTTTCATCAGCTGCTAACACGGAGCAAATGGCTGCTCTCTTCTACCCCACAGAGCCAGAGAACCCGAGGAGAGTGACGAACAAGAGGATCGAATTTCTTCAAGTGCATGGCAATGCTCTCAGCCACTTCCGTCTTCGGGGCGGGGGGGGGGGGGGGGGGGGGGGGGGGGGGGGGGGGGGGGGGGGGGGGGGGGGGGGGGGATGTCAGTGAATGTTTACATATGCCCATGTTTTGTGTACATTGTTCATGTTACTCTTCAACTGGCCCTTTAATTTCTCCAAGTGTGTATGCTTCAGATAAAGCATGGATTTTTGGAGCACTTTTCAGTTTGAAATTTAAAATTTCTCTTTGTTTTATCTTAGTTCTTATCAATACCTAAAAAAGTTACATTTTGGATTTCAGGAATCATTCTTACCAGGATTTTAGCATACAATGAAAATGCTATCTTTTTTGTCTGTTTTAATTTCTACAAGCAACCTTAAAAGCCATTTAGGACACTGGACTTTGGTGTCTTAGATTCAACTAACTTTACAGAATTTGAGGGTCCATGCCCACGTGGGGCGATTAGGATTTAATTCACAGAGGATCAGCCCAGCACACAGGTGTGTAGTGTGTGTCCAGGATTCATTAGTGCTGTGTAACCCTTCGCTGAAGAAAAAAGAGGAGTCCACAGTCCTCGAGGTCCTATGACTTCCCAGAGCTGCAGGGACTAGGCTGGCTCAGCATCCTTGTTCTGTCTCCCCCACCACAAGGCAGAAGGAGCCTGGGACACTTCTCCATGACTTTCCAGAGCCTTGCACAGTATCAGACACACCCACGGTGCTCACTAAACATGTGCTAAATGCTGAACGGAGAGCAGGCGAGTGACTGTGCACAGTTCCCCGTCCTCATCTGTTCCGGAGCTTCACCAAAACAACAGCCATACTTGTTGCTGAGCAGTCAGACCCACAGCATGCTGGTCTCCGAGGTGCTGGGAATGCTGTCACATTTGGAGGTCACGGCAGAGCTTCCAGTTAGCTCAGGAGGAGGAAGAGATGAAGTGACGGTGAGCGAGGTCACCTCAACACGGAGGGTGTGGCTTGAACGGCAGGAGCAGGTCTTGTGACCAGTTTGGAGCCCAGAGGAGATGCTGAACCGGGTTCCATGACCAGGGACTTAAATGCAGGGAAGTTGGTCAGTCTGAGCATCAAGACTTCAAAAGGGGCGGTCCGGGGGCTCTCAGGGACCAAGGCCTGTCCCCTGTGACTGCCAGTCCCAGTGAGTCTGGGTTAAAAGGGGTTAACAGCCCTCTGCTGTAACACATGATTGGTCTTTATGAGGTTGAAGCTCTTGTCTGTTTGAGGCCTACAGATGATGCTAAAGAGCCAATAATGACAGCAATTCAAAGCAATCTAATTATGCAAACGGGAGGCTAAACAATTTCATCATCCTTAAATTAGATTGTCCTAATGAGATAAAGACACCAATTAATCCTGAATTAATTTCAATAGCCTATTTCAGGCAAACACTTTAATATGCAAATGTAAATGAGAAACAAAGCCTACAGTAGAATGCCAGAGTTCAGAACCTCTCCCTCCACAGCTGCAGCCTTGTAAATAGCGCCTAATGAGTTTGCAGGGAGACACACAAGTGGAGACTTCAGGCTGCAGGAGGCACAGCTGCTGCCTCAGGTATGCTGGACCAGGTCCCAGTCTGGCGGGGAGGGGGCTCTGCAGGGGTGAGCGCCGGGGGAGATGCGGACCCTTCTCCAAGCGAAATCTGGGCAGTCCTTCGATGCCAGCACTCAACTGTGTGTGTGCGCACAGTGTGCTTTATGTGTGTGTGTTGCATGTACAGTCATGTGCCTGTGTGTACACATGCAGGCATGCGTGAATGTTTGCATGTGTGCAGCTGTGGGTGTGCCTGTGCACACGTGTGGTGTTTGTGTGTGCACATGTGAGTATCTGTGTGTGCCTGTATATATATAAATGTGTGTGTTGGGGCACATGTGTGCCCATGTACCTATGTGAATGTGCATATGTGCATGCCCGTGCGTGCAATGTGTGTGTGCACATATGTGTTCCTGTTGCGTGTGTGTGTCAGTGTGCATGGGTGTTGTGTGTGCATGGGTGGGCCTGTGTGTAACGATGTGGGGAGGAGGCGGAGACGCCTTAACGAGCTGATATGTGGAGAGCCAAGTTGTCACAATGCACACCTGGAGAGAGGTCTCTCCTGGACATAAAGTTGATTTTAATTAGTGACCACTTAATCATTTTAAAATTAGGCATTCTCAGCTCATTTAATATTTCTAAATAATTAATTTCCTTAATAAGACATGGGAACAGATTCAAAAGCATAGATGCCTAGGCTGAACCCAAAGATCGGTGATTTTAATGGTGGTTGGCTGGAGGGCTGGCTCTTCAATGGGCTGCTTCCTTGTGTAATGACCAAAATAACCCCCAGGGGACAACCTGGGCAATGTGCTCTTCTCTAGAGGAGTGATAGCTGACGCTGGGACACTTGGAATCCAGACAGACACAGAGAGAGAAGGATGCTTTTGAAGGCTTCCTACATTAAATCCCACTGTCTGGGCTCCGTGAAAAGTGACTCAGTGAGAATGCTGACCTATGTCCTTATTCTTCATGACACTGTAACTTTAAGGGCACAAAATAAACTACAGGATGCCCATGGAATATTTGGGACACGCTTATGGTTAAACAAGTCCTCCCTGTTTATCTAGAATTTAAATTTAGCTGGGTGTCCCATGTTTTAATGCCCTACGTGTAACAGGAGCTCAGCAACTGTGAGTTACAAAACCAGGACATTGACCTGTCTCCTGAGATCCGGAATGCCGTTTGGAAAAGGGATGCACCGCGGTGGCCTGCGTGCTTGTCCTGCGGTCTGACTAAAGCAGATGCAACACCTTCCTGGCCCGGGGGGCATTTAGGCTGACAGTCCACGAAAGGAGACACCTCTCAGAAGCAAAAGTCCGAGCACCGTAAATGTGAGTGCGAAGCCCCCTGGAGAGAGCCCTCGCCACCTGGCATCCCCTGAATGGCCGAACCATTTTGTTCTCGTCTTTTCCTTCCAGATCCTCAGGGGTAAGTCAGACAGTTTTTAAATTCCGAGTTGTGTCTTTAGATGGAGCAATTATATTTTTCCATGAGAAATGGGCAGAGGTCTGACATCCTGCCTGTATGTACAGAGATAATGGAACAGGAGGGTTGACTCGGGGCTGTCCAGGAAAGCTGTGGCATATGGCTCCTTACCCCTGCAGCCCCTGCTGGCCACAGCTGAGCTCGTCACGATACTCCAGGTGCAGGTGAAAGGCGCAGCCCCCTCCCGCCACGTCCCGATCTTCCAGGAGACAGAGTTGTGAGGTGGGGGCTCCCAGGAGAAAGCCTCTTCGGTATCTTTTCTCCCAGTTTATTTCTCTTGATCTGTTAAAGGGTGAGGAACAGCAGATTTCCTGACGGACAGATATGCCCCTTCTATGTTCTACATGGGGGCGAAGAGGTCGGTGAGGAGCTTGCTCACAATCACGTCGGCCCCTATTTCCATCATACCAGTCTCCGGGGCAACGCTGTGAAGAAGCTGCCCCTTAATATCCACCATTCCATGAAACATGCTAGGTTGCACGTGAAAGCTACTTCGTGCCACGTCACCGGGCTTGGCATCCAGGATTCAAAAATTTAAAAAAAAAAAAATCATCGAGACATTCAGAGTCCAGTGAAGGAAAAAATCTGGCTTATAATAATTTCTTGCAGAACGGTGTGGTGCGTATGCCCAGCAGATGTGCAGGGGGTTGATGTCAACACAGCAGAGAGGTGACCCTCTCCCCGGAAAAGGGAGGGGAAGCTCTTCAAGAAAAGCTGTAGTTTGTCAAACTAGACAAAATAAATTATGACTCCCAGGTGAGGCGACACATAGTAAGAAGTTGCGTCAAAGACAAATGTCATCAACAGGGAGGTGAAGCTGCCCGCTGGTCACATAACCCCCCAGAAGGGACAGAAGTAGAGGAAAGGCAGCAGTAGGGTGCTGCCAGTCCCCTACTTTCTGTCTCCTCGGTGGTCCCGTGAAACCTGCCTTAGCGCCGTCAGCGGGGCCGTGAGGGAGGATGAACAGAGGGCCTCCACCGACGGCCGCCACCCAGACCAGGAAAGAACATTTCATGTTAGGAGACAGGGGGGTTCGTGACCAGCGTGCCCCTTCACCTGCTGAGCATTCAAGGCCGGAGCACCGCCCGCTTTGGCGAGCAGTCCCCACAAGGAGTTCACTGGCACAGGTTCCAGCTGTCAGTGAAAGCGGGCGCACACACGGTGATCGGGACGACAGGAAGCAACACGGTTGGCTCTTCCCTGACACAATCGTAAGCAACAGGATAGCTGTTTCTTTAGAATGCGGCTTGACTGTCTCCTGGCTGAAAGAGGGTCCGACCTGCACCTGTTCCCTTATACCTGGTCAAACCAGGGCCCCCTGTGTCCGGGACCGGCACACTGAGTGGGCTCGGAGCTTTACCGGGACGCCAACTGCAGCCTTGGCAAGACTGAGCCACGGCCCACCCCACTGTCGTGAGGTAAGTGGGAGAGAGTTATGGTGACGGGTCGGCACCTCCTGGCCAGCGGACCAGATGGGCTGCCGCATGGTAACGCTCGTAAAACAGAGGAGCTCACGGATACTGCCGCCCCGTGGGCTGCAGCGGCCGGCGCCGTGTGTCCTCTGGCATCGAACCTGCACCCCAGGTGGGGGAGGGACAGCCCAGCGGAGCCAGCTGTCTCAGCGGCGACGTGGCTCCGGGCATTGCTTGAGGGTGTCCCAAGTGCGTTATGTCCCAAGTGCGTTGTATCCGGCGTGGGTACTGGAGATAACGGCAGCATCTTGATGAATGTTTGTTGTTAACAGGAGCAGTTCCTGCCTGGCCTTGACCTTCTCTGAACCAGTGCTGTGCTGGTCCTGGCACGACATTGCAGAGCAGGGGTTGGGGGGCGTCCCTGAGACTCTAGCCCACTTCAAACACAGGCCCACCAGGACAGCAGGGTTCGTCACACAGAAATGTCTTCGCTCGTGCTTAACTCACACATTGATACGTCTGTCACATTGTGGACAGCAAGTAGTTCTGGACAAAGGTCCAATCACCTACAGCTGGTACCCTGGGACCAAACAGAGAAGTCGATTCCCCTAACACGCGCACACCAGTTCTTCATCTTCTCTTCATCCCCTAACGGCACTGCGGTCCCTTCCGTTTCTCTGGCCCCAAAGCTAGGAGTCCTCTGTCATTCCAGTCACTGGAGTCCCCACACCAAACCCGCCCAAGGACTCCACTCCCAAAACACTGCCTGGGACTTCCTGAGGTGGTGGGAGCAAAGTGGGGTCCCAGTGAGTGAGAAGCCCGGTTCCGCAGGGACTCCTCACCCGAGGCCGTGGGCCCAGCCTCCCAACTTGGCGCCCACGGTCCTCTTGTGTGTCAGCACAGCGGCCAAAGGCACCTCCTTGAACACGCCAGTCAGGTGTTTAAATCCTCCACAGACAACCATTCAGATACAGCTCAGATGTACCCCCTGCCTAGTGTGATGGGGGTCGTGAGTGGACGGAGGGGAAGCACCGGGAAGTCTTGTGTTCACATCACTAGATAACTAGAGAGGGAAGTCTGGCCTGGCCCACTGCATGGAAGCCCTTTAAAGTCAGGACTTCAGAACTGCCTCATTGTGGACTGCCCGCCTCTTAGAACGGCTGTGCCAAAGAAGCTAAGTCTCGAGTCCCGTCTCCCCCGAAGGTGGTTTGCGTGTATCCGCCCTAACCGTCAGTAACTACATTTTCTATTTAACAACATGCGCTCTCTTTTAGCCATATTTATGTCCCGGTAGGCTTATCCTTTTTTGGTTGATTAAGTACAAAATCCAATCCCCTTTGAACTGTACTGAGAGTATTTTCTTCTTGGCCGAATGAAACTAGTGAGATTGTTGGGCTGGAACTGCGTTAAGGAACTGAGGCATTCTGTATCTTTCTGGGATATCAGGAGACACATTTTGGACCTAATGCACTGAAGTCCATTTATCTCAGGCAGGATATTTAACTTTTTGGATAATTCCAGAATCGTGATTTTAGAAAATGGCAGCCTGACATGGAACCACCAGGAAGAAAAGGGCAAAATGACGTACCCCGTTACTTGAGTTGAACTGCAAAGAAGACAATCCCCATGAGTTGCTGTCTCTCGGGGACAGTTGTTGAAAAAGAAGAGGAAGGACCTGGGAAAAGAAAAATCACCTGCGAGACCCAACCGACTGAGTACGCAGAGTACGGCAGGCGATATTTAAGAACCTCATAAAAACTCTGTTATTTAGGTGCTCTTATTTTCTGTTTTATAGGTTACAGAACTAACACGACAGTAAGTCTCTTGTTCAAGGTCACACAGCCACACCAGAGAGCCAGACTCTGGCACCCCTCGTGCTTCACCTCTGCCCCAGTGGCCTCAGCCTAGAAAGGCCTGACGGGGTGTAGGAGATGTGACAGGACAGTCTGACCTGGGAGAAACGGAAAGAACAAGCAGAAGGCCATCATCACTAGGCTACATAAGAACATTCTGACCCACTCTCAGTGAGCTGTTTTGTCCGAACTATAGTGTAGATTTTGAGATGTTTTTGTTAAGATATCCTTTTACCATCTGGGCATTCACTGCACCTTTTTTTTTCCAGAATAAGTATCATTTACAGAAATTACACAAGGCAAATTTTTGTTAAATATCAATATTTACCAATGCTTTCTTTAGCTATGTCATCTCGATTATTTTGATAATTTCAAATTTTGAGAAAAATAGCAAAGTAACAAGATTAGCACAAAGAAGTTCTGAGTACCCTTCAAAGAGATTCCCAGTTATGGACAATCTGCTTTATCGTGGCCTGTCTGTCTGTCTGTCTACCTATCTAGCTATCAATGTACCTGGTCTCTTTCTGAACCACCGAAGAACACATGGGAAACAAGCTTCTTTCCCTCTAAATACCTCAGCGGGTCTCTGCGAACAACACGGACACTGTCCTGCAGAACCATAGAATAACTACCAATATCGGGGACTGTCCACTGATAATGACCCCCGGCCACACTCCCATTTCACCAACTGTCAGAACTGAGCATTTGCGAAGTGGTCATGTCTCTGCTGTCCCCTTTCATAGGAACTGTCTCCTTGGTCTTTTTTGTTTTTCTTGATCTTTACACTGAAAGAGGACACACTGAACAGTTCACAGACGACCCTCATTAGATCCAGGTTTGCCCTTTCTGCAGGAACACGAGAGAATGGCTTCCTGTCTTTCTCAGTGCGTCACATCCAGAGGCATCTGACATCAGTCTGTCCCCGTAGTCATGCTGCGAACTTTGGCTACCTGGTTAACGTGGTGCCCACCACATCTGTCCACTATACACATACTGTCTTCTCTTTGGGATTAATAAGTAAATTACCAACAGCTTGTTTGAGACTATGCAATATCCCGCTTCTCATCACGCGTTACCCATTAACTTTAGATATGAATTATTTCATGCCTTTTATATTAACTGACATTCTACTATAAGAAAAGTCTTTCCCTTTCTCCTTCCTTGTTTCCCTCTTCCCTTTTTCCTTCCTTCCCAACTCCCTTCCTAGCCGCTTCCTGCCATGACTTACATCTTCAAGCAGCCCTTACATTTGGTATCTCTGAGGCCCACTTCTGGACGCCGAACACGTTCCAACACATTCCCAGAGACCTCCCCTCTGCACTCATGGCTGGAGGCACCATAGACACCATGACATCCACCTTTGTATCTACGGCCTCCATCTCCCTTGGAAGCGTCCGAACTCCGCTCCAGAGCTCCCAGACACTTGCCTTCAAATCTTCCAGACACCTCAGTCCCACAGGCACAAACCTGCTGTCCTTCCCCAACGCCTGTTTCTCCTCTTCCAGGTCTTTTCTCAGTGGAAACAGCCTCACACAAGCAATCCCGGAAATCAGAAACCTGAAATTCATCATAGACTCCTCTCCCCCAAGTGCACCTTCTCCCTACACTTGCAGTTCTGTAGGTCAGTGCCCCTTGGATCTGCCCTTATGTCCCCATTTATACTGGCTTGGCCAAAAAGTCTGTATGGTTTTTTCCATAAAAGACCCATTTTTCATTTTCACCACTATCTTTATTGATGTGGATATGCTGAGTATGTGGGCTCTCTCCCGCTATTGGCTTCTCGTGGGTAGCGGCCAGGGCGGCTGCTAAACATCTCCCAGTGCATGAGACAGCCCCACAGCAGAGTTATTTGGCCAAACTGTCAACAGTGCCAAGAAGCTTCACAAACCACTTTGGACAGGGTCGATCAGTCACAGCACCTTCTCCACATGCTGCACAAATCTTTTTTGTGTTTCAGTTGCGTTTTTACCTTTCTTGAAATAATACAGCATGATATGCTAAAAATGTTGCGTGTTTTCTTCCATCTTCAATATCAAAATGGCTGCACAAAAATTCACCAATTTTGATAAGTTTCTTTAAATGCATGCTGATATGACAGCTATCACAATACAATCTAACAAAATTGTTTTGAATGAAGTTAAAGGCAACTAAGTGCTACTAGGGCCACCATATGGAAAAAAATCAAACTTTTTGGCCAACCCAATCCTTTCTAGACCTAAGCCCAGGCTCTCAGCATACTCGTCCCAGACCCCTGCTTGGGCTCCAATGGTTTTTTCATGTCCAGTCCTGCCGGCTCAGAGCCCATTGTCCATGTTTCTACCTAAGTGAGCTTTCTAGAATGCTCATCTAGTCATGCCACTCCCCTGCTTCAAATTGTTCAGCGGTCCCCATCACTCAAATTCCTCAGGACACACGTGGCGGAGCTCCTTCCCAGGTCAGTTCCAGCCTTCCTCTGTGCGGTTGACATTTCAGCCGGAGTACTTCTGCTCCAGGTGCCTCCAGGATTTGGCACAAGGTCCAAAGTCTCCTTCTCTATGAGGGTTCCATAACCTTACTGAAATCTACTTACTTAGATGACACAGCTGTACTTCTCTAGTCTCCCACATCCTACTTTATCGCTCATCACAGTGTGTTTTATTTATTCACTTATTTGCCTCTCTACCCCATGAGGCTGAAGCCTCTGAAGAATATGAAAACTGTCTTTTCAGGATGTGTAACCCAATGCCTAGCAGGACAGCTGGAAAAAAGTCAGTAGGCAATAAATTCTAATGAACAAATGTACAGATATGAAAACATGCTGACCTGATGAACTGATGTGTGTTGGATCCGCAGAGTTGATGAGTAATCCTACTCACAGTATTTGCAGGACGGAGCGATGTTCCAGAGAAGTAACCCTTGTGTTGTACCAAGTACCCTACCATCAGGCCTGGCCATGCCTGAGCTTTAGAAAACGCTAGGAAGCTGAAACATAGCGCCCAGTGGAACCAGAGAGCCTGGAAAAGACTCAGTCCTAGAATATCCGAACACAGTCATCACAGGTTACTCAAGAAATATTCGGAAATATATTCAGAAATATTCAGGGATAATGGCCTAAAGACAAACGCAAAACTGGAAGAGCGGTCTTAGTAGGGAGGGATGGGGGGGGGGCAGACAGACCTTCGTTAGCCAGAGAACGTCATCTGAACAGAGACACGAGGAGCGCACCAAGCAGGAGCAGACGTGTGCTGTCTTTTCTAGCCATGCTGCCATCACCGCAGAGACAAACCAACAACAGTAGCAAACCCCGCAATAAGCCGTGTAAGGACAGCTTGTGACATGCTGAATTTGACATCCCAACGGGATGTCAAAGGAACACGTGGAAGCTTAGAATCAGCTTCCAGGGATGCAGCCAGGGCTGGTGGTATGGATCGGATAGTCTTTCCGGAAAGTAGATGCAACACCTGTCTGATCTCTCCCACCGCCAAGACTACCCATCTGTCTTCAGATGCATTTGCCTTCAGACATTCACATGTTTTGTTTTGTTTTGTTTGGAGTAATCAACCACTCATCTTGCCCCAATGTTCTAAACCTTGTGGTTGCCTGGCTGTGTAAGTCTACTTGAACTCAGTATTTTCGCTTTCCCAACCTTGTGTAAAAGCCTACTGTGGCTAAGCCTCAGGGTGGGAAATGACACCCTGTGGACTTACTCAAGGGAACACACAAAATTGCTACATAATTTTACAGAAAGAAAAGAGGAAGCTGGGAACTCAGTCAGAAAACCCCAATTCCAACTGGGAAAGGAGGAAGAGACGGAACAAAAGCACATGTCAGGAGGTCAAGACAACAATGTGGAGAGGGCATTCTCAAGGAATGTAAGAAAAACAAGGGGCTTCCGAGTAAAAGGGCCATCGTGGGTCTCAGAAGCTAAGGGAATGTAGGAAAGGTCACAGATTTTTGTAACCACAACATTAGGGATGACCTTCAAAGGAACATCTTGTTCCTCTCAATTTGGTGATTGACTTTGATCGCTAGCCCCATCAGGCGGTCATACAAGATTTGTATGTGACCCAAAGTATCAGCAAGATCAGTGGGAGAAAAGTGCTGTCACGCAGTATTACCACAAAAGGCCAATTTCTCAACGCCCTTATACATTGTATTGTCAAGATGAAATACAGTAACTGTTGCTTAATGGGCATTTGGTTAGAGTCTCTGCTTCTGAACGCATTAATCCACGACTTCTGCTTCTTTCCCAAAGCAGCCTCCTTTTAATCAAAGCAGGTATCTGATTTGATAAACTCTTATGCCAATAGCTCGGTTGTGATGTAAGTTGTATAGATATCAATGCTCCGAGTATAAGAGGTTTTATCACTGACTTTTAGGAACTGATTATATAAATATTTTGCCCAAATCAGCACTCGGCTTTTCTCCTAGGCTTCTGGGGACACGGTACACATGTACACATGTGCACACACGTGTACAGACACTAGACTTTAGGACTTTTAACTTAAGGTTTTTCTGAGACTCAACTCCCTCACTGTGTGGGATGCATGCCAAGGTTTGACTGCAGTCTTCCCAATGCTAGAACCTACCTGAACTGAATGCCTAGATGGTCCCAACTTCATTAAAAAAAAAAAGATACGCACTCCAACTGTGCAAAGATGGCCCGGGGGAAGAGGCAGTAAACCAGAAAGGTTACCTTCCCTGTTCCATCCCAGCGTCTCTAGGGAGACCTGTAGCTCCTTCTTTCCGAAACCCAGTCACAGGTGAAATGCTGAAAAGCATGAAATTTCCCCTTTGAAAATGTCACAGGGCATCCGGGAAATCTCTTTTAGTTTTTATCTTGGCAAACAAATGTCCAGTGATCAATATAAATGGGGACCAGGCACGTCGACGTTAATAGGAAATGACTTTCGTGACGTCTAATGTGATTCGCGGCCCTTCCTGAGTCTGCTCCATTGTCCGCTGGAAAGAAGCAGATATCACACAGGGATCTCCCGGTGACTGTCATTTTCAAGTGGGGTGTTCTCCAGTTACAGACTTCTGTCACCTCGGAGACAAATGACGGGCTGCCCTGGGCTGACCCTGTCTTCAGAGAAGGGGAGGCTATCTTTGCAGACACAAGGATAGGTCCTCAAATACCTTGAAAGACATGGCATTTAGAGACAATTTCATTTCTTTATCAGCTGATGGCTCTGCTTCCCTCCGCAGGCTCTTATCACTCGCTGGTGCACGTGTCGAAATGAGATCCCGAGGTCTCACGCTCTTTCCTTGGCCTCTTAAAGACTCACTGGATTGGAAGTGCAATGCTGTCCTTAGGGAAGGTAGCAAGCACGCTGTCACCCGAGGGCGATGCCCAAGTCAGAGCTTGAGGGGCGAGTGAACGTGTTCATTAGTCAACCATCACAAGACAACCAACTGTTTTCTTCACGGTATTTTTAACAGCACGAGAGACAGTGGCCACCCTGTGATGTGCAGTCGCCATGGGATTGTTTAGCCACATAATGACAAATACTTCATGGGAACCAGTCCAGAAAGTTGGAAAAGTATTTTCTGATTTCAGCAGTTGTCATGGGACTGAAATAACTTTCTATTAGTTTTGAGTGGCAGAGTAGGAGAGCAGGCGACATCTGGACCCTGAAGCTGGGAGAGGTGGCTAGTTAAACCCTCAGGTTGAACCTTAACCAGCTTCGAGACCTGGGGCAGGTCTGGGACCCTCGTGCACACAGGGAGGGTGGGCAGGACGGGCTCCTATGCAGCTGTGAGGATTAAATGCAAAACGCTTTGTTTGAAAAACAGATTAATTTGCTCCATATCTATTTGTGGCTGTTGTTGACTGTTCTTTCTTCTTCCTCGTCTTCCTCCTTGTTATTATAGAAATTTCAGGCACACTGTATTTTTAAATAGAACTTTCTAAAAAGTAATCAGGCCCTGGCTGGTAGCGCAGCTGATTACAGTGTCGTCCTGATATGTCAAGGTTGTGGGTTTGATTTCTCTGGTCAGGGCACACACAGGAATCAACCAATGATTGCATAAAGGAGTGAGACAACAAATTAATCTCTCTCTCTCTAAAACCAATAAAAAAGAATAAGATTCCCATAAAAATAAAGAAAAAAATAATCACGTTAAACCCTAAGTTCCAAACGATGACCGTTGTGTGCATCTAGAGCACTTTTACAGCACGCAAGTTTCACGTCCACTGCCTGTGAACAGCCCTGGGCAGGCGCGGAAGAACCCGCTCCCGAACTCAACTCACACCAGAGCAGCCCCGCTCCATTCTGCCCCGCCCCTCGGCGGTGGCAAGCCCGCCCTTTACAGGACATGGTCTGAGGGCTCCAGGCTTCCGTTTTCATTGTTGTCACACACACCACTTCCTGGGGATGGTATGGCGTGGTGCAGGCATTTCCTTAGCCTGCCACCCCTCAGAAGGAGCACGCTTGACACTGTGGTCCAGCACACGCGTGTGCACAGAGGCACCGCTAGTCTTATGGCAACGCTATGAAAACTAGACAAGGTCTTCCCTGCGGGTGGGCAAAATGGAAACAGATGCCGCCTCTTGCAGCCCCTGGAGCCCCTGGAGCACCTGACCTGTACGTGTAAGGATGGCTGAGTCTTTGTCCAGGACCCCAGAGCTGGGTGCCCCCATGACATGTCCAAACCGCACAGCCACACCAGTGAAACTCTCTGTGTCTACATTTCTGAAACACAGATAAACAAGTCCCCGTGCTTCGTGGAACGCCGGTATGGTTCCTGGTTCTGCCGTTTGCTACCGTGTCTTTAGGCGGGTCCCTCAGCCTTCCTCAGCCTTGGTGTCCTTCTCCATCCACGTGGACGTGGACGTGTGGACCTACCCTTTGTGAGGCTGATGTGAGAGTGGACGAGAATGCACGAAGACACTAAGAACATAGCTGGGCCCCTAGTGGCCGTGGTGGCTGTCACCAACATGAGTGACTGACAATTCCATGACCACCGAACTTCCTCTCCAACCCCCGTTCTTCCCAAACCACTGCTGTTCTTTAATAATGTGCTTGATTTCTTGGAATTTGGTCTTTTAAACTCTCCGTTAGTCAATTTAGTATGATGTGTTTTCCTAGGAAGTCATCTGTTACTCGAGTAGTCAAATGTACTTGTATGCAAAGCAGACTTATGTAACTGTTTTAAAATTTGCCCTGTATCAAAAGTTATTTCTCATTTTTCACTTCTTATTTTCTGCATTTGTCCTATTTCCCTTATACCTTAATGACTTTGACTAGTGATTTGTCTAATTTGTCCTTTTTTCCCAAAGAACCAAAGTCTTGATTTAGTTTGTTCTACTCTTTTCCTATTTCTTAGCTCATAAATGGGTTTGTTATCATTTCATTTTCTCTTCTTTGTTCTACTTTGTTGCTCCTTTTTCTAGATTTATAAATTGACAAGTTCATCTTTAATTCCCATTATTTTATTTGTACTGATGTAGGTGCTAAGTCTACATGTTTTCCTCTGATCACAGTTTTACATCCCAGAAATTCTGATTTACAGTGTTTTCCTCTCCACTCTCTTAAAACATCTTGTAATCTCTGGTTGTGTTTTTTCTTTTAACCAAGAGTTTTTAAAATATGTTTAACTTTCCAGATAGAGGTCTTCTTCTTGAACTAACAATTTTTAATTTCTAGTTTTAATGCACCATGACCAGAAATTGCCATCTGTAATATTTCCAGTTTATGAGCATTATCATTGTCTTCCCTGCGATCAGTTTCCCCTTGAACCTCATGCAGCTTCTGCTTCTGGTCATTTCGGCAGGATTATTGGGTCTTCACTAAGAACTCAGAGCTATTGGGTCTTCACTGAGAACCGCAGCCTTTCTCACTGAAAGTGCCTTGTTTTATCTCCACTCAAGCCTTCTGCTCAGTGGCTTACCTTTCCTGGTAGTAGTCGCACCCCTGTGACTGCCACAGGGACTCATGAACAAAGTGGCCATGGTGGCAATAATCAGTTCTCAGTTACCAAGGCCAACTGGCTACACCACTGCTCGGTGACCAACCTGCCAGCATCGGGGACCAACACGGAGCCCCGCATGTGGCGCCATGGCCCCAAGGTGGTCAGAAGGCTGATGACACTGGACCACAGCCATCCTGCAGGGGCAGCACTTGGCTTTCACAGGAACTGACACTTACTCTGCATATGGATTTGTGGCCCTGCCTGTGAGGCTTCTGCTGAAACCACCTCCTGTGGAGCACCACACTTGTCAACCTGCCCTCACGGCCGTCAACACAGCGTGCTCCTGGCCAAGACATTCATTCCACGGCGAGTGAAGTGTGGCCATGGACGTGCTCATGAATCTCACAGTTCTTACCATCTTCCGAATCATCTTGGAAAAGACAGTTTGACAGAATGGTGGAGTGGCCTTCTGAAGACTCGGCTATGGTGCCAACTTGGGGAGGGGGGACACTTTGCAGGACCGAGGCAGTGTCCTCTCAGATGAGACATAAACTCCGAATGAGCATCCAATGTATGGTGATGTTTCTTCTATAACCAGGACTGAAAGGCCCAGGAATAAGGCACAGAAATAGAAGTGACCCCTCTCACTCCTACCTCTAGGGACACACTAGGCAAATGAAAGAATTCTTCCCCAGAAATACAACAGTTATTCCGCTGAACTGGGAGTCGAGACCTGGCCAGCTGGTCACTTTGGGCTCCTCATGTCTCTGAATCAACAAGCAAAAAAGGGGCTACTGTTGAGGGCAACTGATCCCTACAATCCAGGGAAGCTGAGTTGCTATTACAGAGTGGGAACAAGGTGGCGTAGGTCTGGATTATCGGAAGCACATCAGGTATCTCTCAGGGCTCCTCTGTTCTGTAATTAAGGTCAATGAAAAACCACAATCCAACTCAGGCAAGACTGCTGATAGCAGACCCTTCGGCGATGAAGATGTGGGTCACTAGGCCAGAGAAAGAACTGTGGCCAGCCGAGGTCACCTGCGTCAGCACAGAGGGTAGTTATGAATGCCAGGACCAACTGCATCACAAAATGAGGACAGTAGTAGTTTTCAGTAGTTTTCCTTAGTTTGGTATGAATTTTGTTGGCACATATGTTAAGCAAAATATTTTTGTTTTGCTCTCATTTTTATCTACTTATCTTCAAACATAATACGTCTTAACAATAGTTAACGTTATATGTCAGTATCTAGGTTACAGCATTTCAAAGAAGGGTCAGCCAAAGGTGTGGCATTCCCTTCTAGGAAAGGGTCAGCACGACCTCAGCTGCAGGTGGGATGGTTACACAACGTGAGGGACAAGCACGACTTTGCCATTGTCTTTGCTGAGAAATTAGGTGTGGCTAACGAGATGTGCTCTGTGGGTGCCAACGTGACAAGAGGAATACGGTGATGGCTTCTTGATGTGACATCTTGGCTGGGATACAGTCCTCGGTTATTAAATCAAACCCTAACCTACTTACTGCTTCAGAGGGGTTTTGCAGAAGCATTTTAAGGACTGGAGATTGTCCCAGGTGAGCCTTAACTGGCTTAAACAGCTGAGGCCGTCCCCGAAGAGACATTCTCACTGGAGACAGCGTTAGCCTGTCCCCACGTAGTCCTGATCGGCCCAGATCGGCCCTTCCCGATGGGCTGTCTGCCCTCCAGCCTGCGGAGTCCCGCAGCCCATGTGATGGTTCATTTTACATGTCAACTTGATTGGCCATGGGGCTGTGATTAGACATTAATGAAGCACTATTTCCGGACGTGACTTTGGAGGTGTTTCTGGGTGAGTCCAGTGTTTGACTGCTGGACTTGGTGAAGCCACGCCCCCTCCCTAAGGCCAGGCACCATCCAGTCCATCAAACAAAAAGGGGAGGAGAGAAGACTCCTCCAAACCTCCAAAAAGGGATGCACCTTGTATCCCTGCCTGTCTGTTTGAACTAGGCCGTCCCATCTCATCTGCTGTGACCCTCAGACCAGGGTTCACATCATCGGATCCCCTGGTTCTCAGGCCTTTGCCTCAGAACGAGCTGTGGCACGGGTTGTCCTGGGTGCCCGGTTGGCAGATGGCAGCTGATGGGATTCTCAGCCCACCGAATTGCTTGAGCCCTTTCCTCACAATCAATCGACCTTTCCTCCCCACTCATCTCTTTCTCCGCTGACTCCAGCGACTGCAGGACAACCCCAGACCTTGTCCTGCTCACTGCTCGTGGTTCCTCACTGTAGTTCCGCTCACCGTGCTTCAGGACTGTGGCTGCTCCAGCCCCCAGGAGCATCTTGATGGTGCACAAGTCAAGAAAGGCACCGGAAGTAGCTTTGTTGTGATACATTTTCATCTAGCTGTGGGTGTCACTGGAGGGCCTGCTGGTGCACTGAACTGAAGCTTTTGTAATGTTTCTGTGCCCTCTGCAGAAAAGGTGGCCTTTCCTTTCATGTCCCAGCAGCGAGAGCTGAGAACGAACTCCACGTGGCCTCCAGCAGTCCAGCCCCCGACCACGTTTCCTCACAGGGAGTGCTGGGCGTCTGTGAGGGCTGTTTCCAAGCTGCACAGACCCAGTTTGGTTTCCCTTCCTAACCATGGAGGACGGCCTGGCAATGACCTCTGCTCCGCTCCCGCGCCACCTCTGCCACTGCACGGGCATTCCTGCTGCTCTTCGCACCCAATCTGACACTCAGCGAGAAGGCTCCACACTTCAACGCAGCCCCACCAGGCCCAGGCTCTTCAACATTTCCCAAAACTCAAAATTTGGTGCAACAGAGAGAAATTAAAATTTGGGAAAAAACTATCAAGCCAAAGAACCTGATCTGAAATTGGACTATTTTTAGATATTTTCCGATAAGAAAGTCTATCCCTGATGCCCAACAGAAGGTGAAAATGCTGGTTTCCTTCTCCCAGTGGAAGGCAGGCTTCCTCCCCACCCATCTGTTTGGTGGGAACACGCCCTGCAGTCAGGACAACTGCCCGTGTTTCCATGAGACAGCTTCAGATCTTCACAGAGGGGGGCCCTTGCCATTCAGGAACAGGATCACACCTCCTCTCTGTCCAACCAAAACACATAGTGACACTTCCCCAAAATGCAAGAGGATAATTGAAAGAGAAGTTCAAATATCATCCCTGCAGGAGTGGAAGGTCTGCCACCAGCTCTGGAATATAGGTTTACCCTCTCAAACCATCGAAGTTCCAAAATAAATATGAGACTACCCTCCTAATTTGCTCCCACACTGGTCCCTCCCAAACAAAACCCTGTGCACCCTCTTCAAAGACAACTGTGTGGTCTCATATGTCCTCGTTCTCCCCGTGCATCACACAAAATAACTGGTACGTGGACACACTCAGTAACTGTCCAAGGGCGTGACTCCGTGGATGAGATGTGAATGTGCTTCTCACTAACTGTGTGGAGTTCAGTCGGGAAACTATATCTCACTCCCACAGAATGTCTCACAAGACAAGGAGAGAGGGAATAGATGGGAACAGCAGATTTGAATACCGATGAGCAGGAACTTCAGATCCACGACGTGCACTCATGACCAACAGGCAATGCCCAGGTCTGCAGACACAGCAGATTCCCCGAGCCCCACGGGCAAGTGGCGGAACTGACGTGGCGAATATGGTTAGACGCACACAGAATAGCCACCAGGCTGTCCCTCCCAATGGGTGGCTCCAGGTGGGCAGAGTCACCCAGCAGTGAGGGAACAGGGACCGGCATCCATATCCAAGGCAAGCCTGGTGGGCTGGTTCCAGACCAGATAAAGAACAAATACCCAGGAAGGATGTCTCCAACCTTCACAGAACTGAATGGACAGGTGAGGAATGAGATGAAGGACACTGTCATGGAAATGAGTTTCAGCGGTTTGGAGACACCTGGTTCTGCAGAGGACCCGGCGCGTGGGGGCTGGGGGGTGAACAGGAAGCCTGCATGTGTCTGAAACGGCAGACTTTTCTGGGGTGTGGTATTAGATGCGACCGATGTTCTCTCCAGGACACAACATCACTTAAAGCTCAACACATCTTTCGAACAACTCAAACGACCGACCGGATGTATTTAAACAACTGCTAAACGCTGGGTCCTTAAAATCACGAGACCAAACAGGCTCGGGAACAAAAATGCCCAAAGAGAAGGAACATCGAAGGGTCACTGGGGAACGCACGAGTGACGAGTGCGTCTCACGGGAAGTCCTCAGCACACAGCGCTGTTCTAGGCGCCCAGAAAGGAGGACGGCAAGCAGGTGGCTCTGCCGCTGAAGGGTCAGCCAGGGAGACAGGACACACCTGGGTGGAGACAAGTCAGTGAGTTCAGGCTCGTTTCTCACCAGCTGAATACACAGAACTCAGGTGTGGTCGGAACACACAGGTGTTACTGCAGAAAGCCTCCTTGAAAGAAGTCACACTGTGCTGTAAAGCAGGTATTTGAAAGACGTATTAAACAACTGGTATTTAAATCTGGAGGTGGAAATGTGACCATAAAGGCACAGAAAGAGGCTGTGTTTAGCTTTCCATTCCCAGGCAATGTTTTCGCACCACAGAGGCACATATTCAGGCCTGGGGAGTCCGGGACGGCGCTGCCTGCCGTTCGGAGGGTTCTGTTAATAGGTTGTCAATGGAGGGATAAAGAACTACGGGCCTGTCCTGTGACCTGCTTTTCACTCTGTTTCCCTCTGGGCCTAAAGCACATCGGTTTATTAAAGGTTTTGAGAACCCTTCCAGGGAAGAAACCTGTTTAATTTATTTAACCCAGCACATTCTAATCTTTTTTGACAGAGCGCTTTTTTTCTCCCTGACAGTCTATCGACACGTTAAGAAGCCAATAAACAATTTCGGAGCCACCGGTGCAGCCCCTCGTCGCACTTGACGGGCTTGCCCTGGCTGCAGGCGCCGCCCCGCTCCTTCGCAAATGCACCAAGCCCGCTCGCAGCGAGGGCTGAAACACATGTCCGAGAGTCTGAGGACGAGACTCGAACAAAGAGGAGCAAACGGAAAGAAAGGAAGCGCCGGCTCAGAGGAGTGGCACATCTGCATGCGGAGCACAGGGAGCACACTTGTGCAGGGAGCACGTTTGCATGGGGAGCATGTTTGCGCAGGAAGCATATTTGCACAGGGAGCACATCTACACTGGGAGTGTGCTCGACCACGCGGCTGCTGAGACCCGCCAGCGGTGGCCCTGGGGTGACGCCCAGGTGCCTACTGCAGGAGCGGCAGGGACAGGAAGCGGGTCCCTGCAGACGCCGGAGGCCATAAGGGGAGCACAGAAAGCGCGATCCGGGCGTGAGGAGGCGGGGAGGGAACATGCGTGAGCCACAGGCCCTGGAGAGCCGCACGCGGGGCGACCCGGGCCTGCGGTGGCGGCTGCGGGACGGGGTGGAGGAGGGGAGGGCGGCTCGCACGGGGGCTTCAGGACGGCAAACCCGCGCCGTGCGAGTCCAGGACGACAGATGCGTGTGCTCATGCGTGGGCAGTGCTCCATCAGGAGGGCGCCCGCCGCTGGCCGTGGGCCTGGGGGACCCTGGGTGCCGTGCCGGGGGCGGCCGCGAGCCTGCATCTGCTCCCAGAGTCTCAAAGGCCAGGTCCGAAGGCGGCGGGTGAGAGTCTCAGTGCGTGGCCACCGCACAGCGTGGCGAACGTCGCCGACGGCTGCCCTGTGGTCCCGCCAGGTCGCTCGAGGGCCGGTGCCAGCGCACCCCGGGCCACCGCAGCTCTCTCGGCGGTGGCCAGACCCCGCACACAGGCCCCGCCACGGCGTGACGCCGCCCGCGCGACCCGCTCTGGAAAACCCGCACGCGGCCCCCAGGCCTGGGGCGGGACACAGCCCACCGCGACCCCACGGACCGGCTCCTGGTCCCCAGCGGCCCGCAGAGCTCCCCTGCCCCGCACACCTGGCGGGAAGACCACGGGCGGCTGCAAGGCCCGGCCCCGAATGGCGCCCGGACTCACCTGCGGGTCCAGCGAGGGTCCGGCGAGTAGCTCCACGGGTGACGCAGGGTCGCGCCTGGACGGCGGGTGGGAGCCGCCCCGGGGGCGGGCAGCCGGGCGGACTCCGGGCTCTGGGCGCCGCCTGTCTCTGTAGTTGTGGTCCCGGGCCGCCCTCGTGGCCGCCTTCCTCTCCTTCCCGGCCCCCGCCCCTCTCCCGGGGCCGCCCCTGTGCGCTGCGGGGCACCCCGGGCTCCCTGACAGGCGCTTCTGCACTCGCAGGGGCCCTGCTCGGGGTCGACGTCGGAGCCCGGCTTCACCTTGGGAGCTCGGTTTTACGGCAGGGGCCCACGTTTTACGGCAGGGGCCCACGTTTTACGGCAGGGGCCCACGTTTTACGACAGGAGCCCGGGTCTTCTGTCTGCTGCCCTGGTTCGTGCCGCTGCCCCGGAGGTTGCCTCCCCACGCCTGGCGCTGGGGCCCCCGGGGCTGCTGCGCAACAGGAGAAACAGTCAACACAATGAAAACGAAACCTACTGCGTGGGAGAAACTATCTTCAAACCACGCGTGTGACGAGGGGTTGAAGTGCAGGCTGTGCTGGAACGCACACAACTGGGCAGTAAACACACCCACGCTCCGACTGGAAAACAGGCCGAGGGTCTGAATGGGCGGGTCCCAGAAGAGGACACACGTCGGAAGGTCTCGCCGACCGGGGAGGAAAAGAACAACAAGTGCTGGGAGCACGCGGGCAGAGCAGCCATGGCGCTCCGCCAGAGGGTCTGCGGACGGGACAGCCCCGCGAGCAGGGGCCCCAAGCTCCATGTGGAGCTGCCTTACCGCCCAGCGGTCCCACTGCGCGGAATGTACCCGCAGAACCCCGAAACCCTGATCGGGAAGAGTGTCTGCGCCCTTGTGCTCCTTGCAGCTTATTTACAATCGCCAAGGGGTGGAAACAGCCTCCGTGCCCACCGATGGATTAAGGGGAAAGAAATTGCGATATGTATTTTTAAGTACTGTTAAGTCATAAAAACGAAAGGGAATCTTGCCATTCGCAACCACGCGGATGGAGACCTTGAGGACATTACGCCAAGCGAAATGAGTCAGAGAAGACAAACACTGTGTGATCCGATTCATAGGGAGAACTTAACAAAAGTTCACGGACGCGGAGAACAAACTAAACTGGTGGTTGCCAGAGGCGAGGGATGGGGGGAGGGCGGAACGGGTGAGGCGGCTCAAAAGGTGCAGGTTCCCAGTTAGAAAGTGACTGAGCCGCGGGAATGCAGTGGGCGGCGCGGTGACGGCACTCGGTGGCACCGCGTCGCGTGTCTGGAAGTTGCTGAGCTCGAATCTTCAAAGTTCTCATCACAAGAAAAAACATCTTGTAACTGCGTGTGGTGACAGATGTTAGCCAGGCTTATCATGGCGATCATTTTGAATTCTATACGATTATCGAATCGTTCTGAAACTCACGTAATGTTGTATGACAGTCACGCCTCAGAGAAAGAAGTGTGGTAGCCAAGGAATAGGATGTGACTCACCGATACGAAGAAATGGGTTACTGATACACACAACGTGGGCAGTCTCGAAATAAGTACAATGAGTGGGGGGAAAAGGACGGAGAAAATAAAAAACATATCGTGTGATCCGTTCACATCAGATTGGAGACTCTGGAGTACTCCGCAGGGAAGAACACAGATCCTGGGTCAAGGGAGGAAGCGAGGGGCTGAGCGGGGGGAGGGGGCGGGGCGTCTGGGAGTGATGGACACGTTCGCCCACGTGACTGCGCAAATGGGTCCATGGCTCTGTGCATGCACCGAAACTTACCAAACTGCACACTGTGAACGTGTGCCGTTTATTTTACGTTAGTTAGGCCTCCGTTAAGTTGTTAAAAAAAAAACAAGTTACCATGTTTTAAAGAAGAATTTCCAGAGGTCAGATGACCACATCTCTGTCCTTGGCTCTGGCGGATAATGGAGTCAGGCGGGCGATTGTATTATCTGGTGGATGATTGGATCTGGTGGACGAGAAGGCTGAACGAAGGGTGAAGGTGCCCCCGGGATTCCGCTGGACATAGGTGGTGGGAAGCTGTTCGCTGAGAGGCTGAGTGTGGAGTCCGGTCCTCCGCCGGCTCATCCAGCTGAGGTTTCCAATCCAGCTCAAGGCCGCGAGGTCCGTTCAGAGCCTCCACACTAAAAATCTGGGGAATCATTCTCAAAACCTCGTCCTCTCTCCAAATTTAATCAGTGGAAATGAGGACATATTTGAATGGATAAATGAATAAATGAGTGCTCACATCAATAAATTCCTATGTGAAAAGATATATCAGAATTTTAAAATAGAATCCCTTGATTAAATTAAAATTCATTTATGTCACCCTCATATAAAATGATTCACTTAGAATCTACATATGCTCACAAAGTTTTAATATTATAGTGATTCATTTTATTCCTTTCCTAGCCTCAATGCTTGTTTCAGAATATTGGCAACAAAAATGCCCCCACATGAGAGTGTCCGAGCTGCGAGCTCTCTAATGTCCTGATAATTTAAGTTTATTTGGACCAAAGCAAAATGATGGCCCAGAACCTGAGGGTCTGGCACCGAGAACTAACCACAGGCCCATGTGTTCTCAGCAGTGAGCATACCTCTGCATCCTGAGTTTTTTGTAATGGCAGCGTCACATTTTCTCTATGACTAACACATTTTTCAGTAAAAGTAACACAACAGTGAGTTACTGCCGTCTCCCATCCTTCCGGTAAAGTGAAATAAGAGGAAGTCACATGTAACTGCTCTCATTTCCCAGGACTCTGAGGAGAAGCTGCCCTTGGCGTGTGAACGCGTGCCCACTTCTGGCAGCCCCTCCTGCCTGTCAGGTGCTCTCGTGCACCCCTTCACCAGTGAAAATGGTGAACCCTCTAAGGATCGCTCCACCCCAGGGAGGTGAAGTCTCTGCCACAAAACGTGTTCCCAGGATCATCTGTCCATTGATGCCGCCCAGCCTGTGATGTGTTGTTACCTGTCATGTGGTGGCCACTCCAGCAGGGCTCTGGGGGGACTCTCTCAGAGCAGAGCGGGCACAAGGGTTCAGTTTGTCAATGTGCATCAGAACAAGACTGCAGTTTTCACAGGCCCCTGAAGCCCTCCAGAGAGTCCCTGATCCCAGTCAGATGTCACTCACGATGCCCCTAAGAGCCAGCAAGCATGGGGACAGAGGTGGTGAGCACAAGTGCTCCAACACCGCTTCTGCCAGAGTCCTGTCTGTAACACCGGCCATGGATGCGCTCCACCTGCCCGCAGTGTGGCCCCTGCGTCCCTCGCTGCTCCGGGACTGGCTGCCTTCATCGCCTCTTTCTGGGAAACCGGGTCTGCCTTCTCATCTTCGCTCCTTGACTCCAGCGCAGCGTCTCAATTATCGACCCAGCTGCACACAAGTGCCCGCTGCGGGGCTGGCTCAGCTCGCTGCGGGTCCAGCTTCTGGATGACGTAGCGCGAGGGACAGCCCCATCGTGGTGAGAGACCTCCTGGAGGCTTAAGGCAGCGCCTCTCCTTTCCCCTGTCCCTGTGGAGTCCCTGCCTGACAATCGTTACTCTTTAGGAGATACGTTTGTATAGAGAATGCGGGCTTTTGTAACAGTGTAACCTAACTGGCGTGTTGACATTTTGTTTTCAGAGAAGCGTAGGTAGAACCCGCGTCGCAGTAACCAAATTCCTCCGGTGCGTTAGAGAAAGGAGCGGTTTAAGAGGCATTTGCGTATTCAGTGGTGTGATGTGGGCACCTTTTATTGATGACGATGTACCGTCACACACGTGCTGCACGTGTGCAAGCCAAGTCCCCACACTCACCTGTCTCAGCTCCACACGTGAGCAGACCGCCTGAGATGGAATCCCAGCCGGTTCTTTATAAAGGTTCGGTCTCACACCGTGCAATCTTTCTGTCCAGCCTCAGGTTCCTCGTGTGCGAGGTGGGAAGAACAATTCTTCCTAGGGTTGTCGTGAAGGGTAATTACGGAATCTGGAGAGCACCCAGCACAGGGCCAGCACACGGTCACTGCCCTCCGCAGGGTGAGGGTTAAATACCCTGGGGATAACTCTTGGTTCTCTTTATTTTTCAAAGTCACTTTCATCCTACTCAGCACGGCGTGTTCCCTATACCCACCACCACTATTATGGTGCAGGCCATTTCTAAGTGGAATTTCAGACTTTTTCCCTAGACCACAAAACTTCAATCACTGTAGCTCTTCTTCATAGGTCTTATATATGTCTAAACGGAGGCAACTGTACTTGAACAACAATAAAAAAGAGTCGAAAGATTTTCTCTGGAGAAAGAGTAATTACGTGACATGATGGAGGTTTAGTGAACACAGTGGTGGTAAATCATATTTCACTGTATTATGAGGGCATCAAATCAACACATTTTATACCTTAACTGTACACAATGTTATATGTCAATTATACGTCAGAGGAAAAACAAAGATTTACATTAAAATTTAATTGTGTATTATCATTTGAGGGGACTTTATATCAAGGGGACTTTCTTTAACCAAGAATGAGGTTTGTTTAATTAATATGTATTCAGTTTGTGGTCCGGAGCGCTAGTTCTCAGATATGTCTGATAATAATCTGCTACATCTAATAATCATAGATGTCTAATAAATACACATGAAATTCTGCTTATGTAATTTATCATTCCATAAGTGTACTTCCTTTTATTAAATATTCTGTATTTCTTCTCACTGTGCAGCTTGTCCTAGGTGTACTGAGTTTTAATACTCATTCTATCAACCAGGATGGTGTCATTTGCATACCTAATGAACGTGGTCATTCCGGTTATTGATCGAACTATTAAACAAGGAATAATTATGACAGAAAATCAATTGTTATGTCCTCCCAGGTTCACATCATCCATTGACATCAGTCACTTGCATATTCACTAGTGAAATCTACGCACCTTAATATTCATATGTGGTCTGTTATTCCTGCCCAGGTAGTGGATACATAGATATCTCCCCAAACAGAATCAAAAGCCTAACTACGGTGTAAAAGATTAGATCCACAATGCTTCCTTTTTCTATAAAATCAGCCCTCAGTTGACAGATTTTAAGCCATCTGGCAAAATTACTTTTAAAAAAAGTTAAGCAGGCCTCCAAGAAGCAACTCACAATAATTTCATCTAGTATCCTTGTTTTCAGATGGAGACACTGTGGCCCTCAGAGACTGATATAGTTCCATGACGTGATTGTAACTTTTTGTAGTTTCCAAAGACAAATGAACTCGGAAACTATTTTGGACCCATCTCCCATTTTTCATTACCTATTTCACTTCAGACGGTAATTAAATGGTTTGTGGATTATATCGTCTTATCATTTTCCCAGGGATAGAAATTCACAGGTCAGAAAATTTCCATCCATCTTCTGATAATATTGGAACATGGAAGTAACAGGCACGTGACACCTTAGGTGAGCTGGTAAACATTCCAATGGTCAATCGTTTACTGTTTTTTTCTTTGGAAGGTTTTAATAATATAGCTAACAGTTCTGTCATTCCGTGTGATAAGACAGAGCCATTTTATTGACAGCCCAAATATCCCAGCCATGAGGAACCTCCACGGGGACCTCATGCTACAATTCATGAGACCCGGGAACACGTCGGTGAAGAGACCCAGCCTTGCAGCCATCAGCATGAACGTGGCGAGGAGATTAGTCCGTGTGGGACTTCCTTTCTTCCCCATTAACAACCTCACTTCATGAGCTAATCACACACTTGTTTAAATGATACCAAAGACCCACAGCAAAGTGTTATCTCACACCCGTTAGTAAGCCTAGGTGCTCTGGGAGTCCCCGGAGAAAAGTCCCACTGATGGGACATTCAGCACCATTTTACTCAGACACACGTTTTAAATTCTCAGCCCCACCGTTAAATCTGTTAAGACAAATACCGAAGTTACGTCAAAACGTGGATTGGTGAACTAAGGCAGTCCTCAGATGTTTGAATGACCAGCAAGATAATTTAGGTCTACAAGCCATGTTTGGATCCTAATTTACCCTAAAAAAATTACAAAGTAAACAAAATCCCCAAATAAACCAGGCAACTGTCCAAATGGATCTAACTGA
Organism: Macrotus californicus; assembly: GCA_007922815.1. NCBI lineage: Eukaryota > Metazoa > Chordata > Mammalia > Chiroptera > Phyllostomidae > Macrotus > Macrotus californicus. The sequence continues at coordinate 169,778 of VMDR010000614.1, forward strand.
AGTAACTCTGAGGTCATCCAACTCTTTCTAGGACAGACAGATTCTCATTTAAAGGAGTCTGTTTGGAAGGCATGACGAGACATCAAGACAAGTGACGTGAAGGAAGACACAGATGACATGCAGCTGTCTGTGCTCCATGTTCCTGGGCGGAAAGGCACTGTTGGCAAAGAGATCGAGCCACACAAACTATTTTCACAGTTTTCTCGAATTCAGATCGAAATGCCAATGGGGGGGTTTGAAAGAGACGGGGAGGAAAAAACAACATGATGTTAGAATTGATTCAGAATAATCCACAAGAAAGAATAGACATTTTCATAAAAATCAGAGTTTCAGAACTCTGGGAGAGCTTACCCTGCAAGGTTGCACAGCCTCTTATTAACATCCGGTCATGAAAGCCTCGGGTCACTGGCAGCAAAAACACAGAGAGAGCTGGGTTACCAAACAGGCCAAGAGCAGCCCCTGGTGTGTACAGGGCGACCGACAGGTAAGCAGCTGGCATGGTCAGCCAGCGAGGAAGGGGTGTGAGTGCGTGGTGTTGCAGAGGCGTATCAGACAGGCGGCCAAGGCGAAGTGAATGTCCACTTGCCCCAGGCAGCTGCTGGGGACCCAGGTTCTCGAGGGATGTGTGCTGCCAGAAATCTGCGTGTCCTCTCCTCTGTCGGAGAAAAAATGCAATAATGCAGAGACAGAATTAGCGACACAGGTGAACACCACTTCTGGAAGAGAAAAACACACCAAACACAAACTTCCAGTGCGCTGACAGCTCCCACCACCTGGAAATCTGGGAGAAGAAGCGTTTCAGGAAGTGACTGTCTGCGCTTCGGGTGCACGTTTGTGCGCTGTGCACGTTCCGGCTGCGCGCCCTTTGATCCCTCTGCCACAAACAGCAGCGGCTTATTACCGATCCTTTAACGACTTTCCTCAGATTCTCAGCTCAGCACTGACAATGGCAGATAGAGGGTTCGGACTGTCATCAATTTGGGGAAGACCTCTGTCACATGCCTTTGACACAGGAGCTGTACGATCCGGAGACTTCTCCCCAGGGCATCTTCTGGCTTCATAGGTTTCGGATCTTGGTGCTCCCCGTGCGCCACAGGCCTCGGTGCTGGCCCAGAGCACGCGCCCACTCCGCTTCGGAGACAGCACCCACGCGACCTGGAATCACAGCCAGGAGCCTGGAACAAACGGGTGCAGTTTCAGCGACTCCTTCCACCAGGATGGCTAGCTCTGCATGGAAGTGGTGGACGGCCACAGAAAGACACCCCACTAAGTGCAGACGAAATGCGTCCTCTGAGCTGCACCCCGACATGCCTGCAGCCACTGCAGTGCAGCCTGCCAGGGGGACGGTGTAACAGCCAACGTGTGACAGGGACACAGGGCAGAGGGGGCCTGGGCGTGGAAAGAGATGGTGGTACAACCACGTGTGGTTAAAATATTTTACTTGTGCAAACTTTTCAAAAACATACAACGGTGTGAACACAGTGTCAGGGTCTGTGCGGGCCTCTCAGACAGTCTCCCCGATTGGCCCCCCTTTGTGATTTAGGAAACTGAAGCTGGGGTGGGGGCGGGGTGGGTAAGGCAATTCCCGCGATCACACAGCTTGCGAACTTCGAGCCCAGCGTGGAGGTCAAGGTTGAGCAATTCCAAAGACCGCACTCCAAAGAGCCAAGCTGCCCCGCTGATGAAAGGGGAAAGGCCTAACATCCTTAACACGTGAAAGAGCCCGTGTGGATCAGCACAAGATCACCACGTCCCAGGGAAGAACAAATCATCAAAGGCCAAATGAATGGCTGATTTTCATGACAGTCACTCAACTTTAAAATGGATGTGTGTTTTTGACAAAGTTGGAAATAATTTTTAAATGGTAGTGGGCGGTGCCGATGGGCTAAGGGGAGCATGTGCACGGCTTCTGAGACTCTCTCTACATTTGTGCAAGTTTCAGGAAATGAGTCGTCTTGGAAATGTGTGTTCACAGTGTTCAAAATGCTCATTGCATTTCACGCTGTCACTCCACTCCCAGGAAAATAATCTGAAATAAGCACAAAGTTCCGCACACAAAGACATCACACTCTTCGTGAGTGGGCAAAAGGACCGGCGTTCGGGGAATGGGACGTGAGTGATGGGATTGCGGCACAGAAAGCGAAATGTGGTGCGTGCCACTGCGTTGTGTTTATGGTGGTCCCTTAATATACAGAAATACCTGGACTGCCAAGGGAAAAAAGGGCCTTTGATGTATAATATACAATATAATACAATCACATAAACTCCCACACGTAACATACAGATGTGGAACAGGGCTGCGGAGTTACTTACACAAATTAGGAGCTACAATTTCGGAAGTGACATTGTCGCACTTTAACTTCAATTGAAAGAGTGAGTTTAAAAATAATCTCTGGATGTGATGATCTGCAGGACGCATGCACCCACTTCTCTGTGTCTAGTCCGCCAGTTTGAGACTCCACGAGGCCGGGTCTGCCCTGGCAGTGCCCAGCACGTCTGTTGTTACCAGTGCATCCAGTTCTATGTCGTTCAGAACGGATCTGGGCTCCTCAGCCCCGCACCACCTCCACAGCTGTGGCCTCAGCCCGGTGGTCTCCGGGAGGCGGCTGTGTTTCGTGGCACAGCTGGATCAGTGAAGCACCGGGCTCATACGTGAGGAGAGACACCACATAAATGCAGAGCAGCCTGCGTAGTCCTGCTGTCCTGGAAATAGAGATCTACTCTGCACCAGCAGCTTTGCAGGGGGACTGGCTCCTCTCAGTGTCCGGCTTTCTGCTCTCGGCCCCTGTAACCAACTGGGCAAAACCCCCAGGATGACAGGCACCCTCTCAGGTGCAGAACGGCCATCAGGAGCGCCACCCTGAGCCGAGGCTGGTGCACACAGAGGACCAGAGGGTTATCTGGATGGTCCCGACAACAGCTGCATCCAGCTGACTCCGGCACTGGCTGAGGTCACAGAGGTCGGGGACACAGTGAGTCAACTCCTTCTTCCGGTCTCAGCAGGGGCCCCATCCCCGGACCTCCAACGTGGGCACAGGCGAAGCCGACCTCGGCTCAGGGGCAGGCTGGCCTGGCTGAGGCCCTGGCTGCGCAGCTGAAGTGCTCCGAGTCCTGAGCCCAGGTCTGCCTCCGTAACGTGCACGCACACGCATGCGCCCACACACACGCCCATCAGGGGTGTGGAGGTGAGCATTCTGAAAAACGCCCAATTTGTCTTCCTTCTCTTTGGATTTCTCCTCTTTCTCTTTTCACATATTCTCAACAGAAAACACCTCGTTCAGCTGAGCTACTTCGGTCTTCCAGGCCAGCCAGGCCCAGCACACGTGGACACGCACAGCCTCCCCTCTACAGGGGAGACATGTTATGTACACACAGACACAGAATGCGTGCACTCTGTAGTTTTCTCCCTTTGCATTTGGAGATGGTCCCGGAGTTTCTCCCATACAAGGGGACCTGGTCAGAGTGGAAGCTCTGTGAGGATGGGGACTTTGTCTTGGTCACTGCCACCTCCACACTAATCAGGCCGGTGCCCAACAGTGCTGGAGCGTTTATCGAAGGCACGGACGAGTGTGTTAGTGGAAGGTGCTGTGAGAGCAAAGTGGGGGGCGGGGACACTGGGTTTTGTCTGAGACCCGGGCTGAGAGAGAAGGCCACGCAACCGGAAACTGTCCCCATGAAAGCAAAGCCAGACCTTAAATTTTCACCTTGGGAGGAAACATGCACACACACGCACACACACGCACACATATACTGAATAACAGCAAAGGGCTTTGTTCTGTTTTGATATCGACCCAGAAGACATGAAACAAGAGCTGTCACTGAGAAAGTGGAAGTTAAGCCAGCTTTACGCCCAGCACAGGGGAAAATGGGGCAAAGAGGTGAACATCGGTTACCGCAGTCCACAAACACCCGTGGGGGGCTGCGGCTCCAGGGGTGTCACGTGTCAGCTGGGTGAATGAGCTAACAGTGAACACCAGGCCACCTCCTTCTCACCTCACATCCCAACCCTGCACGGAGACGCCAGACTTAATACTGTGGCGCAAAAGAAGCAAAAAGGTGACTCTGCAGAGGGGGAGGATAGCAGGGAACAGGGGTAGGATGAATGGCCACCCGTAGGACTTCTGGTCCACGTAAAGGGAAAAATGCTAAGTAGAGGGAACAGGAATTCGGATTCCGGGGGACAAGGCAGAAAAGGGTGGACAAGACTGAGACGTCAGGGGAGTCTCCAGAGACCTGCCCCCATATGTTGCCCAACGACCTCGTTCGAGTCACAGAGAGACCCTTCATCCACGAGACGGTAGTCCGTCCCTAAGAGGAGGTTTCTGGAGCGTTCCGTCCCCTTGGAACGCATCCAGCGGTAGGGATCGCATCAGATCTTGAAATAGGCAGCCCAGTTATCAACGGGCGTGATCGCCAGCGGCTTCGTCTGTGCAAGGCTTGAGAGGTGCCGCCCTCTCGTTCTACCCGCCACCGAGCGCAGTGACACACGGACCTCAGGCTCTTTGTGTTCCAGCTGGACATTTCCCCTCATCCCAACCATGGCATACATTTTATCCAATTTCAAGAGCCAAAAAATTGGAAAACATTAAGACACACGCAGAAGGCAAAACAGGAACTATTTATAATCCAAAAGTCCAGATATGCCCCTGGTTTGATGTATTTCCACAGAATCCATGTATCCACACACACACGCATATGGTCACAAAGATGGAAATATGCTCTGTGAGTGGTTTATAGTTTCCTCTCTCCCTAACAATACAGTGAGAATATTTCCACAGATCATTCACCCCCGCTCCCAAGTGACCAGCCAGCTGGACACAAACCACTGATCGAAAAATTCATCTCTTTCGCCAGCGGCTTGAAATACGACCATCATCACGTGTTAAGTGGCCATCTGTGTTGGATTTATTTCTGTGCGCTCTGTCTGGGTCTCTCGGTTTGCCTGTGCGCCTGTTTGTACACGAATATGAAGGAGTTTTAATACCTGTATCTTTTAATAATTAATAGGTTCCGTCCACACCCCCATCTCTTCTTTTTCAGAAATTTCTCATTCAGGCCAGAGAGTCAGCGTGCTGGCCTCTGACATATAATAATCGTAAAGCATTTCTTTGGAAATTGCAATAAAATTTCAGATTATTGAAGAGATAGTTGATACATTTCTAATAATAGTTATTTCTAACTGAAAGAACACCTCTTTCTCTTTATGCACAATCTGCTTATGTCCCAGATGGGCAGAGTTACAGTTCTCATCACGAATAATCTCAGTATTTCTTAATAAGCCTAACTTTCAACATATTATCACCATTTTTGTTATTATCATCAATGATGTTTTTTCCCAAGTGATTTTTAACGCACAAGAAGGTTTTTTAACTTTGAGTGTTAATTTTGTGTTCGGCTGCTCCTTTGGAGGCTTTTACTTATAGAATCACGTCATCGCAATCCCGCCTGCTCCTCTGCAGAGCTCTACACCCCTTGTTTCTTTCTCCTGTCTGATTTGTCGGTAAGTACGTCTAGATTGTAGGGCACTGTTTAATAATAGTGAGCGTGAGAGGACAGAAGAGCGTCTCCGGCGGTTTTTCATTCAACCCCAAGCTGGATCTTAATTAAGACAGAGGAAGAGAGAGGGAGGGAGAGAGAGAGGGAGCGATACTCTTTTTTGAAGTTATTGTCTTCTTCAATATTTAATGATATATCTCACCAACTGCTTTTTTGTCACCTATAAAGATCGATCATATATTTTTTTAAATATCATGTATTTTATTGCTAGAGTTGCTAGCAGTGAACCAACCATCTGTTGCTGGGATGAGCCCGCCTTGGTCAAGATCACTGTCATAGACGTATTTCTTTCACACGGCACGCAGCTGGGCTGTCCTTTTTATTGATCTCCAGAGTGACTTATTTTAAGCACGACTGTCCTACTAACATGTGTGTATGGGACACGCACCTGTGGCCTTCATTCCATCATGCTGTTTTAAGGTCTTCTGCCCGGCTCTTCCCCCAACACGGCATATGTCTGCTGTGATTTTACTCCCAGTAGTTTGGGGGTCTGTCGTCCCCTCCTCCTAGGGACCAATGCCACAACTGGAGATCACGCCCTCCGACCTCTATGTCTCGAGCTGCAATCTTTACACACAGAAGTAGGGGACGTGCACCCCTCCCCTGCATGTGGGCTCAGCCCTCTGCTGGCCTTCTTCCCGGTCGGTCCTCCGGCCACCCCTCACTGTGCGCCTCCTCACGGTGAACCGTGCACGTTCACCCCGCGGCTCCCAGTGGTGAGGCGATCTCTATTTCCACGATCTTCCTCCTGCATCCCCATGACCTCAAAATTTTGAACACGTTCTTACAGTTTCAGTTCTATGTTATCTTCCCTCAGTAGCTGTGCCTCAGTCTGTGTTAATTCATGGCAATTTTCGCCATGTCACCTACTTCCAGGGATTCTCTCTAAACCACCCAAGGGTCTGAAAGTTTTCAGCCTCGTTTTAGAAGACTTGACTGGGGGGTGGGGGGGGCAAACACAACTCAGTGCTCGGGGCGGGGGTGCTGCAGGACTGCGGGCCCGAAACTGGCAGGTTTTGTTAACCACTGTCACCCAATCCAGTTGATAAAAAGGAAAAAAGAAAAAGTCTTGTGGCTATCAATTTCTAGATTTTTTCATGCATAATATGTCTCTCTCAAGAAAACTGAAACAGCTCTGTCTTTTTATCAAACTCTGAATGAGGTCCTTTCCCCTAGAGCCTGCAGGGGGTGTCCCACCCACTCCCGGCGGGGCTGCTGCCGCGGGAGAGTCCGATGTGTGACTGATTCTTCCAAGTGGCTGCACCTGTGTCCACGGACTCTCTCGTTGTCCCCGAAGTTCAATGACACTGCATCTCTGTGTCTGTGACTACACACTGTGAACACAGTACTTCATCTATTCCTGTTTTTTTTCTATTACCACTTTGAATTTTTAAACATTCCTGTGTCTTTGTATCTTCCTTCGAGACACCAGCGGTGTGTCTGTTAGGTCTCTACGTGAATTCCACGCCCACTGTTCCTCTTCCCCCACTTCCACCCACTGGTGCTGCTGCTCTCCACTCCGGCCCCCCCATCCTGTACCGTGGCTCACGAGTCTCCAGCGTCCTCTTCGGCGGCTATGAACGTGACTTTCATTTATGAAATCTCCCCCCTCTGTTTGATTCCTGAACCCTGTCAGCTCAATTTCCATCACAGCCTGTTGTCTTATTTCTGCTTCCAGCCCTGGCATCCACTTTTTGAACTCTTGTGTCAGGAGGTCATTTCTATTTCATTTCTTTGATTTCCTGGGGTTGGGCTGACCCACGATTGTCATCTGCTCCATGATGTAACTTGCGTACCTCACACGCTGGGGCTCCGTTGCTTCTCCTTTTCCTTTCTTGCGATGTCCAGCCGGGGCTGGGTCTAATTTTTTCTTGTTATCACTTTGAGCACTGGCTGTTTCCTCAAACGCTCACTATTTGATGACATGTCACGTAAAGGAGGGGCAGTCAGAGGAGGGGAGAGAGACATCCATCTGGACTGCGTTCCCCTCAGGGCCCCAAACACGTGTCAGATCAGGCACCTGCCCTCTGGGGCGGCTGCAGACACGCAGGTGAGGAGCTCCCACGCGAGGTTCAGGTGTTATCACCTGTCACCCGTGGAGCTGCCTGCTGGACCCTGGACAGGAGCCCCATGGTCTTCACCCCAGGTGTGTGGGGGCTGGTCTCTCAGGTACTGGGATGTGGGGCAGGGACCATCCCCTCTTCTCCTGGGGAGAAGCTCTGGCTGTGACTGGGGATTGAGAGCTGGTCCATGTGGGTTCATGGTGACCTGTGTCCTCAGTTCGAATTTGTGGTGACCCGTGTCAGTGGTTCACAGTGACTTGTGTCCACGGTCATGGTGGCCTGTGCCCTTCCCCCAGGCCTAGGGGTCCTATAGTTGTTCGGGTGCAGCTGTCGATCCAGGTGTTCAGAGGTGCCGCGCCCTGGCTGGGACTCTGCCCCGTGGAAGGACAGGACCTGTTTGCAGGGTCTGGCCGCTGCAGAGAGAAGCTGCAGTGGGCCCGGGGACCGCTGGCACTGGCCCAGGCCGGGTCTTCTGTCGGGCAGATGCCCGTGGGTGACCCCACGGGACCATTGGACAGCCGCCTGTGACATTCGCCAAGCTGTGCGGTGGCCGTGCACTTTGAGACTCTCATCAGTCTGTCTTTTAATTTTATGTTTAAGATTCTATTTGAGAGCAGATGCAGATTCGCAGCCCCCCACGATCTGTACCCCAGCATAGGGTGCATTTGTCAGAACTGACGAGCACAGGGACCTGGGGTCACCCAGGCCCACAGTGGGCGGCAGGCGCCCTCCTGATGGTGCACCGCCCACGAGTGAAGACTGTTTATCCAAAGACTCGTCCAGGGTGTGTTTACCGCCCTGAAGTCCCCCTGTGCTCACAGTCCACCCCTCCCCCACCCCCGTCCCGGACAATCCCCATCTTCCGCTGTCTCCAGAGTTGGCCTTTTCCAGGATGTCGGCCACAGGCTGGGGATGACATAGCATGTGGTCCTCCCAGGCTGGCGTCTCTCATCTACGTTCCCTCCACGCCTTCTCACGGCCCGACCGCTCCTTTCCATGCGTGCCAAACAGTCTTCCATCATCTGCAGGGACCGCAGTTCACCCATTTCCTGGTGGACACCTTGGTCACTTCCAGGCTTTGGCAATTATGAACAAAGCTGCTGTGAACACACACGGGCAGTTTTGTGTGGGAATGTTTCGGCTCCTCTGAGCGAACAGCGAAGAGTGTGATTGCTGGGTCCCGTGGTGACGCCATGTCTAGTTCTGTAAGAACTGCCCCTCTGTCTTCGGAGACGGCCGCACCATCCTGCATCTCCAGCAGCACCGCACGGACGTCCCTGTGGCATCAGGTCCTCCCGGCACCCGGTGTCGTCAGCGTCTGGGTCCCGGCTGTTCTGACGGACGGTGGCAGGGCGTCTTTCCACGTGCCCGTTTGCCATCTGTACCTTTTCTCAGGTGAGGTGTCTCTTCAGATCTTTCGTCCACTTGTCAATCAGGTTGTCTGCTTGCTTCCTGCTGAGTTTCCAGAGTTCTCTGTGTATTTTGGAAAATAGTCCTTCATCAGGTATGCACGTGCTTTCTCCCCATCTACGGCGCGGCCTCCCCTTCTCTTTCTATCATGTTTTTATGTCACGGGTTCAGAAATTCCTCGAAGGGTCTGCACACAGAAGATCTTTTCTGACCCTCCACCTAGAGCACAGGCTTTTCTCTCACGTGGTGTCACCTCAGTCATTTCAAGAAATCCCACATCAGAGTCAAGAGATCCGCTGTCTAAGCGCCACTGTGCCTAGACATGCCCAAAGAAGAGCGTGTCTCATAAGTGGCAATCACATATTTTTAATATAGAAATATATTTAACATATTCTTCTATTTTTTGATGCTTTTATTGTTTGGAAAGAAGTGACGGTTTAATTCAGTTCTGTGTGGAAAGAGGCTCCTATAAATGATCGTCACCACTCTTCCTGGGTGGGCGGGCTGATGTCTAAGAGATTTCACATGTTTGAACTTGGGAAGATCTGGGAAATTGCCCCCAGCTTCTCTGACCATTTAGGGCGCTTGCAGACCCAATAACAGCAATTGCCTTCAAGTCAGATAGCCTGCGCTCAACAGCTTGTGCTGAGCTTCGGATAAAGCTGAGTTTGGAAAGCAAATCACCCCGTAAATAGGTGACCCGGAAGCTTCCTGAACTCACGGTGCCTCCTCACTTATTAATAAGCATCATTTCCAAGCAACCAAGATGTATTGAGTTGGGAGTCCCTTGGCGCAAGAGGGCCCAGAAATAGCTTTGACTTTTCCTTTTTTTAATTTACCTTGTGGGGCTGTGGGGAATGAGCAATCCTTTAGTCTGTCAATATCCCCCGCCGCCGCACCACGTGAAGCGAGGCTGGGGAGGGGGGCGGGCCGGGGAGGCTCAGCCGAGAAGATGGAATATCTCCTTGACACAAAAGAGGGTCCTCGGAACTCTGCAGGGCTGGGATGTCAAAAGCAGCCACTGAGAAACCACTGAGTCATCAGAATTTGACACTGACAAGGCCACTCCACATGCAGCAGGCGTGACTTCTAAGAGCTACCAACTGTTACACCGCAGGCGGGGGCAGCTTCCCGGATTAATATTCATTTCCTCTATCCCCTTTGCTCAACAAATGCACACTAGTGTGCATTACGTTTCAAAACCTGTGCGTCCCAATGTTCTCGTAAAGTCATTACTTCTCCATCTAATTGGAAGGACTACACAGGAGACCAGAAGAAATAATGCAGGAAAAAGTACCGTGAAAATAGAAAATAATATAAATGTTATATCTTTGCCCAGAATTGCAAAATGGATGAGATATAACACAGAGTCCAGATATTAGTGGAGTATCAATCAGTTCATTGCAATTTTAAAACACAGCAGACGCATTATGCACACAACAGGCAACACCGTATTTTTTGTTTGGCAGAGTCTTCTCTGCGTTTCCTCAGCCTCATCACTCACTACAGGAACGACTCCGTGCTGCTGTCTCACGCCCTCACCTGATTTAGCCCCATCTGAGGGCAGAACACACCCCCTGGCAAGGTCGTTGCTAAACGGGAGGGACGTTGTTCTGGCTTCAACATAAAACACGCAAAGAGAGAAACATCACAACGTGCTGCCGTGGAATCCGGCGCCGCCGCCGAGGCCCCGCGCGCTCCGTCACCCACGCCCCTTGGGTTCGCCCTGAAGACAGAGATTCCTCCTTCTGCTCCCGTCCCTTCCTTCTCTCCCTCCTACTTTGTACACTGTGCTCTGTCCTGAAAAAGTTCAGGGAGGCAGAGTGGGGAGGAAAGGAAGGAAGGGAGAGAGGGAGAGAGGAAGGGAGGGAAGAGTTAAGGAAAATGAAAGGACAGAAAGAAGGAGAGAGGGGGGAGGGAAGGAGGGATGAAGGAAGGAGGAAGAGGAGGGGGTGAAGCAGCAGGGTGTGTGGGGGGAAATCCCCTGCTTAGTCTCCCTCCGCAGCTTCGCCTCGTTTTGAGAAGATGGATCTGCCAAAGCAAAGCACGTGCTGTTGGAGGGGATGAAGTGGGAAGTGCGAGTTAAGACCAAATTAATGACCAGACTAAAATGACGCAGGGGTCAGAGAGAGCGGGCTCGGGCCAGATCAGAACAACGCATTCAAATGGAGACGGAACGCAAGAGAACTCAACAATAATTTGGAGAGAGAAAAATTAGATTTCAAGCTTGGCAGACTTCAGGACGAGGGAAATCAAAGGAAAGCTGCTTTTTATTTGAGGAAGAAATAAATAAAAATGACTTCAGCTTTAGGTACTTAAAGCTGGTGACGGTGATGAGCGATCCCAGCAGGAATGTCAAGAGGGTGTCTGGAGATCAGAGAATTCTTTGGGAGGAGACTCGGGCTTGGGGGGTTGTCTGCGAGAGACGACAGCAGAATCGGCCGTGACGGGCTTCCCAAGGCTGATGCTGGTGAAAGCGGAGCAGACCTTCAGATAAACTTGACTTTGGGATCACCCCAACCAGGGCGGGACCAACTTTCACTCATCACTGTGTCCCCAGCCTCTGGAAGAATGGCCGGCCTATAAAAGTTAATGAGTTAATGAATACATTTAATACACAAGTGAGCGAACGAACAGCGCCACGGACCAGGAGGGACCAACTCTGAGGACAGAAGAGAGGTCCTGGAAAGACTCCAGCTGTATTCTGCTCCCGAGAAGCAGATTAAAGTCTCAGGCCCCTGGTCTGCACCCTCAGGTCCTGATCCGTTAGGGCCGAAGTGAGGGCCAGGAGTCCGGCCCTGACACAGGCCCCAGCTGCCGCTGCCGCAAAAGACCCACGGACCCTGAGCCAGGAAGCCACGTGTGTGTCAGCACACCGGCCCCACCGGTTGATTTTCAAGGGCAGTCCACAGTACCGGGATGGGAAAGATCCCAGGACAATGAACGCTGAATGAATGAATTTTGAATGGAGCCCACAACAGTTACAGGAAGGCAAGCATCGTGGACATGAGGCGGGTAAACGTGGAGCTCGGACATCCCTGAGTCCTGGGTCCGCACCGAATGTCCTTTGTCCAGTGATGCCCACAGTCCACCAGCGCAGTAGAGGCGTGGGGAGGTCCCGTGGCCCCACTGACTGGCCCCGCTAACTGACACACCAGTCTGTCGGTCAACCAGCCTAATCAGTCAGGGACACAGGAAGTCGAAGAAAGGCTACGGAGGTGAAAGACAGATCTCTTTCCGGTGCCATGTGAAGTACACAGAGGACGGCTTCACCCCTGCCCTCCGCTCACCATTCTGTTTTAAATCCCAAACTGCAGTTGAAACAGTACTTCCTGTTCAGGCCGAAATCGGTCTGCTGGGCAGGAGTCTGGCCCACCACTTCCTACCAGCTCAGCAGCACCTCGGGGACCCCTGCTCCGAATCCGTTCGTTTCTGGGTGAGGAGAGCGAGACTGGGAAGGGACGGGCTGGTGCTAGGTCCGCTCTTGGTCCCCCCACGTCCCAGCCAGCACTTTGTCCTGTAACGAAGAATGTTTAACGAGGACTGAATTCCACATCCTAGCTGGACAGTCTCTCGTCAAATCAGGCTGTCAGGACAGGCGCCGTGGGGACCCCTCGGGGGGAAGAGTCAGAGTGAGTTTCATGCCCCTCTTCACAGCATTGCCCATATTTTCACAGTGAGGACGTGATATTTCACATCCTCGTGTTCTCTTATTTTTATGTAGCACTGTTCTGGGAAGTTAGATGGTGGCACCCACGATGGGTCGGTGGGGGTCTCTCCCACAATCCTCCATACCTGGTAGAAGCTACTGACACTTCGAGACCAGCACAGTGTCAGAGCTGGATGAGAGTTCAGGACTGCCCGGGGTGCCGCGTGTCATAGGCGAGATAACAGCCAATGTCGTCGCAGGATGGGGCAGGTGAGGAATGACGGGGACGGCAACCTTCTGATTTGCCCAGGACTCGGGTACTTCCTGAACAGGAGACATTCAGAGCTAAAGCCGAGACAGTCCCCGTCCATGGTCCATGGGATCAGCTGACCATCCTGGGAGGTAAGACACAGGAAGGCTGAATTCTCACCCAAGGTCACACAGCACGTTAGGGCCAGACCTGGGCTAGGACCCAGAGCTGCCAGTCACAAGTCCTGGGCCTGTTCAACTGAATGGCGGTGATCGCCAGATTCTGAAACCCAGAATCTGACCCATCCCAGGCCCTGGTGCGGTCCAGACAAAGGGAGGGCCCACCGGCCACCACCCCTAACCATTCGTTCACTCTACCTCTGTGTCCTGACGCACCGTGACCACGGTACCCTCACCATCCACCGCCACAGGTGGCCGCGAACGCACGTGGACTGAGGCCGGCTGGCCTGTCGGGATCTGCCCCACCGCGGCTGTCTCGAAGGTGGACAACAGGGGCCCACGCAAGCCCCCCCACAAAAGGCCCTGTGGTGGTGACGTTTGTCTTGCACAGTTCCATTTGTCTTTGGCAGAACGCTTCAGACCCCGAACGATCTTAAGTGATCTCAGCAAGACAGGGATAAGTGCCTTCCCCGTCATTTCTACTGCACTTCCCCGCAGCGGTGGCGGCAATAATGGTGGCCGCGGCCCCATCAAGGCCACTTAACGTGGCTCATTTTCCAGAGCTGCTGGATGCCTCGTGACAGGCTGGCCGGGCGCTAGGAAAAGACCACTTAACCCTCACGACCTGAGGAAGACTCTGAGTGGGAAGAGGGCCCGACAGTCAGAGGTGAGATGGAGGAAGGAGGGAAGGGAAGGAGAGCATCGATTTTATGACAAGGGACAGAGCCACTGTCAAAACTGAGCCGCACAAACGGAAGGAATGTCTCAATTAGCTGTTGGCGAGAGTCCGCACACGTGGCGAGGGCCTGCCTTCTGGTCGCCGTCGGCCACATTCATTCCCTTGTTTTTAAACACGTGTGTTTACCTGTGGGACCTGAGATCGGGGTCTCTGTGAGCAATTAAGATGATTAAAGAAGGCTCGTCACGCTTCGTGTGAGAGGGCATTTTGTGATGTCGCAGTGACCGGGCCGGAGGGCTGAGCAGGGCCTGTGACTGCCTGTCACTCACAGGGCCGACCTGAGGCTGCCTGGCTCCGCCTCTGTCCCTGCCCTCCCACAACCTGTCTGCAGCCTGCTCAGCAGGTGTCACGGCTGTGACCTGGAGGCGTGGCCGCGCTCAAGGCCAGGATGCGGACAAGACGATGACCCGGGGAAAATCAGTCCCACTCCCCCTCTGCGCCTCTCGCTTGCTCGGAGCACGGTGGGGGGTCGGGGCTGCCCGAGGACCCTCAGACTAAAATGTGGGACCAGTCCACAATGACACGCTCATTCACACGGCCGCCTCGAGCAGAGTCCCCGGTTCAAAACCCGCTTCTGCCGTTTCCTGGCCGTGTAGCTCGGGTTAAGATTTCCTTGCTCTGTGCTTCCTTTGCCCAGTAAGCAAGCTGGGGCTGACAGACCCTCTCCCTTAATGCTGTTGTGAGGCGCCTCGTACCCAGGAAATCCCTGTAAAGGGGGTGATGATGACGATGATGACTGAGCCACGTGACACGCCCGTGGGGCGGACAAGAGCAGGCTTACAGCTGTGTGCATGGAAAGTCAGACGATAATTGATTAATAATAATAACACAAGAATAAACTCTTTGTCCCACAGCTAAAACCTGCTCCGATGTTCTGAGCTCAGGCCTTAGTGAATGAGTTCTCCTTATTTACCCCAAAACGTAAGTCTTGCCGTAAAATGACCGAAAGGTACAAAAGTGTATTTGTTTTTTAGAGAGTCCTTGACTGTGTCTTTGTGGTCAGGCTCCACTCCCTGTGGGCCTCACGGCCTTGCCAAGGCACGACCAGCACACGCAGCAGCGAGGACAGTGTCACGTGGTGCTCGGAAGTTCAAGGTTCAGACACTCTGACCCGGCCTTGTCACTATTGCCCGTGTCTCCTAATGGACCACGAGATCCACGAAGGCGAGACCCTGGTCTGTCTTTGCTCGTGCCGCCGTCCCCAAGCTTGGTCCCTAAGAGGACGAGTGTGGAAACGCGGTGACAACTGAAAACAGAGAGCAGCCGCCCGGCAGCCCAGACGAGTGGACATGAACCCGAGAGCCTGTCCGAGCACTTGGTGCCGAAAGGGACGTGACCTCGCCACAGGACACACGAGGACTTGTGGGCAGCACCTAACTGACCCAGTAGGAAGGGGCCCAAGAGGAAGAGGCCAGAACACTGGGGACAGAGGAATCCTGGGCAGAGACACACACGTGCAGCAGAGCGGGACCATCCTCCACACGCACGTGAACGCCCACCGCACAGCACCCCCACAGAAGCACCGAACAACCAAACGCAGTGAGTCGGCAGGGCGGGCCGTGCCTGGGGCAGCGGCAGGAAGTCCTCCTGATGAAGGCGGAGCCAGCTGATGTTCAAAGTGACGGTCGCTGAGACCAGTGTGAGCCCCGGGGGTGGCTCCACTTCTCTAAGGCGCCCTCCGGACACTCGCTGATAAGTTGACGATGCCAGGTCCCCACTATCCTAAAGCAGCCGGCCGTCCATCTCCATGGGGACGTGTTGCCCAGAAGCCCCGTCCGCGCCCCTGGGCACAGGAACGCAGACGCCCCACACCACACTGCCAGAGCAGCTGGGCTCACGGACGCTGGGAAGGCCGCCGGAGGAGAGCGGCGGCCCAACTCCGCGCCGGGGCTGGCACACCCTGCCTGCCACCTGGCTTTGTAAATAAAAGTCCGACTGGAGCGCGGCCGCTCGCGCCGGCTCACGTGTTGCCGTGGCTGCTCTCGCAGCACAAGGGTAGGTCTGAGTTGTCGTCGCTGAAACCATATGGCTCGCAAATTCTAAAATAATTACGATCTGGCTCTGGGCAGAAAAAGGCTGCCAACCCTGTTCTAGGGGACACGCGGCTATCGCCCAGGACGCAGTGAACGCTGTGTCCCCAGCTGGGGTCAGGGAGCCCAGCCTGAGTAGTCCCCCCAGCCTACCCCGCAACTTGGGTGTGGTGTGGGTCACATGAGCAAGCGATCGAGTTATATTTTAAGATTCTGAGATGTGGTTGAGGAGGCCCTTTGGAGCTATTTTTGTGTGTGGGGGGAACACACTTGGGCGTGTGTTCCTGACCCTGTGCTCGGGGCGCCGGGTCCTGGTCCTCAAAGCAGCAGACGTTTACCAGGGGACACACAGTCCCCCTGAATGACAAGTCACTGTACGGAAAGGTACATCCGAGTTGTAGGAAATCAAAGGTTAGAAAGAGATGAATAATCGGAGTGACTCTGCAAAGAAGGACCTGCTGCCCCCGGAAGGAATACTGTCTAAAGCTCCCTCTGTTTCTGCCTCCATTGCAGAAAGCAGGGCTCCCTCAAGGTCACGACTGTCACGGAGCAGCCCACACCCAGTGCCGGACCCGAGCCCTAGTGGGGCATGCTGGCACCGGGCTGGAGTTGGCTGGGACCAGCCCACAGGGGACGGTGTCAGTTTCCGCCCCACCCCCCGCAGCGCGACCTCAGTTATTGCGATGCACAGGACGGAAATCCACAAACACTGCACACCAGGGCTTTTCCCGGAGAGCTCACAGAGACCCCACTGCCGGCAGGTGGGGCGAGGGGAGGGGTGCGGCCGGCCTGGCCTGGCACAGTTTCCTGCTGTCAGCGCTTGATGTTGGGAAGCTTCGTCCGCATTTCAAATGACATGACAGCGGTGCTTTGAGCCAGGTGTTTGAATGCCTCGGTGACAGAATTCTAACTCTCGACACCCTGAGAACACCAAATGGAAAGCAAAGAATGGTACAGCGAAATAGAGCAAGTCGGGCACTGCTTCAGATCAGAAGGCCACATCCACATGCAGATCGGGCTCTGGACCAGGATGCCCCGGGGCCACGGGTGTGGGACAGCTGAGAACTGCGGCCAATGTTTTCATCAGACTTAGTCGGGTGGTTATCCTCCTACAATTAGTCCGTCACCCCCCCCCCCCACACACACACACAAAAATAGCTCCAAAGGGCCTCCTCAACCACATCTCAGAATCTTAAAATATAACTCGATCGCTTGCTCACGTGACCCACACCACACCCAGTAAGATATTGGATGAGAAGTCCCCGCTGCTCTTGAGCCCGAACAGGCTCCTTTTCCGTGGGCTCAGATCAGTAATTCTCAGTGATTGGGTGGGGTGACAGCGGAGACAGCCATGCCCAAGGGAGCCAGCCCCAATCTAGAAATGGCCCAGTGGGTTCCAGGGAACAGTCAGCATCAAGGCTTGAGGTCCAGAGTCCGCCACAGGTGTGTCCTAAGTCCTGGAGTGATGCTGTCCAGGGTGGCACACACCCCTGCCACACACACGCAGACACATTGAGGTAGGATCCTTCCAGACACATCCTCCACGCCATGCGCTATCAGCGCAAGTGTTTTCTGTGGCTTTCCGTTTGAGGAACGTTATCACGGCTCCACATCCATAGCTTGGATGTGAACTTCTGACTTCTTTCTAAGCTGCCCCTGGCCCTGGAGCCCGTCCCAGAATCCTGTGTCTGTCCTGCCCTTGCCCAGGAGTCAGACGTGAGCTGTGGCCAACAGACACAGGCCTGCGGCACCCACCCCCAACCTTGCTCCTGAGTCCACAGTGTGGCGGGCCTCCCACACCCTCCTCGCTGTCCGGCCACCCCAGAGAGCGGAGACCAGACTGTCACCAACTCCTGACGGTTTTGGGGAACAGCGGATGAGTCTACTCCAGGCACAAGCAAGCGCATTCTATTTTCAGCACACTGTGCGGTGGCACCCACCAGGGCTACCACGCAGCTGATTCTGGGGATAGAGCTGCCACCGTGAAGGGCAGACCACATCCTGTAAGGGCGGCCAGGGGTCAAAGCACAGCCTGGAGGTGGGAGGTGGGGACTGAAAAGCACAGTGATGGAGAGGACACAGTGAGTCCCGAGGCAGGGGACACGGGCGGCAGGGGCATGTGCCCCAGGCCGGTGACTCACAGCTCTGGAGGTGGAAGTCCCAGGCCGAGGCTGAGGCCGCGGCGGACCCAGTGTTCGGTGAGCGCTCGCCGCCTGGCTCACAGATGACCATCCTGCCTGTGTCCTCGCGTGGCGGGAGGGCGAAGGGCTCTCCACAGCCCCTAATAGGAGCTTGGGTCTCATTCTGGAGAGCTCCCTTCTCTGGACCTAATCCCTCCCGAGGCCCCGCCTCCTGGCCCCGCCCCTGGCCCCGCCCCCTGCGGGGTAGGATTCCAGCGTGTGCATTGCACCGGGAGAGGAGAAGTCCACGGCACACGTCGCTACTACACATGATCATGAGCCTCACACCTGGCACGCCGATTTTCAAGGTCTTCGTGACGACAGGCACAGCAGCAGTGTGAGTGCTCACCACTGCTTACATCGTCACCTTGCCACAACCCACTTCCCTGGAAGGATCCTCAAATTACACGTTTTCCCCATCAGCAGGTAAAATTCAGAATATCTTTCCTCGGCACAAAACAAACCCATATGGGAATTTACAGTGTCAGACAGCCATTCTTTTATATTATTTTATATGAAGCTTCGGTTCTTTTTCTCAGGGTTCAGGCCTTGGAACGTGTCCCCCGTGGGAAGGGGGGACCTATCATGCTTCCCTTCGCGTCCCACACTGAGTCCTGCAGAAAGCTGCGATTACGGCTCGGGGCAGTTCTGTGAGCCTCCAACCTAACGAACTGCAGCTACCGACCGAGTCTGACCTGGGCACCAGAACCTCCCACCCAGGCACAGCCAAGCCAAACTTCAGAAGAGTGACTCCCAGGAATATGCATTGTTAAGTGGTCCCCAGGGTGAATCCGGTCCTCGGCAGACGTCTGGCTGTCCCTCCCTACACGTGCCAAGGTCTGGGATGGCCTTGCCCGACTGAAGCACCCTGGGAGAGCTGGCTGCCCAGGGACCTGGTTAAACATGATGATTTACCACAAAACAAGTCGGTAAAGAACAGGAGATTTGGGCAGAGCTGTAACAGCTAAAGGAGACACAGTCGCACCTGCAGTGCCTGCCTAGGGCGGTGAGTGTCGTTAGTAAAATGTACAAATATTTACTGAAGGGCGTGAACAACGGAATGGTAGGTACACTTGTCATTTGATAAGTGAGCCTATTAAGAATGGGTTATTCAGGTTACTTTCTCTTTCTTTCTTCCTTTTTTTTCCCCCTCTTTTGCCATTTTCTAGGAATCACCCCCCCCCCCCCCCCCCCCCCCAGTTTGGCAGCCATGTGGCGTGGCTGCCTGGGAAAGGCATTTGCATGCAGCTGCCATTCCGGCCCAGGTTCTCTCTGCTCCTCCCTGGCCTCCCTCACCACCCCCCACCCCCACCGCCCTCACGCAGAGCGCTGATGAGATGTGACAACAGGAAACACAAGGGCATTTCCTGGAGATTTACCCACATCCAGAAGCAAAGCTCGGAGGGAAGGAACAATAGAAAGGGGACCCTCGAAGGGAAGAGAGCCCCTCAGCCTATCATCTGCAAATGTCAGCTCCACTCTCGGGGGGCCCCAGGGACTGTTTGGCAAACCGGTTTCTAATGAACATGACGAGGGCCTGTGAATCCTCCAGCCTGAGCCGGTCACATCTGACACACCGCCCGCCTCTCTCCCGCCGGCCTCCAGGCCACTATGGCTTCAGGTGACCTGCGCTGTGGGTGTCCGTGGGATTCCACAGGCGCCTGATGTCAGACAGTCCACCTGTCCCCCTTAACATCATGTGATATCACATAACAGGTGCTGTGAGCCTATGTGACCGCTGTGCCCTCCACAACATGTACCATAACACTACAGAGCCACCGCTGCGCGCTCTGTGACGTGCGCTGTAATATGACAGAACCACCATAATATCACATGACCTCCGCTGGGCCCAGGTTCTCGTGCACATGCCCCTGTGCAGCAGCTTGTCCTGATATGGGCTCCCCCAAAGGCAGAGCGACTCCCCAAGACCAAAACCCCCAGCGGAAAGGATGGCTTTCACACGTTAGGGGACTAGCCCCGAGGGAGGGTCTGTGCCCTGTTTCTGTCATGAGGTCACCGATGGGCACCGAGGATAACGTGCGTGTGCCGCGCAGTCATTGGGTGACGAGCTCAGCAGGGACAGCATCGTGCCACTCCCTGCACCGCCTGCACACCAGGGGCCCCAGAGACACCCCCAGCCCCCTGGGGTTTCTCTATGAGCCACGTGACTTCGACACTCCAGACACCCGTGCGCCACCGAGTAGAATCTGATGTGATGACGTCCTTGCTTCAGTTGCTTTCACGCAGGAGAAACTCATTAGGAGGCCAGAGAGAGGAGAGGCAACCAGGTGAGCGAGAGGAGAAGGAAAAGACTAAACCTGGAAAGAAATAAAGAGCAGAATGAGTAAGAGAAGGAAGCAGCTCTCAAGTGCGAGGGAAATTGTTGTGGGCGGTATGGAGCCGACTTATTTTTACTGGAATATTCATTTCAATACACGTCAAATGCAGTGAGATTTTCTTTCCCTTTTCTCAGCTCCCGTTGGCAACACCTGGGTGGTGAAGGATGCACTTGGGTCAGAGGCTGCAAATTCAACAGCGAGCGGCAGGGGATGCGGAAAGGGGTGTCTCACAAGGCAGCCACGAAGGCCTTGTGAGAATGAACTCCGGTGGTGCTTCAGGCTGAGACATCGCTTGTAGCTGTGAGAGCACCTCCACGTTTCACGTTATAGGTTGAAGAAGGTCAGCAGAGCCATATCGAATATTTTCCTTGAGAACTGGCTGGTTCCCCTTCCTGACCTTGCCCCAGGTGCCCTTGTCCAAACTTTTTTCCACAAAAGCCAAGTTCACCTTCACTCAGACTAACTTGCTTTTTCATGAGATGCTTAGAACGGGCCGGCAACCTGTGCTGGAGTGTGCAGACAGCGAAGGGCCCACGGTCAGAGACGCTCACGGGGGTACAGCAGATATGTGGGTGGGTGGAAGCCTCTCATGATCCTAAGCTGGGTACTGATATGCAGCAGGGCGTGGAATGCCGGAGGACGCCTTGCTCATGGTCCAGCTGGCTGGCGAGCAGACACCCCCACCGACTGTGCCAGGGGCCACAGCTCCCGCCCCCGCCAGAGTGCAGCCCTGGACATCACCAGACAAAGGGGACGCGGGAACAAGAGACTGGCCGGGGCAGATAGGAAAAGTGGCAAAGAGAGCGAAGGCTCCTGTCCAGTGAAAAGGTGAAGGCCAGGTCCCCAGAGTCAGGGCACAAAACCTGGGGTCGTCAGAGCAGGAGGGCGGACTTGGTGCCAAGCCCCTGGACGTGGGACAAGAACTGCATCCCTCCCTTGTGTGGAGACAGAAGGTCCACCAGACACCAGGAGAAGACCAGTTTACAGGAAAAGACCAATGGGGCCATCCAGGGTCACGGGCTCAAGGTCCCCAAAGCATCTAGTTCTTCCTGTGGAATCACAATATCTAACTCTGAGGCAGAATCCCGCGTTGGGACCGGCTGAAAGGTTTGGAGGACACCGCACAGGCCACACACGGCACTCTCACTTCTGAGGCCCGTCAGCTTCAAACCTCCGTCATCTGCCGTGGGGTTTACGGCTCATTTACAGGAGGTCCCGCGAAGCTTTTCTACTTTCCTTGTCCTTTAAGTCTGAGACCAGAACTGCCATCTCGTTCTGGTCTCGGTTTTCGCGGTGGCCAACCCTGTGCCCGACAGACCCTGGAGCGTCACTTAGCCACTCGTGACGATGCACGGAACGAGGGTTAAAACACAGGAAGTGTCGGCGTGGATGAGGGCAGGAAACTGACTTTGCCCTGACGTCATCGCTTAGAGACTGAGGAGACATACCAGCAGGATGTCGTCTCTGAGTCCCAAAACTCAGGAGTGTGGCGATTCATTGCTTTAGGAAAAGGAGGCTTGTCCGCTGCTGTGCTGGAGAAACAGTGTGGGTGATTCGTTCATTCGTTAACTGAGAACTGGAGGCAGGAGACAGAGAGAGAGAGAGAGAGAGAAGGACAGAAAAAGGGAAAAAGGCAGAAGATGAGAGAGGGTGTTGGGGGCAGAGATCACAAAGACAAAGGAAAGGTGCAGGAGAAGATTCCAGTCCACCTGACGGGTCCCCAGCAAGGAGAGGCACGTGACGCGGTGGAGCCCACTCGTTCTGGCCACGAAGAGCGGCTGCTCCCCTCTCCTCCAGCTCCCTGCCCAGCAACACCACACCGGTGGCCCGAACCCAGCGACACTGACACCACGAGACCCAGCAGATAGTACAAGCAACAGCTTCTTCCACTCCCTCCCCGGCAGCCCCCTGCATCGGTATATCCTGGGCTCAACTCCCTGCTGTTCAGAAACCACCTTTGGAAACGGGTGCCGAGAGCTCACACGTGGAATGGAACTAACGGGAGCAGCCAGCGGCCCGCTCGGGGCTCTGGGCTCACCTGTCACCCATAGGTGCTCTCCTGCTGACACACAGGTGCTGGCTCTGTCCCTGCACCACTGAGCTCCCGCCAGCCTCAGGCAGCAGGCACCGAGATAGGACAGGACTTTGTCCCTTGGTCCTGCGGGCAGTGACCGGACCTCCTCACCCACCCAGCCCCACCTGTCACCGAGCAGGCGCGAGGAGGACAAAGACAGGCCCAGGAGCTGACACCTGAGGGCAGAGCCTCTCTTTGGAAACCCAGTGGCCTCCGAAAGGATGTCTTTCCTTCAGCTGGGATCAGCGTGGAAGCCGTCCATTAAAGAAAACCCTGTGTAGGAAACAGTACCTTTGGTAACAAGGGTTTACGCTAATAAAGAATTCCCCGTAGGACACCATGAAATAACTAGCTTCCCAAGTGCACTCACATAAAGCCTTTCTGCACGCCTGCTGTCACTGAAAGCAAGCTGGTGTTTAAGCTGAACGGACAGCCATGCTTTGGCGGAAAGAGCGCTCGACTCCCGTAAATGATTGCAGGCCTGCCTGAGAACTCGGGGAGCTGCTGGTTTCTCAGCTCCATGATCCCAGTTTCTGCTTCCTGCCCATGGCCTGCCGTGTGGGAAGCTGCCTCGGGAGCAAGGACGGTCTTACAGGGGTGGGAGGGCCTGGGAGAGGGCAGCATTTCAGATTCGTGACTCTGCCACAGAAACAGAGTGGTAGTTTTTAATCCTCACCTGAGGATACGGTCATTGATTCTAGAGAGAGAGGAAGGGAGAGACAGACAGAAAGACAGGCAGAGAAACATCGATGGGAGAAACACCAACCGGGGATCAAACCAGCAACTTCAGGCGTCTGGGCCGGGATGATGCTCCAGCCCACTGCCGCTGACCAGGGCAGAAGTGAAACCGGGTTTATGTCCCAATTGAAACCGTGGCTGGGCCCACTCACCACAGCTCGGCTTTGGCAAGAAAATACTGGAAATGCGACTGGATCAACGCGTGGCCGCCGAAAACGCTCACGGGCAGCGGGACGCAAACCTGCCGGGTTCCTAAGTGACCGGTTTGTTCTGCTGCTCGCGACGCTCAGGAACGTTGTAGCTTTACGCTGCTGTTTGAAACCGCAGCGGGTGCCACCACACAACTGAAAATGTCCCCTCTGATGCCGACAAGCTGATGTCAGGGGAGGCGACACGGGACGAGAGGAAGAACGAGAAAGAATTCGGAGACGACTTCCTCTACGGCAGTTTGATGCGATTTTTCTAATGTTATTTCCCCCCAAAATGAACAAACTTTGAGACACGTTAAGACCCGGTTTTACAAACGTGCAAACAAATTTGGAGAGGCTAGATGGCTCGTCCGAGTTCAGAGATGTTTGTCTGGTGGGGATTCTGACTTTATTTTACTCAGAAACCTGCCGGGTGGGTGTCGTTTGTCCCCAGGAGGGCGCGTATGCGTTTTACAAAATTGGGAAACAATGGAAATATTTAAAGCTTAAATAAAAGCAAGGATTGATCATTCAACCTAGATGTACTTTTATGGTTTATATAAAGTTATTGCCTTTTAGCCCTTTTCTATGTTTTAAGTTCTTACTTTCTTTTTGTAGGAAGAATCCATTCTCATTGTAGAACGTGCAGAAAAGAACAGAGGAAGTGAAATGCCTCTATTATTCGCTATGATTCCTGGGCCAGGCACATAACAGATCATTAATACGCAGCGTATCTTTCAATTTCTTGTTTGTTAAATCAGAATCACACTGTGTATGCACAGAGCTCCGTCCCAATTAAACCGATTGTGAGTGTGCTTTGTAGCCCACATCCTGATTCTCCGTTGTGTGGATTCGCCCTGATTTACACGGCTGCCCCTTTTTTATTATAAAGTCGGTCCCTTTCAGAGGCTCATTACTTTAAATGATGCCACAATAAACAGGCTGGCTTAGAACTCTTTAGTCCCGTCCCCGATCATTTTCTCGGCGTACGTTTCTCCAAGTGAGTCATTAGGTTAAAGCACCTGAGAATTTTTTTTTACAGTTCCTCATACATTTGGCCCAACCTGCTTTCCAAAGCGATTGTACCAATTTACAGACCCCCCTGCGGAGCCCGGGCCTGATCTCAGCGATAACAAGGTTTTTATGTTGATCAGAGTTTGCTCGCTCTTGTTCTTGCTTCCAAGGACTCTGTTCTTAGCGGTTAACAAAGCGCCGAAGCCTTTTTGCTTATTTAACGCAAGTCTCTCTTTTCGGCTGTGACCCCGGTGGGGACAGGAGCCACGCCTGCTCTTTCACCGTTAAACCACCGACACTGAACCTGCGAGGGCCCAACGTGAAGAAAAGTCATCTGTGTTGGTGACGTGACCGAGACAGGTGCTCAGGAGAGGGTTGTTTTTCTGAATATTTATGTTCCAAACGCATCCAAATGAGGTCACTCTGAAACCCGCTGTTTGCGTTTAAACCACCCTAACGACAAAGAGGGGTTTGCTCTGGAACCCGGCATGCGGTCTGGTTCCTGGCTCTGGAAAAGCGGTGACATCACAGCAGCTCAGCCCACCTGTGACACTGATGGCTGGGGGGGTTGGCGGCACTGTGGTGTGGTCTCCTGAGTCACGTGAGGTGTGGGTTTCCACTGGATGCTTATTTTAAACGTGACCCACACGAAGCACAGCCTGTTGGCTCTCTCTGAAGCTTCCTCGGTGTCACTCAAAAAGAACAGGACAAATCAAGAAAAAACAGTGACGACTTTTGCAATCAAAGCAGAAAACAAGGCGCAGGGGGCGGGCTGGCCACACGGGTCCTCGAGCGTCGGCTCCGCCGGTCGGGGAGACGTGCGCTGGACCCTGGGTTTTCCGGTCCTGGGCGCCTTTTATTGACGGTCACTTCAACCCAGCGTGGTTGGTGCAGCCACCGCCGGTTCTGTGGTCACTTTAAGCAGCCCAGTACAGCCCCATTGGGAAATGAGGCCGCCCAGTCCGACACGCGCAGGCACTGCGGGCGTTTCCGTTTCCCTGGCTCAGCCAGAACCCCTGGGGCCAGGCTCCAAGGGGCGCAGTGTGCCCGTGCGGGGCAGGGGCGGGCCCCCACGCCAACCCGGCCGGCCTGCCTGGGTTCTGAGCCCCCTACGGCCCCCACCTCCCACAGGGCGCATTCGGAGGCTCTGAGCACACCGCACAAGTCCATTATGTTATAACTGGTTGCAACATAATTGCAGTTTTATGCTTCAAAGCTCTGCACACGCACAGATGGGACGCAAACTCCCGGAATTCCCTCAGTGACCGTGACTCAGACTTGGTTGTTCAACACAGAATATTAAATATTAATTGCGTGCCAGACACCAGCCACAGAGGGACGGCCCGCCAGGCGCTTGC
Organism: Macrotus californicus; assembly: GCA_007922815.1. Taxonomy (NCBI): domain Eukaryota; kingdom Metazoa; phylum Chordata; class Mammalia; order Chiroptera; family Phyllostomidae; genus Macrotus; species Macrotus californicus. The sequence goes on from VMDR010000614.1 coordinate 195,545, forward strand.
GTCACACAGCGCATGACGGTTTTCTGGGGCCGCCCTACCGTCTCCACAAGCCAGCGACTCAAAACAACACGGGGGAGCACCCTAGAGTTCTGGGGAGCAGACAGCAGAGTGGTTCTCAGCAGGCGGACACTGGGTGCTGGTGGAGCCGGGCTCCTTCTGGAGGCTCCAGGGCACCCCCGTGTCCTGGCCTTTTCCAGCCTCGAGTGGCGCCTGTGCCCCTGGCTCGCGGTCCTTCCTCGGTCAGAGCCGGTGATGCTGCGTCAGGCCTCACATGGGATGGCTCTGACCTGCCGGCACCATTACCTCTTCTCTGAATGCTCTGCCCCTGCTGCTACTCTGCAGGTCCTTTGCCATGGCGTTGGGCCCACTTGGGTCACCCAGGATTTTATCTCCTTATTTTAAGATCAGTTGATTAACAATTTATATTTTAACTCTCACCTGAGCATATGTTTATTGATTTGAGAGAGAGAGAGAGAGAAACATCCATCAGTTGCCTCCCATACAGGACCCGACCCAGGACTGAAACTCCAACCAAGGTGTGTGCCCCGACCTGGAAGCAAACCTGAACCTTTTGGAGTATAAGAGGCTCCGACCACCTGAGCCACCCGGCCAGGGCAGCTAACTAGCATACTAATTCCCCAAAGGCACAGGAGGTCACACGTTCACAGGTTCCCGGCCTTGGTGTGTGGAGGTCTTCTGCATCCACACTGAGACAGACAGCGGGCCCTACTGAGCAAGATGAAAGAGTTCATGGTAGAAGAGAAGCCCACAGAGGGGAAAGAGAGGAGGGCAGGAAAGACACAAGGGATCTGCGACCCCCTCTGCGGGTGGACATCACTAAACTGGGACCTGGTTGGAATTCAAAAAGGGGTAGCTTCTCACCAGGCTAATGAGAGAACGTGATGTTAGAGGTGAGTGATTCTGAGCAGAGTGCGTACTCGTGGGACAGCCGAGGGACAGCCTGACAAGCTCACGCAGGCTGCAGCGATTTTCAGCGCCACACAGAGGGCAGCATGCCGAGACATGAGCCCGAGAGGAAGGCAGGGTCATGCCAGGGAAGGGCCCACAGAACACATGGGGCATCCGGGTCTTGATCTTGAAAACCCTAACACTCGAGGGTGTTTCAGAAACAGACCGGTACGATGAGGTTGGCGTTTTTACGACAGCAACTTTAAGCAGGCGCAGTGCGGACGTGGAGAGAAGGATGCGGCCATCCTTCCGCCAGGAAACCAGAGCCAGACTGGGGACAGAGAAAATGGTTCGGCGGAAACAGATGAGTGGAGTTGCTAGACTGGTGACTGATTGGGTTTAGAGTGTGAAAGGCAGGACGGTCCCCAGGGTGACTCCGGGAATGGCTGTGAGTGACTGGCAAGACCCAGTGAAGCGGGATCGCAAGAAGAATGAAGACCACGCTGAGCTCCGCTGGAGGGGTGTTCGCTCCAGGGTGCTTGCCGGAAACCCGACGTAGGTTTCCGGGGGGGGTGAGGGGGGGCAGTGCGCTGTGCTGTCCTGGGAACGAGACAGGTATGGGCTAGAAATGTAGATGCGGGACGTCGTGACACAGCTGTTCACGGAGGCTACGGAAGCGCTGGGTACAAGGTGAGAAGAGATGCTGACCAAGGACAGAAGCCGGATGTCCCCAGCCTGTACTGGACAGAAGTGGCAGGCCGGGCTCCGGGAACTGAGAACCGAGGAGCGAGAGGAGAGGGTGGTGGGGAGGCCCCTGGAGGAGAGGCTGTAAGAAGGGAACAGTTGGTGGAGTCAAGGGACAGTCAGGGAAGGGGAGAGGGACGAAGACTGCACTGACCTCTGCTAGTGCCACCGAGGAGGCCAAACCAGCAGCCCCCTCGGGGGGCTGAGGCACAACGTGGGGCTTGGCCTGTTCGGGCTGTGCTGTCCGGGCCATTGGCTCTGAAGGGAGAGTCGGCCATACTTAGAATCAAGAGAGGTTCTTTGTGGCCCGCTCTTCTTGGCAGATAAAGAACAGGATCTATAAGAATTTCAAATCTTCACTCCTCCATGGAATTCTCTGCAACTGCCTCCGAAAGAATCGTGTGCTTCTTTCTCTGAGCGCCCACGGCACGGCCGCACCACGGCGACTTTCCCAACGACCAGGCCACGTGGGGCTCCTCTTTGAACCCTGGTGCTTGGCTCCCGGGAGGCGCTCCGTACACGTTTGTTGAATGAATGTGCGACTCAGTGAATGGATGGACGGATGAATGGGTGAATGGAAGAATGGACGGACAGATACATGAATGGACGGGTGGATGAATGAAAATCTGCCGATGGGCTGACCACATTTTGGAAGATTCAGTGGTAGAAAAACAGATTTCAATGATGCCGTTGGGTCACTGGACACCAGGACACACGACGCCCAGGCAGTATTCAATATGTTTCTTTACAACCCACAAACAATAACTGGCGGAGTGTCTCCTACCTCGGGGAGTCAGTTTTCATTACGATGCTCTCTTTATGGCTGACGCCGCCCCGTCTAATAAGTGAGTGAGGCCAGCGTCCTGCGGAGATGATTCTTTGGAGAGAGTTTCTCTTTGTGGGATGCTGCCCCCTGCCCCCCACACCCCGACTCCTTCCTGCCTCAGGGACACGTGGGCTGCCTCCCTCTGAGCATAGGCCAAGCGCCTCTCCCAGGGGGGGCCGTGACCTGCTTCACCGTATGAGCCAGACCACCTGCCACTTCCCAGCTCTTCTGCTTGAAGTAGTCAATATGCCAAGGTGCCCCATTTGGGGCAGCATGTCCTGAATCCTGTCACCTTGTAAGGTCACCTTCACGCCCCTCTCCAAGATACCTCTCAGCCTCTGTCAGGGTCTGTCTTAAATATGCAGTCTCCCCGGGCCTCATCCTGGAAAGGGAAGTGTGGATTCTCGTCTTCTGAGACCCACCCACCCTCGCCTGGGTTTCTGCTTTCTACCTGCACCAGCCCAGAGGGTGAGTGCTGACAGGGGACACGGCGGGACCCAGAAGACCATCAGCAGTCCCCTGCTTGATTCTCCCTCCTCCAGGAACACGGAACTCTCAGCCCCATTCCAGGGCACGTTTCCATCCCCTGCCCCAGGAGGTGGGGCAGGACACCAACCTGGAGTCTGTGCCCGCTGAGACGCCTGAATCCTGACCTGTGGTACTAAAGAGGCCTTCCCACTGCGCAACGGTGTCCCTGCAGAGCCGACACACCAGACTGCTTGGAGGGTCCCGGGGACTTTGCTCTCTCCATGCTGTCCCCACCCCGAGAAAGGCGACAGAATGGCAGTGCCTGCATGGTGGGCAGAGGAAAAAGGCTGGGGAAGGACCTTCTGTGGGAATCTCAGAATTCTGTTGGAGCACATCACATGTCCCAGGAGCCCTGGCAGTGGTGGCCGAGGCCAGTGGGACTCAGGCTTTGAGCTCGCTCTGAGAGGTCTTCCAAACGTAGAAAGGCATTTCCGAATCCCACCGCCCACCGCTGTTAAGCAGAGGCTCGCCACCTCATCAGGGTCCCAGGCTGTCAACAACCGGGAACCGGGACCCCGGGCCCCGGCCAGCACTGGAGACTGAAGCCTTGTCGTGGGTGTTGGGGTGTCTGGGACGCCTTTCCCATCCCTCCTGCCCGGCCTTCCCATCCGGGAGGGTCACGTTCGAGTATTTTTCAATGGAATTAAGAAAATGTTTACACTGTGTCCCCCTCTGAAGCAACAATGGCCTCACCATGTGGTGCTGAGGTCCTCTCTACACAAAGACCTGTCCCTCTGTGCTGTCCCCGCCTCCCTCTGCCCATTCGAGGTGTCAGGAAAATCCCCGGCCTCCCTCCAAGGCACCTCCGTGGCGGTGAACTCCTGACCTAATTGTTCTAATGGCCTTCCCAAGCTCCCGGCTCAAGGCCAGAGAAATCGCAGCCCTCTGGACCCCCGGCCAGTAATTCACGGCCCTCCGTCAAAGTCCTCGCCTGGCCCCCCGCTCCCCCTCACTCGCTCTCGCCCTCACCCCGGCCTGAAGCAGCTTGATCACCTGCCAACCCGTATTGATTTTTGCTTCCCAATCTCCAGGCTGGATGGAGGGAAAAGATTAAAAACAGTTTGTCAGTTTGAAGTTGAATAAGAATTCGGCATCAGGGACGTCTCGGAAATGTGAGGAAGTGGCAGGGGAGATGTGGGGTGTGGGCAGCCAAGGCCAAAGCAACTCTTAGGGGAGTTTAACCCTTTCTGCCAACAGCCCCAGAACGTTCCGGAGGGGACTGAACTATGGTCCTGCCCATGTCCCGTGCTGTGCTCCACATACCCGGGTCCTGTCCCGATGTTCTGAGCCGTCGGCATCTGCACGGACATGATGGGGACTGCTCCCGGCCCTGCTGCCTCCTGCGGGTGACCTGGTCGTCACCAGGAGGGGGTGCCTGGCTCCGCAGCTTGTTGTTGGGGTCTAGGCCCTGCGCCCCCCCGCCCACTGTGCTCCGCCCACGCCTCTGTCAGTGTTCACGGAGCAGGGCCCCCGCTGTCCTCATCAAGACAGAGTAGAGGGGCCAGAGACATCCGCCCTTCAAAAAAACAAGTCTCGTGGACTCATGAAGGGCCCTTCAGGTTCCTCTGTCAGCTGCAGAGATGATGACACGTGGTTTATTGGCATCTGCAGAAACGCTGAGGGGCCAGATGGAGACTCGGCCCACACAGAGCTCCAATCCAGGCTCTGGGGCTCCACCTGCTCACGGGCCAGGCGGCCTGTCGGCTCAGGGCTGGGACCGGTCTGAAGCAGGGGGTCGCCCTTCCCGTCCCGTAAGCCCAGGAGTTAGAACGGGTCAGCCTCGGCTCCAGCAGGGTGTGCAGTGTGCGGCCTCACCGGACAGAAATCGGGCTGGTCACCGCGGGCCTGGAAGGGGAGGCTGTGCTAGTGGCCTTGGCCACCTCGGTACCCTGGCCCTGCCCTGCTGGCCGGGCCCCCTCTCCTCGATCCCCGCGGCCTCTGTACCTGAAGTACACCCACAGCCGTCGACACGCGCAGGAGGAGCCCCACTGCCCGCACGGGGGACAGCGAGGCAGAACGTACGGGAGTGTCCCTGCGTCCTCACTGCCCTGAGGACAGGAGGCCAGGTCCCGCCCAGAAGCCCCGCAGCCTCACACGTGCCCGGGCGCCGTGTCCGCCATTCCTCCAAGCTCTGGATGCGGGTCTCACACCTGCACTTGCACTGACTAATGTCTGCAGCTGGCTCCTCCCGGGAGACTGTCCTTCTGCCCCATGTTCTTCCAAAGCCACAGCACCTCTGTGACAACCTCTCCAAGCCCGGCACCCTGTCTGCCTCTGTTTTGACAGTGACTTCCCATTTCCATAGTGATCAGCGTATTCCATGACAAAGGGAATGGATTAAAATCTTCCCTGGCAAAAACAATACACTTGCCCCTGGGAGTGACCACCTACCTACACAGAAGTGGCCCGAAAATGCTCACCCCCTTGGACAGAGTGGGTGCCACGCGGACCCACTTACCCTGTGCCCCAAACACTGATTGAGGATTTGAGCAGAGAGCTGGAAAATGTTTTTTTAAAAATAAAAATTCTAGAATTAAAAAAATTATAGCCGCTATTAAGAATGGTTGGGTTGAGTACGGGTTAGACCGAGTGAAAGAAAAAAATTCTGTGAGCTGGAAGGTAGATCAAGAGAAAAATAATTCTAATTTGTATGCACCTAAAACATAGGATAAAGATGTGGAGCGAAATTGCTTGTATCAGTGGGAGTTCGTGACACATATAACTCAGTCAGAAAGAAGGAAGGAAACGAAAAAACCAGTAGAACATCAAATATTTAATTTTACATTAACAAGGAAAATTTAAATGTAAGATGTACAAAATATAGAATACTAGCACAATTGCCATATTACATACAGAATACTATAGCAAGTAACTGCAAAATAAGTGTTTTCTGCAGGAAACAGAATATTCACAAAAACTGACCACATGCTGATCACTGAGAAAGTCTCAAGGAATTTCAAAGATTAAAATTATATACAGTATGCTCCTTACCAAAACGAAATAAACTAGAAACGTTTTAAAAACTAAAAGAATTCAAATATTTGGAAATCAAGAAATATATTTCAGAATAACCTATGGGTCAAAAATGTCACAAAAAATTATAAAATATTTTTAACTGAATAACAAATCATACATGTCAAATCCTTTGGGATGCAATTAAACCATTT
>VMDR010000615.1:0-201950 GCA_007922815.1 Macrotus californicus
GGTCCACGTTGGAAGCCTAGGGCTTGGATCGGACCGTGGGATGAAAGGGTCGGGGACACACGCTCCTTCCAACTTCCTGTTTTGCATTCTCAACACTGGGACTTCACCTTATGATCCAAGAGAACTGTCCCAGCTCCTGCCAGCGTGTCCACATTCCAGCCAGAGAGCAGAGGGAAAGGGGACACTGGAGGTCATGCTCCCAGCCTGGAAGGATGCAACCTGGAAACTGCACACATTGCTTCTGCTCACATTTCATGGGTCAGAACTTAGTCACATGACCACACCAGCAGCAAAGGAGATGGGGAATGTGATCTTTAATTTGAACGGCCATGTGCCAGCTTACTAAAAATTCAGGAAGGAAGAAGGTGAGGTCGGTTACTAAGGACGACTAGCCCTCCCTGTCCAGGGGTGATGACAGGGAGCAAGATGAGATGCCAGAATCAAGAGCTCTTTCTGAGGGAGATGTAACAAGATTTGGTGATTGAATGAACGAGGGGAGTGAGGGCAAAAAAGCATCTCGGGTGACAGTGAGGTTTCTGACTTATAGTTGAGCAGACACCTCTCCCAGAGGTCTTGAACACGTACTCACTGATACGTGCCTCTCCCTCCCCAGAAAATACAAATCCCCTGATGAGTCTTGTCTTGTACCCAGCTCATTTGGGCTGCTCTCCACCCCCAAATGTACTGCCAGCTGCTGTTTACTTAGGAAGCAAAAACTAATTTTAGTGTTAGCTTTAGCAAAACCCAGTCTTGAAGCAGATCAGCTGCCGCTGCCATCACACAAGTTCCAGGGACTGCAGAGACAACTAGAAAGGATGCTCTCAGGACTTATCTGAGTTGCAGCACAACCCTGCCATGGAGTTCAAAGTACTGTAACAAATACTCGAAAAAATACTGTAACTATTTTACCCCCTGAATCTGAAAATATCACGTCCGTTATGTCTGCTTTTTCCTCCATCTGGGATACTCTTCCTCCAGGTCTCTGCTCAAATGTCACCTTTCCAGAGACAGGTGGTAAGTACCCTGTGTGAACTAGCACCCCACTCGACGCTGCTCATAGTCACCATTCCCTTTACCATTTCATTTGACTTCATAGCACCTATCACCACCTGACAAATGATGTATTTACTGGTCAACTAGGTTATTCTACTCCTCACCCCTTCAGTAGATTATGACCCCCATGAGGGCAGTGACTTGTGTATTCTGGTCACTGCTGTGTCCCCAGTGCCTCAAGCAGTGGGATTCCTTGACATCTGTTTGCACGGTGGCCAGTGCTGGCAAAGCTGGAAGGTGCGGGAAATGGGCTTCACACCGACTGCTGGTGGCAATGTTGTTCAGCATTAACTTTCTGGAAAACCACTTGGCCTGACTCTCCATGCTTATCCTCAGGATATAATCAGCATGCAGAACAGAGATCAGCAAATCCTTCTATAAAGAGCCAGATCATAAATAGTTGAGGCTTTGCGGGACATATGGTCTCTCTTGCGACGACTAAGCTTGGCGGTGAGAGCAGTCATAGACAATATGTAAAAGAGTGTGTGTGGCTGTGTTCCAATAAAACTTTATTTACAAACACAGGCCAAGGGGATTTGGCCCACAAAACCATAGTTTGCTGATACATATTTATAGGGAACCTATTCATGTGCAATGTGACCTGTGGCTCAGCTCTGGTTCTGAAAGCAGACAGATGCGTGTTGGCGTGCAGGGAACATCCGTGGATAGGTCTCCCGTGGGGAATCAGGCCTGCATTGTCCCTAGGCTGCTTTGAAACTTGCTCTTGCAAAAACTCCCTCACCTGGGATGGAGACAGCAGAAGTTTACTGTGACTTGCGCTAGACTTCCTCAGCTTGAATGTAAACAGCTCAGCCTTCTCTCCTTTACATTTGTAAATGACCTTTCTCTTTGAAGTAATTGGCAACATTCTTTTCTCTGTTATCTGTAAAAGGTATCCACCCAAAGTGAACCTGTGCATAGTTAATGAGAACCATCCTGGAGTGTCAATAAAAAGCCTGTCCAGGCGAGGGGCAGGGGCCCTCTCTCTGTCTGTGGGAGAGCGGCCAGGCCGGCCCTCTGTCTTGATCATGGAGAGATCGGCCACCCATCCCTTTTCTCCACCGGATTTCTTTAGTCTGCGTGAATTTGTTCGTCACTTGTCCGGGGATATAGGACAAGCATTCCACAACAACACGTGGTCCTGCTGGACAGGACTGCAACACGTATTTAGAACAAAATGCCATTAATAATGGCATATATTGAAGATATCCCAGTCCTGACTGGTGGCTCAGTGGGTTGGGTGTCATCCCACAAACTGAAAGATCGCCAGTGTGGTTCCCAGCCAGGGCACACGCCGAGGTTGTGGGTTTGGTCCCCAGTCAGGGCATGTACGAGAAGGCAACTGATCGATGCTTCTCTCTCACGTCGATGTTTCTCTCCCTCACTTTCTCCCTCCTTTCTCCTCTCTAAAAATAAATAAATAAAATCTTTAAAGCAGTGGTGTCTTCAAAGAAATCATAATGCACTGGGGACGTGTTTTGTGCATAATCATATGGATGAAAATCAGTCTAGCCATTAATTAAGAGCTTGAACTCTGAAGACAAACAAATTGAAGCTTGATCCCAAACTTCCTGGCTGTTTGACCTTGGGCACATTGCTTCATTTCTGGTAAATTCCGGTTTCTTCATTTGAAAAAAGGGAGACAAAATAGCATCTATCTTGTAAGGCTGTTAGCAGATAATGCATATAACATATTACTCAGCATATAATAAGTACTTAACAAATAATTGTCCTAAAGTGAGGAAATGAAAAACGGATTCATTTTTATAGTTTTGTGGATGGCCAAAATACGTAGCTCTGGAGTTCACATTGTTTTCACGGCCCCGTGTTCCAGGGGCTGCTGAGTCTGGCTGCTGTTTCAATCCTTCTGGGCCCTTGCGGACAAAGCGATGCTTTACAGCGTTAGGGGCTGAGAATCCTGGTGTGGTTTTCTAGTAGTACGGGACTGTGATTTTGAAGGTCTGAGTTCGCCCTCCTTGTTTTTTCTCTCCTTCCTCTTCGCCCACATAAAACTCCGTTCTCTGCCTTGAACTCTCTCCCCCCCCCCCCCCCCTCTCTCTATTTACTTGTCTGCCTCTCTCAAAATATTCTACAACTTTCTCCAGTTATAACTGCCCTCCTACCATGATGATTTCCAACTGACATTTTTTACTCAGATTTCTACTCTTAGTGCATTTAAAATCAAATCCAACTTTCCAAGTTCCCTGTACACCTAACCCTTCCAAAACTAAGTTACTGTGTCCACACTCATCTGTGCATCAAAGGTCTCATTGGGTGTTGGTAGAAAATACAGATTCCCTGGGCCCACCGTAGGCTTATGGACTCAAGTCTCTGGGAGGGGAGTTTTCGGTAAAGGTTATTCTAACAATATTCTTACAAGGGACCTGATGAACGCCCAGGTTGGGGAATCACTTGTCACTGTTGAACTTATTACACTTGCAATTTTACATTGATTATTTGTGGGTGAATGTCTGCCTCCTGTGCAAGATCATGAACCTCACAGACATAAGACCGTGTGTGTCTAGCTCATAAGATGCGTTCAGTATGTTGAAGTAAATGAATGCCTGCAACAGGATATGGTGGTGAGGTTCCCACAACTTACCAGCAGGTGGCGCAAGAGGCCAAGCCACAGTTGAGAACTAAAACAATCTGTTACCATTTTTCCTAAGATTTAGAATTTAGATCATGGGTGGGTTTATAGTCTTAAAAAATGGTGCTTATGGACAAATCCACAAATTTATGGAATGATTTCTATTTATGGCACATTTAAAACCCTCTTGGGGACCCCTGTAAACTAATTAAAAATTGAAAGTGAAATGAATTTCCCTAGAAAAGGAATGATTTTTCTTTCCTCCAACAATCTCATTTATTAAGTATTTTCAGAGGGCTTGGTATTTGAAGTGTGCATACTTTAAAAATATGGTGGGAAATAAATGTGCTACTACTTGCACTTTCTTGGGCCTCAGTTTATGTTTTTTGCAAAATGGAGGTCAAAAAGATGATTTCCAAAGCCCCTTCCATGCAGGAAGGGGTGGGGTGGTCCTGGATGGGGTGGGAGGGAGGGTTGAAAAATGCTCTTTTTTAATCTGGGTGCTAGTTATACAGGTATGCTCAGACTGTGAAAATTTATAAAGCTGTATGACCTTTCTTTGTGGATGTTGTACTTCAAAAGGGTAAAAAAAAAGTCAATAAAGGCCTAATATTAGTTTCCTATCGCCGCCACAATGAATGATCCCAAACTGAGTGGCTTAAACACAAATATATAGCCCAGCTGCTCTGTGAGACAGCATGCATGTCCCTCAAAAGAAGTAAATAGAAGTGCCGTATGATCCCGCAATCCCATCTCTGGGTACATACTCAAAATAATTGAAAACAACCTCTCAAACACATATTTGCACACTTAGGTCCACTGCAGCACTATCCACAGAAGCCAGGAGGTGGAAGCGAACCTAAATGTCTATCGGCCGATGAATGGATAAACAAAATGTGGTACAGGTATGCAAAAGGCTTTTCAGCCTTGAAAGAGAAAACAATTGTGTCACATGCTGCAACAGGGAAGGACCTCGGGGACAATGCCAAGTGGAATGAACCAGTTTTAGAAGGACGGACACTGCTGCTTCCACTCGCAGGAGTTACCGAAAGGAGTCAAGTTGTCAGCAACAGAAGCTGGAACGGTGGGTGCCTGGGGCCGGGGGAGGGGAACATGGAGAGGCGGTGTTCAATGCCTATGAAGTTTTTTAGTTTTGCAAAATCAGAAAGTTTCAGGGACCTGTTGCACAACAATGCACATAGAGTTACACTGCACGATTACAGACAGGTAAGATGGCACATCTTGTGTTACGTTTTTTTGACACAATAAGAAGAAGAAAACACCCCCAGATTTATTATCTTACAGATCTGCAGGTCAGACGTCTCCCTGGGCTAAAAGCAAAGTGCTGGCAGGCTGAATTCCTTTCTGGAAGGTCTAGGGGAGATTCAGTCACCTGCTCATTTGAGTGGCTGGCAGAATTTAGTTCTTGTGTCTGTAGGGCCGCAGCCCCAGTTTCCTTGCTGGCTGTTGGCTGAGGGCTGTTTGCTTCTCGAGGCTGGCGCGTCCCTTGGCTCCCTTCCTCCATCTTCATATCGAATCTCTCTGATACCTTTTTTACCTCCCTCTTCCACCTTTAAGGACTCACGGGATTAGATCCTGAAGAATCCAGTATTGTCTCCCCATTTCAAGATCCATAATTTAAATCTGCAAAGTTCACTTTGCCATGTGAGGTAACCCATTTCCAAGTCCTGGGGAAAGAGGACGAGGGCATCTCTGGGGAGGCCATTGCCCCTCCCACCACAGGCCCCTTCCAGCGCTCACCCGATCATCCTAATGTTCCCCACACGATGGCAGGAGAGAAGATAATGCTATGAGAACAATAGTGCCTCTAATATCAATATAAAAGTTCAGATTTATTGAGTGTTTGTGTGCCAGACACATTTGAAGCACATCCCAAGCCTCATCTCATAAAATTCTTCTAGGGGGTAAATGTTATTTTACAGCCAAGAAAACTGAAGTTTATAGTGGTTAGTTAGTCTGTTAAATGTCACACTGACATTAATAATGGATTAGTAAATTTAGGGTTTTTGTTCATCCAGTTTGCATGCTTAATCAGTTAGCTGTACTGCCTCTTTAATAATGTAATAATATTGATGACAAAATATTATTTAGGTCACATTTGTACATTTAGGAAAATGTCAATAAGCAGTGAGTTCAAGAGGGTGGGGAGTTGGACACAGCACCATCCTTATTTTATGGTCAAAGACATTGGAGCTCAGAGGGAAGGCAGATGCTTGTCCAAGGTCATGCAGTCAGTTGAGGTCTTAGAATCTTAATCTCTGCAGACGAGAAGGGTCTTGGAATGGCAATCTTTTTCATTACTCTGCATTTGGGTAGGGCATTAAATATCCCCGTTTACAGAGAAAATCTAGTCTGGGGGTGTAACTGATAGTGATGAGAGAATGATTATTAACTTGCTTTTCTAATTACACATGAAAGAAAGTGTTCTTTCAACTCTTGCTTGCATTCAAAAGGCCACACTGGGGAAGACCACATTTGCCCTCCTGCAGCCTGAGTCCGAATTTTTATCCTGTGTCCAGCCCTCCCCAGATGACTCCAGAATAACTCCTGATTGGCTTAAGTCTCTCATGGTGGTGCCAGGCTTGGCAATGGGTACATGGTCCTGATCTGGCCAATGGGACATGAGGGGAGTCTGGTAGGAATTTATCCTCTGAAAAACTCCCCTAAGAATATAAAGATACATGTGCCAAAGTGGTCATCAGGAGACTGACTCTGCCAATATTTGGCTTCCTTTCCTATGGAAGGAGTGTACTTTTTTGCCATTTCAACTCAGGCAAGGTCATGTGACTTGTTTTGGTGAAGGAAGGAAGGAAGGAAGGAAGGAAGGAAGGAAGGAAGGAAGGAAGGAAGGAAGGAAGGAAGGAAGAAAGAAAGAAAGAAAGAAAGAAAGAAAGAAAGAAAGAAAGAAAGAAAGAAAGAAAGAAAGAAAGAAAGAAAGAAAGAAAGAAAGAAAGGAGAGAAGAAGGGAAGAAAAATTGTGAGCAGGTGTCATGGGTCACTTCCTGGCAGAAGCTTTAAGCCAGTGTGTCTGGTCACCTCTCTTTTCTGTACGTCACACTGTCCTACAAATTTCAGATAATGGCTGCTCCATCAGCCTGGTTCCTGGGGTGAGGATGACACAGGGCAGAGCCCCAGATGACCAACAGAGAAAAAGTATCATAAGCAAAACATAAACCTTTCTTGTTTTCAGCCATTAAGACTTGAAATACTCCTTACAGCAGCCTAACCTAGCACATCCAGCCTGATGGCATTTGCGATAGTGAAAACTGAAGGAATGTTAATATCTATCATAGGGAACTTGTCACGGTCCCGTCCAGCAGGACTGCGTGGCGTTGTGAAATGCTTGTCCTATATCCCCGGACAAGTGACGAACAAAATCACATGGACTAAAGGAATCCGGTGGAGAAAAGGGATAGCTTGGCCACTCTCTCAGAGAGAGAGAGGGCCCCTACTCCTGGCCTGGTCAGGCCTTTATTGACCCTCCAGGATGGTTTTCATTAACTATGCACAGGTTCACTTTGGGTGGATACCTTTTACAGAAAACAGGAAAGAATGTCACCCGGTTACTTCAAAGAGAAAGGTCATTTACAAATGTAAAGGAGAGAAGGCTGAGCTGTTTACACTCATGCCTGGGAAATCTAGCACAAGTCACAGTAAACTTCTGCTGTCTCCATCCCAGGTGAGGGAGTTTTTGCAAGAGCAAGTTTCAAAGCGGCCTAGGGACAATGCAGGGCTGATTCCCCACGGGAGACCTATCCACGGATGTTCCCTGCACGCCAACACGCATCTGTCTGCTTTCAGAACCAGAGCTGAGCCACAGGTCACATGGCACACGAATAGGTTCCCTATAGGAACTAAGTGAATACATTATGGTACATTTCAATAATAGTCTATTCGTGTGGCTCTAATAAAAAAAAAGCCCACCTCTATCACTGAGATGGAAAACTGTTCATATTGTTAAGTAAAAAAACAACAACAACAAGTTTGTGGAATAGTTTATTCAGTATGATCACATTGTTGTAAAACAAATGATTTATGAACATGTTCGTCTGTGTACGAGGAAAAAAACACAGGAGGAATATACAGAAAACTGCCAGTAGCAGCTCTCTCTGCATTTCGGATTTCTGTTATTGTTTCAGTTTTTACAAAATCTGAGTCAAGATTCTGTTTGCTCTGTGTGACCTGTTTCGCCTGCCAGTCGGCTGCTGGAATGGATTATGCAAACTGGCTTCCCCTTGGATAGATTTGACGGTGGACAGGGTTAAGTGTGGGGGGCAAACCCCTGGATTTGTTAAGTGGGGGCAGGCTGATAAAGAAGGTAATCTGAGCAGCCTTTCTAGAGTTTTTTTTCTAAGCCCATCAAAAGCACAGAGTATAATTAGTAGTCATCTCCACTCCCAGCATAAACAACGATGATTACAAACTGATGGAGATTAGATGGTTTCTGTGCCTCCATTTGTCACTGAAGACTCTGAGACAATTGTTTCCATAGAGGAGCTTCACCAACAGTGAGGAAGCAGGGCGGGGGGGTGGGGGGGGGTTGTCTTATTCCTCTTTGAATCCTCAATACCTGGTTCTGGCCTGGCCTAGGGTGGGTATTCAATTAATGTAATTCAGAAAATGTCTGTTTTCAATAATAATTCTTATTTTTGAAAATACTTATTTTACTTTAAAAATGATCAGACAGTAAAACTAACCATTTCTTTGGTGTGCAGATCTATGAATTTTAGCGCAGGACAGATTCTGTAACCACCACACAATCAGAATAGAGAGCCCTTGCACTGCCTCCAGAAACCGCACTGTGCCTTCCCTTTGTAATTCCATTCCCCTCCTTCCCGTCCCTGACTCCTGACAAACATTGATAGGCTCTGTGTCCCTGTAGCTCTGTCTTCTCAAGAATGTCATACAGAGGTGATCACACATTAGATACTCTTTTGAGACTGGCTTCTGTCACTTGGTTTTTTATTGCTGCGCACTGGCAGACACCGTGCTAGGCATTGAAGATAGAACAAAAGGCAGGGAAGATTTGGTCTCTGTTGGTTTGGAGCTTACAGGAGGCTGCCCTGGATTCACAGAACGTCAGAGTCCTAAGGGGCCGGGAGATAATCTCCCCCAGAGCTACTCAAAGTGTGGTCTGCGGACCGGGTCATCGGCATGCCCTGAGAAGGTGTCAGAAATGCAGAACCTCAGGCGCCACCCCAGACCTACTGGTCACACTCTGCCCAGCCACAGGATTCCTAGGGAATTCCACCACCCCATCAACTGTGAGGAGTCTTCCCTTGCCCTCCACAGAGCACAGAAATCCCTGCATCCCAACCCAGGACCCGGCCAGTCTTTGCATGAATGCCTTCAGTCATGGGGATCTTTTCTGTGCTTCAGCAGCCAGCCCCTTCGGTGATGAGCAGTTCAAGTTATTTGGTTTTTCTTGGTCTCAGTGGAAATTTGCTTCTGTATAAATTCCACACTGCGGGTCTAGTTCCGACTTTCAGTCAATCCAAAGCACACAAATTCTTCTTTCGCCTAATATCTCTTTGATTATTTACAGACTTAGTGGTCTTTTCTCCAGGCTGAACACCTCCAGATGCTACAATCACTCTTTATATTCATTTATTCACCCACTTAGTATATATTTATTGGTACTGACTACACCCAGTTGCTGAACTTGACCTATCTCAAAAATTTCAACATACTGTTAAAATGGATATAATAGTTCCGAGTATTTTTTTTACAACATAATGGATCTATATTTAATGTAATATTTCTCACCAAGGGGGTGTTAATCAGCTAATTTAAAGGCTTTTTTAAACATTATATCTCTTCTTTATTTCAATGTCAATACAAAGTATTTTTTTTTTAACATTAAGGCTTTTCTCCATTTCAATGTTAGATACATTGAATGCATTTTAAACCTCTCCCCGCCCCCCCCGAAGGAATAAAAGCTTTAAGTTCTGACTGACTGTATTTGGTATCTAATATCTAAATGCAATATTACCTTGGGAGATAAAACAAAAGCCTAAAAAAAATGTGGAGGAAAGCCTCCTGAACAATGCAGGAGGCAGTGATCACAATGAACAGTGTGGCTTCCCAGGATTCTGGGCGGGAGGTCCCTTCTTCCATTGCCACGTGCTCCGAGAACCCTGAGATCATTAAACATTACTGATGCAAGTTTCAGCCGTCTCGCCTCTTTGATCCTTTCTAACTAGCAAACACAAATTACAGACTGCATTGTTTTTCAGTGCATTATTGGTTGTGAAAAAAAATTTTCCCCGTTCAGTATATATCAATTTATTCCCACTTATAGGGAAACTAAGAATGTAAAATTACCCTCTTTGCTGTTTCTCGGAAACTTTTTGACACCAAAGCTCAGTATTTAACCTCGATAGCACAAGTGTTCTCAGGGCAAAGTCTGATTCAGGGGGGCCCTTCAGAGTCGCCCCTGTCCGTTTATCTGCCTGCACACACTCCCAGACAAGCACCGGGGCCTGTCTGCTGAGAACCACACCTAACAAGACCGTGACCAGCTCTCGGGTGTCCACAGCTTCAACAACAGGCAGCAGCAAAAGCAGTGAAGTGAAGACCAAGAACAATCGCGTTGAAACTGAGGTCACACAACGTTGGGGCCTGGAGGTGGCTGGGTCTAGAGCTCTGAAAGTTTCAAAGGAACGATGTTTGTATGATTCTCCCTAACTCCCTGGATCTTGGAATGTGGAGGCTAAGAGGTTCCACATGACAGCACCTTCTAGGAAGCAGCCATTACAGGAATTTAGTTCTGAATACTTTTAAAAAAAGATGTTACTCATTTATTTAGAGAGAGGGGAAAGGAGGGAGAAAGGGAGAGAAACATCAACGTAAGAGAGAAACATCAACTGGTCACCTCTCACACGCACCCCAACAAGGGACCAAGCCTGCAACCCAGGCATGTGTCCTGACCAGGAATTGAACTGGTGCCTTTCGCTTTGTGGGACGATGCCCAACCGACTGAGCCACGCCTGCCAGAGCAGTTCTGAATATTTTTGGTAAGACATAAATGAAGGAAAGAAGACGTTACTGTGGATAGCTAGGACTGGAAGACACAAGCCCAAGTATCAGTTAGGTAACCAGAATACATTATTTAAAGGCTGATAGCAGCTGCTGTGCAGCCCCAGCCTATCGCTGCCCTGTGGGAAATGAGCTCCACTATTGTGTAATGTTCCCATTTTTCAAGACAAGTCTGGAATGTAGACTTTGATGGGAATTTTCTGATTCTTAGGTGTGTGCAGTTATCTCAGTCAGGGGTATCGACTGCTAACAGCATCCTCTGTGGTTGCCTTAAGCACAAAAAGCGTTTGTGGGAAAGGTGTGTCAGGTAGCACAGACAGCACAGAACTGACTCAGGAAATGGGCAAGAACCACAAGAGGCCCAGCAGTGGGGGACACAGTCAGGTCATGGCAAGGGAGCGGGCTGGTAAAAAGTCAACACTGGTTGGCTGGGCTGCCCTAGCCCATCAAGCCCACCACCCTTGACAGCTTCCAATCCTCTGCTATGTTCACGACACTGGATGTGCATTTCAACTGGGAGCACCTTGGTCACGTGTCCTAGTACCTGGTTTTCAGGAAACTGAGAAAGCAAATATCTTTCCCTTTTGACTTTGAAGGGGGCAAGAAAACCTATTTTGGAATTCCTATTCTGTGTGTTTAACTATGGTAGGTTTTAAAAAAGTTAAGCACAGCAACTGTGATAGGAATGCTTTCAGCTGCAAGTTGCTATGAACAGCTTA
Organism: Macrotus californicus; assembly: GCA_007922815.1. Taxonomy (NCBI): domain Eukaryota; kingdom Metazoa; phylum Chordata; class Mammalia; order Chiroptera; family Phyllostomidae; genus Macrotus; species Macrotus californicus. The sequence goes on from VMDR010000615.1 coordinate 11,422, forward strand.
AAACACAAGGACACAAGAAACCAGAGACTGGCAGTCAGAGAGCTGACACAGCAATTCCATTGTCATCCAGGACCAGACCCTTTCTCTTTTCACTGTCATCTTTCACATACTGGCTTTTTTTGTTCTTAGTCTTATTGTCTCGTGATCATAAGATGGCTACCACAGCTCCAGCATCACACCTGCATTCCAGTTTTGAAGAAGAGGATGGATGGCACCCCTGAGTGCTCCTCAGGAGGCTGTCCCTTTTACCTGAGAAAACAAAAGTCCGTCCAGGTCTTGTCTTATAGCTCATGGACCAAACTTTAGTCATGTGAACACTGCTAGCTAGCTTCAAGATAGGCTAGAACAGTGAGTACCTGACCTTTTTTCTTTCTCTTAAAAATTTTTTTTCCTTACTTTTATTATTTCTTGGTAACTTGATTTTGAAATAATTTCAGGCTTATAGCAAAGTTGCAGGAATAATATAAAGCACTTCCACATATCCTTCACCCACATTCCCCAATGAACTTTTTTGCTGTATTTGCTTCATAATTCCCTATTTTAAATATTTTTCTAAGTTATTTAAAAATAAATTGCAAACAGAATGCTCTTAACCTGTACACATTTCAGAGGGCATTGCCCAAGTCCTAGTTCATTCTTATATTTAACCAGGGCAGAATAATCAAAATCAGGAAATGACACATTAATCCAAGTCTCTGGCTTTTTTCAATCTCTATAGTGGACAATCTCCATAGGGTGGGCAAGGCAGAAGGGAGTTGGGAATAGCCATCAGGGTCGCCAGCCACAGCAGCTAGTTTTTAAAAATTCCACCATTTAGAGCAAACAGACCATGTCTGTGGACCACATCCAGCCCGAAAGCCATCAATTTGCCTTAATGGCTTTAAAGTTCTTGCCGAACTATCTTTCTTTTGATTAAAATAGTGAGGATATTTGTACGGTATGTGTCTCCCCTTTTTACATTGAGGCCATTCACTCTCTCAATGGTGTTAAAAAGAATCTGTGAGAGAGAACAGGCAAGTCTGGGTACTGAGTATTATCCCTCCAAACTTCACTAAATAGATAAAAAGTGGACAGGATTTCTTTTTCTTCAGTTCCCTTTTAATGTCAATTTCCTAAAAACCTTCCCCAAATGATATAATTATATCGCTTTAATTCTCACAATTTATAATGAAATCAGAGAATAGAAGAGGGCTACTTCGTCTCCTCGCAAAATTGAATTCGAACTGTGCTGGAGAGATAGGAGACAGTACAGGTGGAGTAATATTTTTATATTACCCTTTTTAATGAAATTGAGCTTAGGAAGTGTTCTTTAAAAAGCAGGTGCAATAGGGGCCTGGCTTCTGGTCTGTTTGGGGATGGTTATGTGTGACTGGCTAACGAGAGAGTCAGAGGTAGCAGTGGTTAAGGAGGGAGGGGAGGGTGTCGGTGATTTCCCATTAGGAGAAAGAAACAGAGACATTTTTACCATAGCCAACCCTTTGCTCACCTCAGATGGCACCCCTCCCCCTACCTTTCATAGATTTGCCAGAGGTGCTGAGTTCCAGGCTAGAGGTTTAAGGATGGCATGTGAAAGATGGGATAGGGTACAACGGACTTCTCCACCCTGACAGGGAGGGAGGTCACACTAGGTGTGGGGTGGGTTTCAGGCGCTGGACAGACTTGCGCAGGATCTTAGCCCACAGAGGGGTGGGCAACACAGCCAGGTTCCCAGAGCTCTGGACCAGAAAAACAGCATTAAGAACTGGGTTCAAGAAGTGATATGTAGCTGGAAAAAAGAAAAATTCTTCTCCAGGTGGGAAGTCAGGAAGGTCCAGAATTTATCTGCTCTTAGTTACAGGCAAGTTGGGACCAACCGTACCGGACCAAGACTATGCAGGGTGTGTGGCTTGCCGAGGTCTCGGATGAGTTGCAGGGTGTGCAGCTGGGGCGGGGTGGGGAGGACCGGAGGGTACAAAGGGCTGGTGAGTGGCCGGGCCCGTTAGAGAAACCCATGACCTCTCTCCTCCCCATCCCATTGTTTCTGCCCTCCAAGACTGTTCTTGTTTACAGTGATATGAATAGAAACTTCAACAGGAATGAGAGATGAATTCATCTCTAAAGATGAGCATAGGTATTTGGGGCCAGGTGATTAAAAAGGGGGAGGGGATCTAACTTAGAGGTTAAAGAGCCTGGGGCGGGGGGCTCAGGAAGAACTGAGGTCTGTCCTGGCTCTGCCACTCACTGGCTGTGTGAGGCCCTTGACCTTCCTGTGCACCAGTCCTGCCTCATAAAATGGGGACAGTAGGAAGATTCACCTCACTGGGTTGCAGTGAGTAAAGGGCCTAGCACAGATTCTGGGGCACACAAGGTCATTGACACATGGTGGCTTCTCTGTTTCTGGTGACTTTAAGGCCATCATTTAATCTCTTGGGACTTCTTGGGGTTAGCTGTGTAGAGAGAATGATACAAAGGATGAGGAATTGCCTTGAAAAGTTAAAAATGTACGTATAAATGGAAGGTTTTTTAACATTCAAGAATACCTAAATAAGTAAATGAAGGCTTTTGCTGGTTGAGTTGGAAGCCAGAGAGGGTCTGGAGGCCACCGGAGGCAGTGGGCACCAGAGTGGAGAGAAGCTAAGATCTCATTCATGACCAGGTCAGAGCCCTCCCAATAGCTGATTCTGGAAGTTGTGTGTAGAATATCTGGCAGACACTCTTAGTTGCTTACCTCGTAGTCACTTTCCCTTTTTCACTTATCAACCAAATTCTGCTTTTGTCCAGATATCTTGTGGTCGTGAACTTTAAGGAATGCTGGCCCTCTCCCCAGTCCCACTGAATGGTGGGGGGAGGTGGCGGGAGGTGAATCCTGAATATTTCAAGTCAATCATGACAATCCTGCTTCCTTGGCCAGTGACTGGTTCATAAATGGGCATGCGACACCATTTTGGCCAGCGAGGGACAGCCTGGGGGTAGGGCTCTGAAAGTCTCCTCATCTCACAAGTGGACACAAGGAAGAAGCATGTTGTCCTTCCTCGCTCTGGCCTTTGGACATTGCTTTGTGGAGATGTGACGTTTGGGGCTGTCAGTCATTGTGCACCCACGAGGGACAACACTGTTTTGGCGCTGTGGGAAGCTCGGAAGAATCTAGGACTTCCATGATATTGCTGAACCACCGACACCTCTTCCCCAGTGGGCATCTGGTTAAATAATTATTTTATATATTGATCCTATACCCTGGAATCTTGTTAAACTCACTTATCAGTTCTAAATTGTTTTGTAGATTCTCTAGGCTTTTCTAGTAAACAATCATGCCATCTGCAAATAGAGACAGTTTTACTTCCTCTCTTCTTCTCTTTATGTTTTTATTGCTTTTTCTTGCCACATTGCCATGACCAGAGCTGCCAGCACAACGCTGACTAAAAGTGGTGAGAATAACCATTTTTGTTTTGTTTCTGATTTCCTCTTGTTATATGAGATGACACGTTTCTCATTGTTTAAGCCACAGCCGAGGTGAGTTCTCTGCAAGTTCCAATGCTTTCCGGCTAAAAGCACCATTTTTAAAGGAAAGGTCGGTCCCAGAAGACTTGGCCATACACAGCTGGAGTTATCAGTGATAACTGATAAAGCAGCATCTCCAGTTACTTCTGACTGCAGATCTGTTGGGTTCCCTTAGAGAATACAGCTTCTTTGCCACCGAGGAACACTGCTACTCTCAGTGATGCTGAGTACTAGAGTTTAAAGTGGGGTGGCCTGACCTATGTCTCGTGGAGAAATTGGAGCCTGGCTATATCGCCCACAGAGTCAGGAAAGTACTTTTACTGCCACCGATTTCTGAGACAGGCTCCTCAGTCTCCCAGGAGGAAGGCTGGAATTTATGGAGCTCACTGATGCCAATTATCCAAAGACGATGTGATCCAGAAGCTAGATAAGGATCAGCAGGACTCAGCTGGGATTTGGCCTTCTCCAAGTGGAAGGAAGAAAATCTTCAATTGGCTCTGAAAATAAAAACTAAACACCATTTCAGACAATCACAGACAGTTCTTTGCTGTCTCTAAGCTTTTCTTAAAAAAAATTTAAACAAATGTTAAGATTTTTCTGCGTGAATCTCAGACTCTAGCTTTTACACCGAAATGTTTGGATTTACGATGTCACATTCCAAGCACCTGCAAGCCATATGTGCTCCACCGAGGGGCTTTGGGAATGTCGGGTGGGGCCTGTTCCATTCCACCTGCTGCCACCCGGATGCCCAGACACACGGACCACCAGTGCCTCTCTGAGCAGTCGCCCCGAGGCCTTGCCAAAATATACCGATGCCAATGAGATGGACAGAGGACACTGGCTTTTACCCTCCATGGCCACCTTTCGAACACCTGAGGCTTTGGGATTTTCAGTTCCAACAGCCACACGGCAGCTCTGGAGAGAAGTGGCAGCCTTCCAAAGCCTTCATTTCCATCGTTTTGGATAACTGGGTTTTGAAAGGCTGGAGCTTGTCATATCCTTTCCAGCCTGACATTTTGGAGGAGTCAAACTTGATAAATTTATGGTGCATTGTGAGCCATGGAGAAATCGTTAAAACAATGGATTCAAGAGGCTTCTAAAGGGCCACTCCCATGGCTGCTGACACAGGGCATCGATGGTTCTTGGACTGGAGTGGTGACAGTCACACCCTTTTCGTTTGGCTGTGGCTGAGCTCGGCCTGGCTGCATTTCCCCCCGGGTCCATCATCAGTTAGTAACACGCGTGCACAGGACTGAGGTCTGGGAAACCCGCCCTCACAGCAGAGGGCACAGTTCTGCTTGTTCAAATAGCACTGTACGGCCAGCAGCATCCTTTGAATAAAATAATAATATGAAACCCACAGATCACCCAACATCTGTCCAAAATAGTCCAGACTTTGTGATACTTCTAGGATGACTGAATGGGTAGAATACTTTTTTTTAAATTGTGGTAAAATACACACAAGATAAAACTTACCATTTTATACTACATGCTATTGAATTGTCTCCAGTAGCCACTCTACTACTAATTGCTTTGTTCTAATAAAATTTCGTTTAGAAGAGTCCAGCCCTGACTGGCGCAGTGTCATCCCACAAAGCGAGAGTTCGCTGGTTCAATTCCCAGTCAGGGCACATGCCCGGGTTTCGGGTTCGGTCCTATGTTAGCGCTTGTGCAAGAGGCAACTGACTGATGTTTCTCACATTGGTGTTCCTCTCCCTCCCTCCCTCCCTCCCCTCTCTCCAAAAGTAAATAAATAAAATCTTTTTTAAACAAAATTCGTTTGGCAGAATCTTAATATCCGTTCGCCAAAGCCAAGATTTAGGTGGAAATGGGACGTGTGACCTCTCTGTTATCGTGATGCTAAAAGTCACTATAGTATTAAGTGTCCACGGTATCCTAAAACTGCATATACTTTAACTAATTAAAGCGTGGGTATTATCAGTGCCCCCACTATGCAGATGAGGACCCTGAGGTTAACTAACAAATCTGAAGGACGACACAGCTGTAAATCCAGGTGGGCTCTGGAATCTATGTGCTTAACCACTGTCACTGACTGAAGGCTGGCTGTGTGCCCTTATTACAGACCTGTGTATATGCTAATTCATGTGTATATATGAATGTGTATATGCTAATTCTGACAGCTCGGCAATGTAGGCATTACCACTGCCCTTTCTTCAGGCAAAGAAACCGAAGTTCAGAGAGGTTAAGTGCCCAAGGCCATCAGCAGTGGCAGAAGCAGGATTTGAATTTGGCTCCTTTGCCCTGGCTCCTTCCATTACCTTAGGCTGCCTCTGTTGAGGGAATTAGCAAGTGGAAAGTAGTATCAGTCTTGTAAGGGGAGCAGGAATGTGGGCACCAGGAAGATGGCTCGGCTTGGTTTGAAACACACATCACTACCGACTTGGGGACCAATTCAAAACCAATTCCAGAGAGAGGAAGGCGACAATGGACTTACTGGTTTTCTTTCTGTGGGTGCTATCATCACTACTGGACCAAGATGTGTGGGCACGGGGACAGGCAAATGACACAGTGTCCTGCCAAATCGGGTGGTCAGGGTTAAAAATCTGGCTCCATCATCTGCCAGGTTTGCGACTTTGAGCAAGTTACTGGAGCTCTGTGCCTCAGTTTCCTCATCTGTAACGGCAGTAATAAACAGTTCGTACCTTGTAGGGTTGTGATGAGGGCCAAATCATCTGTACCCATAGTATATAAGAGGCCTGTAAGTCATTGTCAAAAATAATGACAGTTCTCTCTCTGCTACATTTCCAGGGAAGTTTTAGCACCAGCCCTGTGGGTTGGCACCTACTGTCCCTTCCCTTAGTCCAGTGCAGGCTGCAGTCTGGACCCTCTCCAAGCCACAGCCACTTTGCTAATCAGAATCTTCTCTCAGTCTGGGTTCTCCCAGACAAGTTCAGGAGCCCCTGGATCCTGCCGGCCTCCTGCCACCATCTGCATGGCTCATAGCCAGGGAGACAGTAACCAAATCCTTCCCAAAGATGCAGGGAAATTAGTTTAGCGCCGTCTGCCAGTGTGCAGTGACTCAGAGGCTGCCAGACAGGCAGGACTCATGGGCTCTGGGGTTTGAAGAAGATTGATGCTGTCGTGAATGCAAAGCAGAGTGAGAGAGCTGTGGAGCTGGGAGGCAGAGAGCGCCAGGGCCTTCTATTTCCTGCTCCCATTCTAGGGGAGCTGAGGTTTTGAGCAGGAGGGCTGCCTCAGCTGCTCACCATGATGTCAGAGAAGTCAGGGTCCTGAGGAGAGGCTTTGGGGTTCAGGGGTTAGCTAGCAGTTGGTTGGACTAATGTGAGTGGGCATCCCATATCAGTCAGTTGCTGTGTGACCTTGGGCAAGTAGCTTAACCTCTCTGAGCCCCCAACTCCGAGTCAATCAATGGGTATAATAATAGCAGCTGGGGTTGCTGTGAGGATGGGATGAGGGATATAAAGTGCTTAGCGCAGCACAGCACACAAGTAAGTGCTCAGTAGTCAAGAGCAATTAATAACATTGAGATTTACAAGCTCCCTTCCCCCAAACATTCCCACTCCCTCAGATCCTTAAAACTACACTCTGAAAGCAAACACTCACCAAAAGGTTGGAGAGGAAAAGGATCAGGGAAGGTGTTGTGTGTGTGTGTGTGTGTGTGTGTGTGTGAGACAGAAAGAGGAAGACACACACACACACACACACAAAGAAAGGAAAGAGAGAGAGGAGAGGGAGAAGAGGAAAGGGCAGGAGAGGACAGGAGAGGAGAAGTAGGGAGAGGCAGAGAGTAGAGTCCTAACTCTGGCTCTGTCACTCACTAGCCTTAACTTGCTCATCTACAGAGAAGACAGAAACAGCCTCTCCTCCGCTGAGTTGATGTGAGGATTAAATCAGTACATAAAAGAGTTAGCAGAGTGTGATACCTAGTAAATGCTCAATAACCGGTGGCAGGCAGAATTCCAAGATGGGCCCCCAAACTGGCGCCCCCTGGTGGACACTCCTTGCACAATTCCCTTCCCTCAAGTGGGCATGGGACCTGTGAATATGATGGGACATCGCTCCACTGATCGGGTTACATTATATGGTAAGGTGAAAGAATTTTGTAGTTGTAATCAAGGGCCCTAACTGGTCAACTTTCAGTTAATCAAAAGGGAAATTATCCTAAGTGAGCCTGACTTAATCCCATGAACCCTTAGAATCTGGGTCTGAGGGTCAGACACAGAGGAAATCAAGAAATTAAAAAACTCAGTGATGTTCTCCAGCTGGCCCTGAAGAGGCAAATAGCTGTGTGTGGACAGGGCCATGTGGCAAGGAACAGTGGGCAGCTCCTGGAGCTGAGGGCCTCAGGCCTACGGCCAAAGTAACTGAGCTCTCTCAACAACCAGTAGATCTTGGAAGAGGCCCCCAGCCTCAGGTGAGACCTCAGCCCCAGCTGACACCTTGATTTCAGACAGGTGAGACCCAGAGCCATGCCTGGACTTCCGACCCACAGAAACTTTGAGATAATCAATTTGTGTTGGTTTAAGCCACTTATATTTGTGGTAATTTGTCATGCAGCATAAAAAACAGTTACTCTGGTTTTTCAAATTGCGCTTATAAACACTGTAATAATAATATGAAATTTAAAATCACATCAAAGATAGCCTAAAAGTCATTATCTATGGACAAACACAAAAATAAAACAAAATACCCATTTATCAACTCACAATTCTGAAGGTCAGAGAAGTGTGGGCGGGCTTAGCTGGATTCACTGCTTGGGGTCTCCCAAAGATGGAATCAAGATGCTGGCTGGTCTGGGTTTTTTTTTCTGAAGGCCTTGGGGAAGAACCTGTTTCCAAGCTCACTCAAAAATTGTTGGCATAATTCAGTTCCTTGTGGTCATAGGACTGACATCCCAGTCTCCTATTGGTCGTCAGCTGGGGGATACTCTCACGTCCTAGCATCTCCGCCTTCTTTGGAGATATCAGATAGTTCTCACACTTGAAGTCTCTTTGATTTCCTCTTCTTCTGCTGCTGCCAGCCAGAGAAAAAGTTCTACTTTTAAAGGGCTCATGTGATTAGATTAGGCCCACCTGGATGACCTCTCTTTTTATGTCAACTGATTAGTAAACTTAATTACACCTGTAAAATCTATTTTGCCACATAACATAGTAGAAAAATGGTACCTTATCATCATCACAGATTCCACCAAATTCAAGGGGAAGAATTATATAAGGCCAAGGATCATTGGAGGCCATTCTTCGAACTCTGCCTATCACACTGAGCCTGCCCCTGTCCTTTCCAAGTCCTGGCTCTTCCATTTCCCTTCCTTGTTGTGAGGTATTCTATATGTTTTACACAAATTTTGGCTTCTTTGTTTAAGGTGGACCTTGTTTGTTTCTGTTGCTTAAAGCCCTAAACCCTAACTAATCCATTTCCATTTTCCAAGATTTCCACCTACATAATTTCACTTTAATTTACTCCGCTCTCCCAGTGAGGTATGTGTCATTATGCCCATGACATGAAAAGGTGGAGATGTACTTCTGTTACTCTGAGATCATACCTGGAGTTGTGGGGCTGCTCCCCTGTCAGCCTATGTCATAACTCTTGATAAGGTCACACCTGGTGTGTCTGTGATGTGGCGAGGCTCTGAGTCATGACGTCATGAACTTTTTGGTTGGTCCCATGCACATAGCTGTGGTTGCTAAGGAGAGCAATGAGGACGGTCAAGTTATGGACTGGGCTAAGGGCTGTTCTCACACTCAGAGGGAGGAGGCTCCCAGGTGGAGTTGGGTGGTAGCCTCTGGCCCCCCATCTCGAAGACCAAACATGTTGCCATCTCCTTAGACTAGATCCAGGGCAATTGAGGAACTGCTGGAATGAGGAGCAGGAATTTATTTTCCCAGGGGTAGGTCCCAAGGAGGCTTCTACACAAACTGAGTTTTCCTTATCCTCAGCTATTAATACCCTCTCCGGAGGGAGAGGGAGCTGTAGTAACACCTTGCAAGAAGGATTCATGAGGTAACGACTGTGGGTGTTCAGCACAGCGCCTGGCCCTCAGCAATCACTAAAGGAAGGGGTCTGACCTCCCCCCACCAAGTCTGGTTTCCTACCCCGCACCGTGCTCTCTCTGTAATAACATGGAGGGGACTCTGCAGTCTTAAAAGCTTCCTGCAGAGTGTCAGGAGAGCCAGGCCCCTCTGAGCCGCTTCCCGAGATAACTATCTGAGAAGATCTACCTTGACTTATCACAGCGATTTCCAACTGGTGTGTCGCAAGACTTGAAAACACACAACACCTGACTACTTAGTCGGGGGCGCTGACCTGTTTTCCCTTAGACTGTCACATAAACAAATGGCAACAGCCACCACAGTAGTCATCTGGTGTGAACGAATCAAAATTATAGCTATTTTTCATCAGACAGGCAACGAATATATTTTTTGGTTGCCACAGAATTTTCGTAATTACTTTATGAGTGCCGTGAGATGAAAAAGGTTGAAAACTGCTGACTTAATGAAGAGCACATGACACTCCTTTAAAACTTGCTCTTGGTGCAGAGAAGGCATGAAATGGTTTTTGACAGGAGTTAAAAGGAGTGTCCAAGATATAGAAAAATCAGATTTCTCCCCACCCCTCGAGTCTCTCTTCCCCACTCCCCTTTCCCTCTCCCCACCCCTGCAGGCCCTTGAAGCAATCAATATTCATTGAACCTTCTTAGGCTAAATAATAATAATACTCTTCAGCATCTGAGAGTATGCTCAAAATTTCAAATTCCTTCAACACATCTTATCACATTTTAACTTCATAGCAATTTAGCACTTACCACAGGGCTGTCACACGGTAATAAGTGACAGGGTAATATTTATGATAACTAACATAATTATATGGTAATATTAATAATAGCTAATATTTGTTGATCATTTACAAAATGCCTGTTTTAAGTGCTTTCATGTGTCTTAATCTGTACAACGACCATAAGAGAAACACTCTTGCCAATTTGTAGATGAGGAAACTGAGGCACAGACAGGTTAAGCAGCTTGCCCAAAGTTGCACAGCTAGTAAGCAGAGGAACCAGGAGTTGACCCCAGGTGGGCAGGTTTTTCTCTATTTGTCTGCCTATATCCAATGGCTACCCTTCTCTGCTCTGTTTTGCTCTCCAGGAGGCTGATATCTGCCAGCTGATTTCCTTGGACTCTGGTTTCGTGTTGGGTTCAGCCAGTAGGAGTATCTGGAGGGCAGGAGGAAGGAGATTTGGTGGTATCTTGCCCCTCCTGGCCCTGCCCTTCTGGCTGGAGTTCTAGCAGGCTGTGTTCCTCCACAGCTAGGCTCTGCAGTGGCCTCTCTTCCAGCTCCCTGGTGCCCCCTGGGCTCTAATGATACATCTCCCCTTGTCCCATTCAGGGTGGGACCGCTCCCTGCTTCTGCTAGTTCTGCATGCTGCCCCACCCCATCAGCGATTTCTTTTAATTTTTAAACTTAAAAAAATTATTTTGTCCTCATCCAAGAACATTTTTAATTACTTTTAGAGACAGGAGGGGGAGGGGGGAGAGAGGAGAGAGAGAGAACGAGAGAAACATCAACTGGTTGCCTTCTTGCACACACCCTGACTGGGTATTGAGCCCGAAACCTAAGCATGTTCCCTGACCAGGAATCGAACCTGCAATCTTTTGGTCTGTGGGATGACACTCCAACCAAATGAGCCACATCAACCAGGGCAGCAAATTCTTTTTAAATAAGCAGTTTAACCTGCACCATATGTTTTCTGTTGAGACCCTGACCGAGACACTAGCCACCTGCTTTCATTGCCTCAACCCAGAGGAAGCGTGTGGACGCCCCTTGGAGAGGGCAGTGAGCCTGTGTTCTAATGACCTGACTTCACAACTGAGAACACTTTAAGAGGTGCAGAGTGGGGGAAGGTCTTGTCTCTGACTGTGATAGATGCTGATGCTGCCCTGGGCCATATCCCCTGGGCCCCTGTGATTTTCAGCCCGGGGTGTTTGCTGGCCCCAGAAGCTACTCAGTGAGCACTCAGGCCAGGCTGGAAATGGTTGAAAATATACATCCTTGAAGCAGCCTCAACCAGTGACAGATGCCCCAACTCCCTTACTTCTTAGACAAGTTTGGTATAGTCTCCCAGAAGTGCCCATCTGGATTGGGTCCCAACGGACCAAGCAGTGACTCTGTCATGACCACAGCCGGGAGTGGCTCTAGCCCCTTCCCTGTCTCACTTCTCCATTTCCCGCTAGTGCTCCTGGGATCGCCTCCCAAATAGCTACTTGCACCAAATCCTTACTTTCAAGGTCTGCTTCTAGGGGTCACAGACTCTCAGGACATAATGCCTGGGGTGGAACAGCTCCCACTCCGGGCCTCCAGGGGTTGGAGGTCTCCTACATCATCCAGTCAGAGTACTCTGTGTTTCCAACCACAGTGACTGGTTTGAGGATGGGCATGTCACCCAAGCCAGGCCGATAGAAATCGAGTGTCCTACTCTGTTGTTGGGAAGAGAGGCCCTCCTTCCACGGAGGTTACTGAACTCCGTGTGCAGTGGGATGTCAGCAGACCTCTGCCACCCCAGAATCCAGCCTTGTCTGGGAGTGAAGCCAGCACCGCGGAAAGCTGGGCTTAGAGAGACTGCTTCCTGATGGCACTCAGTCCCTTTTTAAACAGGCTTTATTGTTAGGTATGGCAAGGCCAACAGATAGGAGATGACAGCCACTGAACAGACGGTACATTATACTCACAGATCCCAACAGCTGGAAGTACATGTCACATGACAGGTGGGACACATGGGGAAGCACCAGTGACAGTCACAGGACAGAGGAAGGGGGAGTCTGTGGGTAAGAGGCTTCATGGTGATTTCTGCAGGAAGGAAGGGTGAGGCAGGGGAAACAGGCCTACCATTGGCTAGTTTGAATAATTGCAGTGAACTCTGGGAACAGGGGCTGGCCCTGGGGTGATTCGGGCGGGTGTGAAGTGGCCCCTGCATGAAAGCACAGTAAGGGAGGTGGTGAGGGGTGTGGGCTCTGGATTGGTTGGTTTGTATTTGACAAAGCACCTCCCAGGAGGAGGACGCCTCCCAAGGTGGGAGGTGACAGGGGAGGCAGGGGACGATGAAGGTGATCAAGACTCATGTAGGTTTTCAGGTTGGATAGATCAAGGTGTGTGCAAAGCAAGCAGGGCAGATGGGAAAGCATCAAGCTGACAGGAGCTAGAAGCATGGTGGACACAGTCCCTGTATCTAGCCCTACCTTGGCTTTGGACTTTGTCACTTACATGGGACGATTAAGTCCCTTGCTTTTTTGCTGAAGCTAGTTTGTGTTATCTGTTCCAAACAGGAAAGAATCACACAGCAAGTTCCAGGCAGGTTCAGGACTTATACACCAGATATCTTAGTATCCAAGCTGGTGTTTCTTCCATGGCACCTCCGAAAGGGCTCCGCTGTCTCCCAAACACATGCCACTTGTCCTCTGGACTGCCAGAAACAGCGCAGATGACTTGGCACAGTGGAAATCACAGCAACACTGGGTGATCAACCACAGCATCCCGTCACTGCTCGGCGAGAGGGCAAAGGCACTGCTTGGCGAGGGCAGCGAGCCCATCAGCCAAAGATGGGCACCTGCTCCTTCCTTCCATCCTCCCCAGCATGACGGATTAAAATCCCAGAAATGTGCACCTGTTCTGTATTCAGGATATTGTTTTTGTGCAGAAAGAGACCACTTGAGACCCTGTAACAAAGATAATGGAGCTGAGTCAAAGTCTGGGACTTTGATGAACGAAGGTCCTCAGATGGAGATGACTCGTGGGCATACACTGACACAGCAAATGCCACACTGCTGTGATGACATTGCAGTTAAAAAGCAGTTTCCTGTCCTTCAGGGGTCTACTAAAACAAAGCAGACACTCAGCCTCTCCGGAGGGTATCTTCCAGAGACTGGCAGTTCTCCAAATACAGGAAAAAGAGGAAGGCATCGCATTGGGTTGGCCAGCACGAAGGCGAGACAGCCCCAGCCCCAGCCCCAGCCCCAGCCCCAGTGACGGTCATTTCTGCCCCTGTGACCTGAGCACGACGGTTTCTACTTTCTTCGCTCTGAGCACGGAGCTCAAGGTCACAGAGCTCTGCATTCAAGCATTGGCTTCACTGTCACGTTCGGAGTGCTGAGCACGGTGCATGATATGTGGGAAGAATTCAATAAACAGTTTAAACATACATGACTACTTGCTGCTCAAAGTGTGGTCCCTGGACCAGCAGCATCTGCATCTCCTGGGAGCTTGTTAGACTTTCAGGCTCCAGACCTACTGATGCAGGTTGTACATTGTAACAAGATCCTCTGCCACCTTGGCCAGGTGGCTCCGTTGTTTGGAGCATTACCCATAAACCAAAAGGTTGTGGGTTTATGCCCGGTCAGGACACATACCTACGTTTCAGGTTCAATCCCTGGTCAGGGCGTGTATAGAGGCAACCAATCCATGTTTCTCTTTCACATGGATGTTTTTCTCTCTCTCTTTCTCTCTCTCTCTCTCTCTAAAAGCAATGAAAAAATGTCCACGGGCGAGGATAAAAGAAAAAAAATCCCCTCCTGATTAATACGCACCTTAGAATTTCAGAAGCACTGACCTAATTTATAGACCTCCCCTGACTTTTTACCTATTCTGAGGAGGCAGTGGCCTTCTGGACCATGAACTGTAGGTCGTAATAGATCCCTGAGTCTGCATGACTTAATAATTTCTTTGTCCCAAGTGTTAGGAACAATCATCTGAAAGTCTGAAATAAAAAAAAATAGGCAGCTGTACAACCTTTCAAAACCCCTTTGGAGCACCGTCTGCTTAAAGGGTATCTGGTTTTCTAGAGGATGCGAGTTGGACTTTGTTATTATTGATTAGGCCCAGATTCTATAAAGTTAGACGTTAACTTGTAGAAAATTAAGTTTGATCGATTTTTGTCCAGTAGAGGACATAATCTTCAGGATCACTGGCATGTTAGTACCTACAGCAGGCATCAGCACACTGCTTCTGAGGAGGGCCTAATCACAAATATTTTAGGCTTCATGGGTCACACAATCTCTGTTGCAACTATTTGATTCGGCCATCGTATTGTGGAAGCAGCCACGGACTGCTGTAAACGTGCACGGCTGTGCTCCAGTAAAATTTCATTTATGGCCTTGGCCGGCGTGGCTTGGCTGGAGCATCATCCTGTAAACCTAAAGGTCGCGGGTTCAGTCCCCAGTCGGGGCGCATCCGAGAGGCAGCTGTTCGATGTTTCTCTCCCTCCTTTCCCCTCTCTAAGCATGTCCTCAGTTGAGGAGTAAAAAAATAATTCATTTTTGGACATCGAAATTTGAATTTCATGTCATTTTCATGTGTTAGGAGTATTGACTTCTTTTCCAACTGTTTAAAAAAGGTAAAAAGCATCCTTAGCTCACAGGCATACAAAAACAGGTGGGAGGTTGGATTCGATTAGCAGGTCACAGTTTAGCAATTCCTGGCCTGTAGGTGTGACTGCTCTGTTGGTCATTGGCTAGTTTTATATTTAACTTGAACATTTACTCTACAATTCTCTGCTCCCACTAAACGTTTGTGGGCACAGATATGGCGGTGAGTGTATATTAGTTTCTCCTAACTTTTGAAGCAGCTTTTCCCATCCTGCTGGTTCCTTCGTTGATGAATTAAATAAATCTTTGACACATGATCACCATATATTTCCAACTCATTTTGAATCTGGAGCAGTTTGGCCATCTCTTCTGTTACTTTGGCTCCCTTCCCCACCAAGTAGTTTCACCGAGATGTGGTCCTAGTAAAGCCAGGTCTGTCCCTCGTCGAAATCCCAATGCCTGCAATTTCTCCCCTGCCACTCCATGATTGCCATGAGGCCCTTTTTGCGACAACACTCTTGACTCCGTAAAGCCAATGGCTGGGGCTGGCGACGGGCCGGCTTGCATGGATGAAAGGTAATGAGCTAATGACACTGGTGGTGCAGATGCACTATGGGGCTTGGCAAGGAGGTACCAGTGAATGTCAAGCTGCCAGGGCCCACGTAGAGGAGAGCAGGGCCTGTGGAGCCTCTGAAAGCTCCTGCAAGGCTTCTCCCCATCTCTCCCCTGCACCTGTGCTTGCCTCGCAGCTGGGGCCTCGCCCCTGTGGATACATGGTATCATTAACATGGACCAGTGCTCCTTAGAAGACTTGGCTTTGACAGGCCCATGTTACTGTTAGAGTCTTTCTATTGTGAGGCAAAGAGCAAAGACTCCAGAGGGTGTGGGGAAAAGTATAGGTTCCTGCAGAGGGGGAGTTCACTGGGGCAGGTGTTAATTAAGTAGTCACTGGGCTCTAGGAAGTGGGCATTTCCCAGCCCACAGGGACTGCAAAAACTGGCACCCTTCTGTCCAATTCAAGATGGCCAAGAACACGATGAAAAATGCTCATCCTCAATGGTTATCAAAGTAACATTAATTAGAACCAGGACCAGCAAAGAATGTTACTATGCTTGGCATCTTGGCATAGATGAGAGTGGAAACTGGTACTACCTTCTTGAAGGCATTTTGGTGATAAATATATTATACACATCAGTGTTTGTCCCAGTGATTGAGCCTGGGACGCACGGTCCTGGGTCCTTGGCCAAGTCAAACCTAGCCCTGGACATTATGAGACACCGTGGACTGACACTTACTTTAAAAGTAGTGATATGGTTTTAGCTACAAACGAGGAATGAATATATGATCACTGCAAAACGTGATGGGACAAACCGTTACCCCCCCCCCTCTGAGGTCCTTCATCTTACACTTTTGTGTGGGTCCTTCCTGACTTTTTACTGCATATTTACAGACATGTGTGTCTATAGAAATACAGAGTAAAATGTTGTGGAGGAGATTTTGGATATGTAAGTGATATAATATTTTATGCATTTTCCTGAAACTGGCTTTTATGCATCCACAGTACGGCCTAGACATATTTTGGATTGTAAGTAAAGGCCTTGTTGATTCCACTGAACAATGCCATAGCTTATCTGCTCGTCAGTTACTTTAGGGTGGTGGTTCTCAGCCTCGCTTACCCCCGTCTTCCATGTCCTAGATGACAGACGACCTTCACATTCATATCACAAGGTTGGCAGATCTCCTGTCATGGGGCTGTTGGGAGAAAGAAAGAGCTTCCATGACTAAAGTCCCTGACATGGAGTAGCTGTTAGGAAGAGGTGCTGTGTGGCTCACCCTGGACTAGAAAAGAAAGCCCCGGAATCTTCTGTAAGCCTGCTGGCATGTTAACATATCTGTGAGCATCGGGAGAGAGAATATAGGGCTTCCTCAAAAGAGCACCCCAGATGGTCGGACCCTCTTTAAAAAGACAGATTGGCTCTTCAATTTGCTTCACAATAAGAGGCCTGACTTCTCTGTTTCTTTAAAAAATTATTATTATTATTCAAATTGGGCAAACCACTTAACTGTGCCCCATCTGTTTATGTTGACAGTTGACACGTCTCCTGAGTCTTTTTTACAGCTCCAAGGAGAACACCCTACTTAGAAACTGAGCACAGGAGAAACGTACTCCCTCCAAGGACCCTTCATGGGCGTGAGACTCGGTCCTGCCCTTCCCTGAGAAGACTGCCCTGAGGCTGCAGTCAGCCTTCCGTGTTTTCAACCCTCTCCCCAGTTTGAAATTTAGGTTGAATCCTACTGCCTTCTTGTCAGTCTGCCTATCCACCCATCCATCCACCCATGCATCTATGAATCCATGCGTCCATCCATCCATCCATGATTTATCATTGATCTCTCTCTCTCTCTTTCTCTCTCTCTCTCTCTCATTATTCCCTCCCACAGCATCTCAGCAGCAACAGCCTAGAAAAGGTGGGTGATTCTGTGAGCTGTCAGAGACAGGCACAGTGACACCCAGATATGATGGCAGGAGACAAAAACACCGGAAGTAGATGCAGCCCACTGAGTCATCTTGGTATCTTCTGTTTAAGAAAGCAGGGAGATGTATAAGACAGTTTAGAAAGATCTCCATCCAAAGAAGTAAAATCGAGATGGTTGTGATGCTTGAGGAGAAAGTTTTAGCTTTCTGGAGACGTCACCTGTGCAGACTATCTATTTCCCAACCCTGCCTGATAAGTCACAGTAAGAGATGGAAGAGACTTTTCATTTTACAAAGGAGGAAACTGAACCTCAGAGAGGTTAAACCACTTCCATGAGGTCACAAAGTAGGTGCCGTGGGTGGGATTTGAATCAGATGTAGTAATATGTAGATGTACAATCCAGGTGCCCCTTCAAGGAAGGGAACAGCGGGACCTCCAGATGTCTTCTCCTTCAGGGTCAGCCTCAGCTACAGAGAGTTGCCTTAATTGAAGCCACATCCTTTCCGGGGAAGCCCACTGAGGAAAGCCTGGGTCTAAAGGCCTGGCCATTTCAGCCCTATGTGGTCCACTCTGACGGGCAATATTTGCCTCAGATCTCCCTAGCAGGCTGGCTGTTGTCAGGCCATGACTCAGTTCCACTTCTTCCTCTGCCTTCTCTTCAAAAGTGTTGATCCCTAATAAACATCTACTCCAAACTCGGTCTCAGCAACTGCTTCCAGAGAACCTGATGTGGAATCACCGATACCAGGAGTGTCCGCGGAAGCAGGCAACCAGATGGGGCCTCGGAGCTGGACTGCCTTCCTCCAGGCTGGAGATCAGTGATGGCGTGCGGAGCACAGACAGCCCCTGGCACAAGGTGGTGTCGGATTGTCCAAACGTGCCTGGAGTAAACTGGAAGGTGTCCCGGGGACGGAATGCACTAGCAGTGAGGAGTGAGGTACCAGGTAGTTGAGGAGCACACCCAGATTGGATGGCTATTTCTACCACAGGCACATGGGAAACAGCTGAGGACAAATAACAGACACTTGCTCCAGGAGTGAAAGCCAAGAGCCTCTTTGGCCAAAGACGAGGAAGTTCTCATCTCATGTGGCAGGAGGGCAGACCAAGCCCAGGACTCGGCGTGACCAGACTTCAAAGGTGCTGCAGCCCCCAGCCACGGCAGTTTGCCATGCTACAGTCAGAATACTGGTTGGGACCTTGACAGTGAAATGGGGCCATCTGGGTGGTACCCCCAAAGATGTTCCCACATTTGGGGAGATTATGAATAATGCGGCTATGATCATTCATGTTTGAATATTCCCTGTTTTCCATTCTCTGGTGCATACCCAGACCTGGAATTGCTGGGTTACCTGGTAATTCTATATTAACTTTGAGAAAGTGCCAAACTGTTTTCCAGAATGGCTTCACCATTTTCCATTCCCACCAGCAATGTACACGTTTGGCAATATTTTCACTTCCCTGTGGGGAACCATCCCTCCTCCCTTGGGCCCATGTGGCTGATGACATTGACTGCCTCCCTTCTCTGCCCCAGCGACGTGCATCGAAGCCTGTCCAAGCAGCACAGGACAAAGCGAGTGCTTCCGGAATGCACACGTGCCCCAAGCCAGGCCAATGAGATTCAACTGTGGATCTAGATCAGCCCCTGGCCTTTTGTTCCTTGGATCAATAAATCCACCAACCTTTTTAATGTATTAAGCCAGTCTGAATTGGGTTTCCTGTCACTTGTGACCAAGTAACCACTCTCTGTCAAGATTTGCTTATTTAAAATCTCTGTCTAGGAGATTTATCTCCTCTATGCTTTACATTTAATGAGTGTCAATTCTACTAGGCACAGCTACAAGAGATGCCAGAGTTGGGCTCACTCCGAGAGACAAGACTGGATTAGCGAATGGTCAGAGATGTCATCTTGTAGTCAAAGGGGAACTTTCTGCTCCAGGTGTTATCATTCCATGACCTCAGAGCTGTGGTGAGAAGAAGCGGAGAACCTGGGTGAAGGCCCATCCACCACAATAAAAGTACCCTACCACCCCACTGGAGTGAAAGCCCTCTCCAGGAGGCCTCATGCCTACACTGGCATCCCTTTCTTACTGGTGCTTGATGAGGCTGCTGTCTGTCCAGGCTTACTCTCTCATAGGGCTAGTCTTCACTCGCCCCCATGGAAGGGCAGGACAAACCTCACCCAGAGGCTTGGCCCAGCTCTGGTTACCAGGCTCCAGAACGGCTCCCAGGACAGCCGGTCTCTGTTCTATACCTCCCTTACTAATCAGGAAAGGGGAGAGGACCAAGGAGGCACTAGCAGTTGAGTGCTTGGATCGGGAGTTCTGTAGATCTAGGTTTGAAACCCAGCTCTACTGCTTGCTGTGTGACCTCAAACAAATCATTTAACTTCTCTGAGCCTTGGTTTCCTCAGCCACAGAAAGGAAGTATTAACCATTATTACTTCTTGAGATTGGTGTGAGGAGGACGTTTTTAATGATGGTGGTGGTTGGTGATTGCTCATCCAGCATGCTAACCATTGCAGCCTCTTCACGTACATTTTCTTGTTTTTTCTTCACACCAACCCACTGCGAGTTAAGTATCATTGACCCCATTTTGCAGGTGAAGATTCTAAGGAGCCAAGTGGTCACAGCATGTACCTCGGGCTGCACAATTAGTTAAGGGGTGGAGCTGGAGATCAGACCAGGGCATTCAACCTGAGTCCACACTCTCGCCACTGTTCTACATCAGCCTCCTTTAATCCTCAGAATGGCCCCGAGGGTAGACACAATTATCAAACCCATTTTACCAAAGAGGAGACAGAATCTCAGAGACAACGAATAATTCCCTATAAGGCCACAGAGCTAAAAACCCCCAAGGCTAGGGTCTGAACTCAGAGGTGTCCTCTTCTCACGATTGACCCCTCAGCGCCTCCCCAGGCCCACCTGTGTTCTAGTCACCAGGAGCAGGAGTGCCAGTCGGGGGGCGAGGGGGCAGGGAGCTCACTCTGTGGGGCGCTGGTGAGCTGACACAGAAGCACGTCCTTCTTTCATGCTTCCACCTCTCATGTCTTTTCATCCAAACCTTAGGCTGTGTGTCAACAATGCACCATTAAATATATTTGAAATGCACCCATGATGGAGGAGGGCCATGCTCCTTACATCCCAGAGACCTGACTTGCCAGTCTCCTGGCCATCCGTGGTGCCTGCCAGCACTGCTGCAAGAGCCCTGGTTGCAGGGGCACCTGCCGCTGTTAGGCTGGTACCACACCTGCATGCAGTCCTCCCCTCCTGGGTCCGCCTGGACGCCGTCATCCGGCTGGCTCCCGGCCAGTAGCTGTAGTCATAGGATGAGCCATCGGTCCATTCAAACTGCCCTTCCCGGGGGATCCATCCAGAGGCAAAGAGCAAGCCAAGGAGAGAAAGATTGAGCATTTCAGCGAGTTCCCGTTCAGGGACAACATTCTAAACTGCACATCTAACAGAGCAGAAGTCCTCACGTTTAACCTGATACCCTGCTATTATTGCCACCATTACTAGCTGTCATTTGTTGAGGGTGCGTTATCTAGCATGCCAGGTGTTTTACTCATTTTACCCCCCCCACCCTGCAAAGCAGGCATTATTGCCTCCATTTTATAGATGGGAAAACTGGGACTCAGACTGGCCTACCCAAATTCACACAGTTAATAAAACGTTATTGCTGGGACTCAAGCCCAGGTCTGTTTGGCTCTAGTTCTCAAGACCCTAACTACTAGATCTTTTTCTTTCTTCTTTCTTTTCTTTTCTTTTCTTTTCGTTCCTTCCTTCCTTCCTTCCTTCCTTCCTTCCTTCCTTCCTTCCTTCCTTCCTTCCACTCCTCTCCTCTCTCTTTTAATTACTATACTTTAAAATAAATTTATGAGTAGGTGGAAGTCACCCTTCATCCCTTTGCTTTTTGTCCAAATAAGTGCGTATTTTTCTTGCCTGATGTGAATTACTCTGTCTAATTGCACAAAAAGTCCTGTTGGGAATTTGATTGGTGTTGCAATAAAGGTGCAAATTGTGGAAAGAACTAAATTTTTGCAATGTCCTGGAACAAAGGTCATTTCTTCATCTATTCAAGTGTTTAGAAAAGTCTCCCCACCAAAGCACCGATGATTATGGAGGCCATATCATTCGATGGGAATAGCTTGCTGCTTCAGAGAGAGACTAAAGCTTGAGGTTCTAGCTCCACCCATTTCCTGGCTCTGCAATCTAGACATGATGCTTAACCTCTCTGAGCCTCAGTTTCCACACCTAGAAAATGGAGTTAATATCTCGCTCAGAGAGTTATTGTGAAGACTGAAACATTAAAGCATGCAAAGGACTTAGCTAGCGCCTGCCTGAGTACATGGTGTCTAGCCCTGAAAACAAGAACAAAAGCAAACAACAAGCCCTGCCCTGACTGAATAGCTCAGTTGGTTAGAGTGCTGTCCTGATACACCAGAGTCGCAGGTTTGATCCCCAGTCAGGGCACATATAAGAATCAACAACTAAAGACATAAATAAATGGAACAACAAATCAAAATTTCTCTCTCCCTCTCAAATCAATAAATTTAATTTTTTTAAAGAAACAAGCCCTTTTGCTGTATTTATTATTATGATATTTAAGATTTTATTTATTTATTTTTAGAGAGAGGGGAAGGGAAGGGGAAGGGAGAGAAACATCATTGTGTGGTTGCCTCTCACGTGCCCCCTAATGGGGGACCTGGCCCACAACGCAGGCATGTGCCCTGACTGGGAATTGAACTGGCGACCTTTTAGTTCACAGGCTGGCACTCAGTGCACTGAGTCACACCAGCCAGGGCTATTTATTTATTTATTTGTTTGTTTGTTTATTATTATTATTATTATTATTACTACTACTACTACTACTAGGTCCTGTAATACAAGTTCCTTAAACTCTAAAAAAGTATATTCACAATCCAACTTTAAAGTTACTATTATAAATGGGAATTTTGGGTTTTTTATTACAACTTTTATATGGGTTCTTACCACACGAGTTCTATTGATTAAAAAAACATATCTCTACTGAGTCTGGCCACTACTGTTACTCCTGTTCCTTTGTAAGCACCTTGTACCATCCGTAAGGAGCTCTCACAGTCCGCCAGGCTCGGCCCTTTACCTACAGTAAGTCATTTACTTTTTACAATAGGCACTACCGTTATCACCCTCATTCTATACCTGAGGATACTGAAGCTCAGAGAGGTAAAAAAAAATGCCTGAGAGTAACCCAGCAGCCAGTAAGTGGCAGAGTAGGAGCTGAAACTGGAACCCTGTGACCACAGTGCTCTGAGGCAGGGCTAGAGACACACACTCAAAGCAGAGACAGGATGTAGCTTGCCCAGGGAAAGTCCGGGGACAAAACCTGTGGGTGGGGTCTGCTGTGATATTGCCAGGTATGAGACCTGGCCCCAGCCATCCTCTTCAGCGTTATTCCCACCATTTTTCCACCCACCCCTGCCCCACCTGCATCCCAGTGAAGACACACTTGTCTCCAATGTCCTTGAAAGTGCTATAATCCCTCCCAGCTCAGGACCTTTGCCCATGCTGTTCCCTCTATCCAGAATGGTCTTCCTCTGGCTGACTCCTATTTGTCTATTAGACATTAGCTTAAATGTCTCTTCCCCAGGGAGGCTGTGGAACCATGGGCGTGCACTGCTTAGAGCGCCTTCAGGAGGACCAGCAGCAGGGAGCAGAGTTGACTGACAGCCTCAGCTCGCTGGCCTCTTTGGATCCACCATGGCCTTCCCAGAGAGACCATGTTTCCTGCGGGCTGTGCCGTCACTTGCCAGTTACTCCACATGTCAGAGGTACGAGCGCTGGTCCGTTCCTCCTGGGGCATCCTTGGCCTGGGCACTCGCCATGGGCCTAGCCAAGACCTTCTCACAACTGTGCTATGATCCGAGGCTGCTCCTGCCTCTCCTTCCTTCCTTCCCTCCCCTCTCCTTTCACAGGTCTCAGACCCACATCACTGTCTGAAGACATTCCCTGCCTCCTCATGCCCCTCCCCTTCTTTTCTTCACAGATGTTTCCCCTCAAAAATCTCTTAGAAATCTAATCATGTTTTTGTGTCTGTTTTTTGGAGAACTCTACACAAACAGAGGCCTTCCCTGCCCATATTATATGTTCCCATCACATCCTCTGTCACAATGTTTACTGAATTCTAACTGGGGCATCTTGGTGTCTGATTTCTCTCTGTCTGCTGAGCACAGAGCAGCAACCGGGAACATAAGTTCCACATGAAAGGCTGGTTAAACGAAAACAGAATCTTGGCTGGAGCTTCCAAGAGGGCCTGATGGCCATCGCTTCCTCACCTGTCTATGGTCATGAAGTCCTGTCCAGATGTCAGTGGGGGGCCCCAGGAACACAGCTGTTCACGAGGTCATATGCAAAGACGTTGTCCTCCCAGCTGTGAAGGTAAGAAACGTGGCAACACGTTACTTGTTGCCTCCGTTCACAGGAATCTGCAAGCGATCCTTGTTAACCTTCCTGGACCAAAGTAAATAGAGAGTAGGATGCAATCCTGCTATTTTCTCCTTTTTCTTTTTTAATTAGGTCACCAGATGTGGCTGTCATCTCATGGGCACCTCTGGGTTTGGTCCGTGCCAGCTCAAAGCAGGACTCAGCAATATTATTCACCCTAAAGATTTAAATCCACCTCAAAGACACTAGCAAACAAGGTGGGTTATATCAGAGACACCATAAAGAGACAAATAAAAAGGAGTGGTATGATTTCTAGGGCAAAGTGTTCTTCAGTCCAACAGGTGTTCAACCTCGGTCCTACCCAGCAGGGTGAGCACTGGCATCCTCAAATGTCCCTTTCACACACAAGTCAGGGTCTCCGATATCAACTGTTGAGTGTGCATACGGGCAGTCATCTGGTGGGTGGCTGCCCGGCCAGGTTGGCACGATCACCATCTTTGTTCAACAGCTCCTGCTTGGGAAACAATTTCAATATTTTATTGCATTTTCCCCATAATCTGGTCAAAATAACTAGAAAAGAGAAAGGCCCCAGGTGTTATTGCAAGTAATAAGGAGCAGAGATCAAATGAACTTAATTCAATTCAATTGTCACTTGAAACAAAGATGAAAATTATTAAGTAAGCTGAAAGTATAAGAACCTTGAACTTCAATCAAACGCTCCATGGACATAAGCTGATTGTGTGTTTAATTATGAAAGAAGGGACAAAATTACAAAGCATGAAGAAAACACCAGAAATATAGAATTGAATTGTGTCTCAAAGACAA
This sequence comes from Macrotus californicus, assembly GCA_007922815.1. Classification (NCBI taxonomy): domain Eukaryota; kingdom Metazoa; phylum Chordata; class Mammalia; order Chiroptera; family Phyllostomidae; genus Macrotus; species Macrotus californicus. The sequence continues at coordinate 35,947 of VMDR010000615.1, forward strand.
GATGTCATTGGGAATTTTATAATAGTGGCCAATTTTATGGGAATGAAACCTTACCAATAACAGATTATTGTTCAGATTCAACTCTTGTTCATGTTTTCGGGAAAGTATTCTATGCCAAATGGAAAACAACCTGTAAAAGAGAGGAAAGGGGGAGAGTGTTAGCATAAGAGAGGAAGAGAGGGGCATTAGGAGTTGGGAAGAGAGGAAGAAGGTAAGTCGAGGCAGAAAGAACAGAAGTTGGCCAGATTTTGCTGGAAAACCCCTGAACTTGCCTAAAATCTTGCGGATGCTCAGTTAACCAAGGTTTAGTTCCCACACGCCATGAGGCAGGCTGGACTGTCCTTCCCCAGCACTGGCTAAAGGAAAATCTTCAGTTGGAGTTACTTTTAAATTACTCTCTATTGCATATATCTCGCTTTCCGCGATAGCCTGGGAATTTTTGAGAACTTATTTTATCCATCTTCATACATGCCAGTCCTGGTCTGCACTCTCTATTGCAGGGGATTTGCCCCTTGAAGGCCACCTTTCCCTGTCATGTCAGCTGCCCTCCAACTCAGGGGGGCACCGATGGAGGAGGGGAGAGAGAGAGAGAGAGAGAGAGGTCAGGGTGTTTCTTTCTGTCTCTGCCTAGGGAGTCGCTGGCCGGTGCTGCCTCGCCTCAGCGGCTCCAGCTTCCACGGGACTGGCCTGCCCTTGGGCAGAGGCGGAACTGGCTTTCCGGTTGTTGCGAATCTCTAGATTGCCCCACTCTCCTGTCTTCGAGTTCTCAGATTCCATCGCTGATGTAGGTATTAAAGTCTCTCTGTTTTAAGTATCTGCAGTGGTTCCTGTCTTCCGGGTCTGGCCCTGTATTCTCCCTACGTTCTTCAGCACCGCAGAGAAGACAGTGGGTGCTCAATGTATCTGTTGGATGAGTAGATGGGAAGACTCCTTTGGAAGCTGGGAGAGTGGGCCCATCTTGTTTTTAACAAAACTCCATCACTCTAAAGCATAAAGAATCAACTGTCTTTCTACCTTCAATCTCTGAGATTCTTGAAAAACAGAGGCAAGATTGTGAATTTGTAGAGTGGGTAGCAATGGAACACATCACACCTGCCTTCGAGGAACCCACAGATCAGCAAGGACCTCGGAGGTGAAACAGGTCATTAAACTCTGGTGAAGAAAGAGCTCTGGGAGAGGAGGGTGATGAGAACAATTAGGCTGCCGCAGAGACAGGGGAAACTTTGGGGAAGAGATGTTGTCAGAGCTGTGTCTTGAAGGTTGAGGAGGTATCTACAATACCTGGAGGAGAAGATATGGAAGGGAATTCCCAGCAGAGGGAATAGAATGTGCAAAGGTGTGGAGGCATTAAAGGGCTGGACCAGACTGGAGAACTCTGAGATGGTTCATGTGGTTGGGGCTTAGGAGACAGAGGACCCTGAAGGATGCCTTGGTGGGTTGGCTACGGAATTCGACTGCTCAGGTTCACGGCCGAGCTTCATCACTTTACGGCTGTGTAACTTTGAGCAAGCTACTTACCTTTTTGGAGCCTCAGACTCCATGTCTGTAAAGCGGAGATACCTACCTAATTGGAGGTTTAATAGGATGAGGTGTCTAAACACTTAGCAAATAAACATCAGCTATTATTCCTTATATTATATTCTTTGTATATATGTCACATGAGTTGCAATATAGGGCCAACCCCTGTGACAAAGAGCGGGGCACAGCAGAAATCAACACAAAGGTCGATCTTATAGGATGCTCTTTGTTCCTCTTACTCAATGCTTTGCCTTCTATTGCCAAGGACAGTTTCAATGAGAAATTGGGCTGGATAGAAGTTAGTTTCAACTACTAAAGAGAGAGACCATTCTCCACTCCCCTTTCCAAAAGGGCTGCTCGGTTGGGCTACAGAGGACCGAGGAGCCCACTCACCTGTGGATGGAGGCCAGTTTGGCGGACTTCCAGCCGATGGAGAATGCAGAACAGGAGAAGTCAGCCTTGGCCCAGGTCTTATTGAGAGGAAAAAATCGACAGCAGTGGCCTTTGAACTCCATCCAGAATGGTGGGCACTGGGAAGCCTGGGGCAGCTGTGGCACGGCTGAAGGCAGAGAGGAAACAGACTGGAAGGGGGGCTGGCAGTGCACACACTGTTTCTACAGCTTATGACATATTTTCAAGAATGAAAATAAAACATGTTCCATTATGATTAATGCAATTCTACCCTTGAGGTCCAAAAAAACATATGCATATCAACAATTTACAAAATAAAGTAATATATGCTCATTATAGAACACGTGGAAAATGTCACTACTTTGGTATATTTTTCTTCATGTCATGCTTGAATGCAGTGATTTTTAAAAAATAGAATTGTGATTATATGGTATTATTCCCACCTGTCAGCATTCTGATTTCTAAAAATTAGAGTAGACACATTCCCCCCATGTCATTGTAAGTTCTAGTAAACACTGCTTTAAATAGCTCTTGAATAGTCCACTGAGTGGCCCCTCTAGAGTTTATTTAATCATCCCCCTCTTTGCGGGTAATTAGATTGTTTCCCTTTTTAAAAAACAATTACACATTATGCTGAGATGAACAGCCTTGTGCATAAAGCCTTTTCAACATTTCTCATGATTTTCTGAGGAGAGATTTTTAAGGTTTGATGCAATTTCCTAAATTGCCTCCTAAAAGCAATTTACACTGAGAGTGCCCGCCTCACCCTGCCCTTCCAGCATGAGCACTGCCACTTCAATGGCAATCTCTGCAGACTTTATAAGCAAAAAGTGGTATCTTGTTTCCACGTGCAAGTCTGGGCTCTCTGGCGAGGGTGAACATTTTCCCCATGTGTTTATGGACAAATCACAGCCATCAAACTACTGGATTTGTTCTTAATTCTGAAAAGGGCATAAATGAAAAACCCACATTTGAGACAATTTCTCCCAAGCTTTAGTCCCTCCAGAAACCCCTTAGGATAATGTATATATTATCCTGTGTGTGTGTGTGTGTGTGTGTGTGTGTATACAGGATGTATGTGTGTGTGTATACATATACACACACATACACACACACCCATATATATGTATACATATGTGTGTGTATATATATGGTTTATATATATATGGTATATATACGGTATATATACCTATATAGTTTAAATATATATATTTAAACCATAACTCCCGATGACTGGCTGGGGGGAGGAAGGCATGCTGAGAGCCGTCCTTGGACTGGGTTGAATGTCTAATCTGTGAGGACCGGCAGAGGCCAGTGGTGACGTTTGTTAGACTAAGACCAGGATGCCTGAGTCTCAGCCACCAGCTCTGCACCTGATGTGCTGTGTGACGCCAGCACGTTCCTTCCCTTCTCAACCGTCTAACTGGTGGATCTTCGGGGGACCTTTTGCAGTGCTCAGGGGTGTGGAACCTTTGCCTTTGAAACCACTATAATAACTGGCTGAGACTGAAGAAAAAGGTAGAAGACAATATTTTTTGAGCATTTATGATCACATTAGGGAAACTGGCTTAGACAAGTTGACTTGCCCAAGGTTATCCTGCTAGTAAGTGGCAGAGTAGGGGTTGGAACCCAAGTCTTTGGTCTTCAAGTCCACAGGATGTTTCACCGCAGGGAAGTCAGCAGGGCTGAGAATGGTTCATCGTCTGTTAGCGCCCACTTCATAAGTTTGCTTAGCCGGCTAGTTGGGCCAAATAAATCTGGACCAATGGATTTGGCCCAGTGGCGTATATGGATTGCTCTGTAATATAGTATGGTTATTAATGACTAGCTCAGGGCTTCATAATTGGGGTTGATGTACTTCAGGAGTCCAGTGAATCCCCTGAAATTAAATGCAAAGTTGAAGGGGTGTGTGTGTGTGCACCTCTGTGCATTCTCCTGAAGAAAGGGACAGTTATGTTCACCAGTAGAGCCATGCTCTGCAGGCAGGTTCAAGCCATGCTTCCTATCAGAGCCATTGGGCTTTTCCATTTGACCAGGACCAGCCCTTACCTCACCAGGGCAGCTGGTCAGTCCTGGTTTTTCCCACCCCCCTCCTAGTTGGTCCTGGCCAACTGCCTTTCAATGAGCACCATTTTCTAAACAGATTTACAGTTGGCTCCCTTAATTCTCCTCTATGTGGCAAAGGTAGAAAGCTGTGCATGAGGAGTGCAGGGGGCTCAGTATTCTCGGCCCGTCCCTGTCCTCGGAACTTGGTCTCCTCCTTTCTCAGCTAAGACCATTGGTCTAGGGGGACATTGCCATGAGGCCTGCACGCGGTGTTGGCCAAGAGGGCTGAAGGACCCCTTGGGACACTGGGTGTCACCGAGCTCTTTGTGGGGACCTTCGGGCACTGCCTTCTACGCAGAGAGACTTGGCTACTTTGGAGCAGTATCCCCTTTATCACAAATGAGAAGCAGCAAACTATATTTTTATCTTCTTTCCAACCTATGACTTGTAACCAAGGTACTCATTGATTTGTCCAGGAGTTGGCTAGACTAACTGCCAGAGTATGGTGTTTCTGGTGCTAACCTATTTTCCCCACTCCCATCCATCCTAACTATTTCTATCAGAGGTGGGAGCAGTGTGGTCAAACCATCCCAGGTTCCCCGGAACGGTCCCAATTTTAAAACTGAAGGTCCCACATTTCAGGCCTCCTCAGTTTGCCACCCTGGAGCAGTGGCTTAGGGGCAGTTTTGATCCCTAGGGACATTAGACAATGCCTAGAGACATTTTTGGTTGTTAAAAATAGCGGGGGTGGGGGGTTGCTATGATATTCAATTGGTAGAGGCCAGGGATGCTGCTAAACATCCTACAAGGAATGGGACAACCCCCCACCCCACACAGAGGTTTCCAACCCCAAATGTCAATAGAAACCTGCCTTGGGTGGAAGATAGAACCCCAAAAATATAAAATAACTTCGCAGTGCCCAACACAAAACATCAGAGCAGATACCTACATTTCTCAGCTATTCTGTATTTTCTTTAACAATAATTAAGCCACACGCCTCACAACTGATTAAAAGCAGAGTTTGGGTTAGTTCTCTAATTTCCGAGTTAAGCATATTACTATTATAAACCTACGGCTGCTTAAAAGCCCTGGGGACATTGCGAGAACATTGTACTTAAATTTGATGGTACAGACCTCCCCAAAGAGTGCTGAAGAGGGGAGGTCTTGCTTTTTCCTCCCTGAGCTTGGGATGAACTGGACCTCTTCGTCATCTCCCTCTGGCAATGGGAGGAGGGCTGTTTCTGTTTCTGTTTTTGTTCCCCCCACCCCCCGGAGTCCTCTTCCCATAAGATGCGACACAGTGGGTCCTGCTCTATGACAGGGTCCCAGCCTCAATTCCTGGCTCCTTTCACATGTGAGTGTGAATTCTTGCTCAGAGCTGGTCCCCCTCCCTTACTCAGGTCAGTGTCTGTTGTAACCACCCTTCTCCCTAATGCCTGGCACAAGCTAGGTACACAATAACTAGTTTTTAATGACTAAATACGTGCTAGGAAATCACAGTTTCTCTGGGGCAACTGCCCCCTTTTGGGGACAGTGGTGAGAAGCGCGTGTGCAATCCATGCGTCCTGACTTTAGGATGGCGTGCCTGGACTGTTCTCACTGAGCACTGAGGGCTGCTTGATGCTGCTGGTTTTTCAGATTATTTAGTGGGATAATAGCTGGGAAGGGCAGCATTAGCATCACCAGGGAGCTCTTTAGCAATGTCAGCACCCTTGCCCCAAACCCACAGAGTCAGAATCTGCATATTAACAAGACTCCCAAGGATTCGGTGGGGGAAAGTCTGGGAACACTGCTCTATGGTGTGCCAGACCAACGGATGGAACCTGCAGAGTCAACACTCATTCACTCATTCATTCACTCACTCCCTGAGTCAGGCTTGTCCAGGAAGACCAAATGATTATTTAAATTATTAGGGGAGCTGGGAAGGAAGGGGAGGATCTTAGGTCCTAGAAATAGCTTCAAGGCTTCTCCCTGGCCCTAAAGTCTGATCGCTACTTTAAAAGCAAGTCCCCCACGGGGAAAACAATCTCCCTGAAGTTTGGCCACACATTGCTATTTATACCCCCTCCTCCTCACCCCTGATCCCTTTGATTTTTTTCCACTAAGCAATCATAGTTATGGATGCCTGGGGTGAAACATACCAGAAAATGGGGCTGTGACAGGTCACTGCTCAATTACTTCCCATTCCACCTGGGCAGGCAAAGGCCTTTAATTGGGAAGTCCTGGGAGGCCAAAAGGAGCCTCAGCTTGCCCTGGATGTTAATGAGTTCCATGCTGCCCGATACACTCCACCCCCCCAAACCCACTTTTCCTCTGGGATTTTAGAAACTGAGAGTAGAGGGATTCCAGGAACACCTTTCATCAACCTAAACCCCGAAGTAGCCTTTGCTAATCTCTGCTTTCTTGTGAAGTCATTTCTATAGTTTTATAGCTTGACAGGTAGTAACGGCAACAGAATAACCAGGGCCAACCCTACTGGGCTTTCACCTGAACTATGCGTTGTCAAGTGCTTGGTACTTATCAGTTTATTTAGTATTCACACATCCTATGATGTAGTTCACCCCTAGCTTACAACAGAGAAACCAAAAGCACAGAGAGGCTGAGTAACATGCCCAAGATCACACAGCTCCTAAGTGGCAGAGCTAAGTTCTGAAGCCAAGCTGTTTGGCTCCAAATCTAATTTAGAGAGTCCTTATGTCTCAGTCTTGATTGGCTGGACCTTCCTTCATTCCCTTATTCATTCGCCAAGTCCTATGTGTGCACTTACATGGTCTCAGGCAGTGGGCTGCATGCTGGAGATACTGTGTGGCGAACTACACAGAGGTGGCTTCTAACCTCATGTTTATGGACACCGACATTAAGAAAAAGAAGCACAGATGTAAAGATGTCTCTAATATGTAATTCGTGGACATGTGTCATGCAGGCAAAAACTTGAGGGAGCAGCCCCTAAGTTATTTTGGAAGCTAGTTATTTGTTTGCCCCTTTTCTCTTCCTAGTTGAACTGGTGGTTGCCCTGCACCTAGCTTCAAGGAGCTCACAGGTGATTATAACAGGGCACCAGAGTCCCCTTTCCAGATGGAAGAAATACAGGGTGTTGTCAGAGGACCACCTATAAGTGACACATAACCCCCATTTGGAAATCAGGGAGGTTTCCTAGAGGAGGTCTCAACTGGGACCTGAAAGTTGACTAAGAATCAGAGAGTATTCCAGGTAGCAGAACAGTATATGCAAAGGCCCAAAGTTATATGAGAGAATAAAGCATTTGGAGACTTGCAAACAAGATTCCAAGGTATGGAGGGAGGGTGGGGATTAGGGATGGGGGCAGGCAAAAGAAGAGGCCCAGGAGGTAACAAAGACAGGGTAGGGAAAAGGGATGTACAAAGGAGCTTGTTGCTCTGGAAACCAGGCTGCCAAACTACAAGATCTTTTACTTCAATTAACAGCACCAAAGGCCCCCAGGTTCCCCAGGCTGGGATGGGAGTCAAAGCCTTTGGAACCACTGAACTTATTAAGGAAAGAACACACCAGTAGCGTTCAAGGCTCATTTTCTCTCTCCCTCTCACTCTGTCTTTCTCTCTTTAAAAGAATAAATTGTCACCTTCCCACTCAAACTGGCTGCTCGCTGGGCTGGCCCCAATCCAGCCACCCACAAACTCACTACCCGGCTGCCTCCTGCCCAGATCAGCCTTGGAAGCCAGCCAGGAGAGGAGGAGGGGGAGGCTCTGGGAGCCACATTTGTGTGGGCCCCCCACCACACACACTGCTGGGCCCCAGATGTCCCACAGGGTCAGGAAAAAGTGTCTCCCTATGTCCAGGATGGTGGCCACTAGGAGGGCTCAGTCACTTTCATCACCTTTGCTCTCTGCTGCCGCCCTGGTCCAAATGTTCCACTGCCAGCCCATCCTCCTTCCCAGTGAGCCCTGGCTCTGATGAGCAGAGCTGGTGGTCCTGTTAGCATAGGTAGCTAAGTATTAATAAAGGAAGGGAGCAAAGGTAATCAAACATTGGGAAGCCCAATCAACTGGGGAGCTGAATCGGACACAGCCTGCTTCATTAGGAAGTCGCAGCATTCATGGGCTTCCCAGGGGACTGCTGCATTGGGACCTAGTCACAAAGCAGGCATGGAGGGGAGTAAAAACAGCAGGGCAAACAGCAGGGGAAATTCCGCCACTGGGCACAGGCACAGTAGGGATCAAAATGGTGACCATAAGGGCCTCTCAGTCAAGCCTGGGAAAAGGATCAATCAGATTGGATAAGGGACACAGAATTCTGGAGGCTCTAGGAAATTGAGTGGTGAGAGGGAGGACCCAAAACCAGCCCGCGAAAGATTGGGAAGTTGATTGGTTAGTTTGAAAGGGTGCCTGGTCCTTCCCACCCTAAGATAATATAATCAGCCTAACAAAGAGGCTCATTCGTTCTCTCTCTCTCCCTCTCCCACTCCCTCCATAAAGTGCACTCGCCCCATTCATTTGTGTGTTCTCTCCCCAGAGCTACCATATGGGCCTAGCAGCTGTGGCCTGGCCTCAGGGACTCCAAGTGTGGGCCTGGGCACAGGGCCAGCCACCAGCCACCCAAAGCACAGCCAGAAACAGACTAAGCTAGCGGATGGGGACAAATGCTGAACTGGACTGGGCCTTAACATGGACTGAACTGATGGCACAGAATCTCTGGACACTGGCCCAATTCCTGGGCCTGATGAAGATGAGGGTGGACTTTTTCAATAGTGGGATGGCTGAGGATGAGACATCAGGAACCTGGGAGCAGCCATTTATTTCAACCCCAATAAACCTTACCACTAAGCCTTGTTTTCCCCTGTGGACCCTGGAAATGCTTTTCTTGCAACACTGCAAGGACCCCATTTCTACCAGCAGCCGTCCCATAGCTCTTGTGCCCGAGCTCTGCTTTCCCTTCTCTGAGCTCCTTTTGTAGCCACATGATACAGGGGAAACAGCACTGTATAATTCCTTATATTGCTAATAATGATGTTTTAAGTAAATTTATGATTTTGTGTTGGGCTGCATTCACAGCCATCCTGGGCTGCATGCGGCCTGTGGGCCGGGCCACAGGTTAGACACCCCAGAATCTGCTCAGGCTCCAGGTGGGCTTTCTGCTGCTGGGCTGGGAGCCTGGGGAGCAGAAGAATGACTGCTTGGATGGATGATGACCTTGGCTGGGTCATTTGGCCTCTGTAGGCCTCAGTTTCCACAGTTGTAATATAAAAGGTTTGGGCTGAACAGATTTCCAGGATTCTTCCTTCCAACTCTTTCCAACTGCAGCTCTGAGATCCCTAAGGTTGCTGGGTTAGAAGCGATCTCAGCCCTACCTGAAAGGGGGTGGGGGTGAGGCTTGGGGATGGGTCTGAAGCTCCTTTCTCAGAGGCTTTATGTTACGGCGGAGAACTGTGTTGCCCGGCCAGCGCTATCAGAACACCTCCAATCACAGCGGCAGAAGTGGTAATAGTGCTACCTCTCATTTTCCAAGAGCTTAGCACGTGTTAAGCACTTTACTTGCATGATTCCATTGAAGGCCCCCAAAATGTTTGGTAGAAAACATTATTATCCCCACTTTCCAGGGAGGACACTTGAAGCTCAGAGGGGGGGTCCCATGGGTACAAGCTAGTGAGAGAGAGAAGACTCCTAGCTGCTCCCACTCTCAAACTCAGCCTCAGGCCCTTCCCATACATGCTGGGCAGAAAGGCAAGACCTTGGAATATACAAGGCAGCCTTCAAGGATATTTTGTCCAACTTCTCTCCTACTTGCCCTTTGCACAGGTGAGGAAACTGAGGCACAAGAGCAAGAATGCAAAAACACTGTTCTGGGATGAATGTTTGTGTCCCTCCTAATTCAGATGTGGAAGCGTTAACCCTGGCCACCATATAATGGCATCTGGAGGCGAGGCTGTTGAAAGGCGTTCAGGGTTAGATGACTAGCTGGAACTGACTGATGCAGACAGAGTTTATGATGGAACCCAAGCCCCTGGCGCTTGCCCAAATGAACTGAAACCACCCCTCGCTCCCACCACGAGGGTTGCCAAATTAAGGGGGGAAAGTATGCCTAGCTAAATTTGAATTTCAGATAAACAACAAATAATTTTTAGCATAAATAGACCCCATGCAATACTTGACACATACTTATACTAAAAAATGATTTATTATTTATCTGAAATTCAAATTGACCTGGGCATCAGTATTTTATCTGGCAACCCTATCATCTTATTGTTTAAATTACTCCAACCCCATAACAGCCCAATAATGTGGCCTTTAATGGGGATAAAAATAGTCTCTCTGTCATAGAGTATTGTAAGGATTAAATAAATCCATCATGGAAAATGTTTAAAACAGTACCTGGCACATGATATGGGATCTATAAATCATAATTGTTGCTATTAATATTATTATTATGTATTTTTTAAACAATGTTTGGAAAGAACTCTCCTGGCGGAGGTGACAAACAAGATCCTTAGCAATGAAGAGACTGCAGGATTCAGGAATCTTCCTACCCAGACAGGGGTCCCTGAGTCAGCACCCCTGCCTCCCCATTGCAAAGAGGAAGAAATCAAGCCCATCTGAACCCCTGTGTCCTCTAAGAGGGACACTGGAGGGCCATATGCCTGAGGCTGGTGGGTCCCAGTTCTTAGGAATGCTCCATAAAACAAGCAGAGCTGAGCGTTGCTGGGCCAGGCTCCAGGAAGCTGCTGGAGGGACGACTATGTCCTCATCCATGCCCAACCCCTGGTGGCACAGCGGCAGGTCTGAAAGCTCCTGGGAACAGCAGTCACAGCCCAGGTTGGGGTGGGGAGCCCAGATGCCAAATTCCTGACAAATGACCATTTTCAGATCTCCCTATGGTGCTGGTGCCGGTGCCGGCACCATTACTGTGCGCTTTCCCCACCTTACCATCTCTCTGGCATGGTAGCTCCGGAGGGAGTCATTGTACACCGTTTTCCAAAGTAAGCTGAGGCTCAGTAAGGTTAGGAAACTTGCACCACTGAGCTTTTAAGATGCAGAGCTGGGATTTAAAATCAGGACTCTTTGGGTCTGGCTGGAGGACAATGCCCATTAGCTGGAGGGAGGGGAGCTGGAGGGCTGTCAGGAGGCTCAGCTTGGCCCCCAACATTCCTCAGGTCAGGCAGGCCTGCATGCAGTCCAGGCAGCTGGACCTCTCCGATAGAACAAACCTCAAGTACCTATGAGGTATCCTCCTCTCCAGCTGCTCCTGGCTCTGGCCCCTGTGCTCACTTTGGCTGATACTGATGTCCGCCTGTAGAAAGGCCTGTGCAGAGAGGAGGGTCACGGAGGCCAAGGCCCACAGCCCCCACCTCTGCATCCTGGGCCCCAAGAAGTCCACCTCCTGGCCTGAGTGAAGGAAAGAGACCCTTCCCTGCGAGCTTCGGTCTGGGTCTGATTTGCTCTCCTGGGTGCAGGCGGGGACTGCGAGGAGCTCAGGAGCAACTGGGTAGACCTGTCTCCTCCTGCCCTCCCTTCTCTCTGCACTGCTGGGAACAGCTCAGAATGACAGTTTGAAAGTTGTCCTGGGCCAGCCCCCTTAGGAGAGCCAAGAGAAATAGCAGCCCTGCTGCTGAGCCACCTTGCAGCCCTGGGTGTGCACCCGCTTCTGACACTCAGTTTCCTCTTCTGTACGATGAGGTAACGACAGAGCTCACATCCCAGCCTGCTACAGGAGATAAAGCATCTCTGCCCCTCAGAGAAAATATAATCCAGAAGGTAAAAATAAAAGTTAGCATACAGTGCCGAGGTCTCTTTGGCTAAAGCCACCTCACCCCTGGATGTGAGTTGTTTGGTCCATGTCATGTTTTAAATTTAAAAAAAAATGTTGTCAGGGTATAAAATCAAGAGATTTTAGGGATAAGTCCAGATTTCTGTCTTCTGTTGAAAATCTGAAGATCTGATAAGACTTAGCCCTCATTTGTACTGAGTCAAGGGAAGTTTTGCAGAGCTGGGAAAGGGCACCCCCTTCAGGCGGGCCTGTGGACTTTGGCTCAGCTGGACCTTGCCCTGTCGGCCTGACCCCAGAGCATCACAGAGCCCGCTGTGGAGGAAGCTCCGAGGAAGGGCAGGTGGGTTGGTCCCCTTCAGAGTCTCGCTGGGGTAGATGGTTCTTGGCACACAATGAGTGTCAACAAAAAGCAAATGTTATCATTAAAAAATAGTTTTGGTGTGTGGTTTGCTCAGACTTACACGTCTTTAAAACCACTGGTGTTTCATTGGGATTCATTGCATTGAAGGAGAATTCAAATAGCTAAAAACCAGCATTTTCCCTGCCCTGGCCGATGTGGCTCAGTTGGTTGGGGCATCCTCCCGTACACCAAAAGGTCATGGGTTCGCTTGGGTTGTGGGTTCGGTCCCCAGTTGGCATGTCTGTGAGAGGCAACTGATCGATGTTTGTCTCTCTCTCTTTCCCTTCCTTTCTCTCTAGAAAAAAAAAATGTAAATATATATGTGTGTGTATAATATTAATAATCTAACACATATTTTAGTGTCAGGTTTATATAAAACAGTGCCTTAAATTAAGAAAAGAAAGATCAGTCAGGCCCCGAGTTCATATGTCTTCAGGCAAGTCACTTTGGCTCGCTGAGCCTCGGTTTCCTCCTTTATAAAATAGAGCATAGTAACTATACAAACCTCACAAAGATTAAATGAAATAATCTGTTTAGAATACTTAGCAGAGATGCTGGCGAGCAGGAGACATTCAATCGATGATTGTAGCTTTTGCTATGATTATCACTGAACCAGCGCAACCCCTTTTCTGACACCCCCGCACACTGCCCACCCTGCGCTGCCCTTCCTCTCCTGAAACGCTCAGCCAGGTCCCTGCATACTTCGCGCAGCGGCATTCCCGGGGAGGCCTGAACATCGCACAGCCACTCCTTTTCTCCCTGGAGCACTCGCCGGTGTGCCCGCGCAGGGTGCACCGTCCTGCTGGCGCTGCGGCTGCACGCCTTGCCTGCCAGGCCTGACGCGGACCAACAGCGCGGCCCAGGCTCCGTTTCAGCCGGCAGCCAGCCTCGTGTCACCAGTCGCCTCGAAACTTCGTGCTGGTGTACATTTATTATTTATAAACGATAAACATTGATTCTACAAATGACGCGCATGTGCTATCTACTGTACTAATATATCATGCCTGTTTTAAGACACCTTTCCCCCTCATTGACATTTTTAAAAGCTGGTCCACGACATAAATATGGAAGAAAGTTCGGACAGTTCCTCCTCACTCCCCTTCAGCGGGTGTGCTCTACTTTGGGGGTCCTGCCATCATGGAACTCACTCTCTGAGTGGGAACGAACTGGGGGGAGAAGGAGGCTAGACAGCAGACATGGGCCACCGAGAGTCCTTTTGAAATGTGAAGAAGCCTTTGATTTGGCAAATAAACCTTCTAAATGATCTGTGTTGGTGTGTGAAGGCTGAAGGTTTCGTGAGTGGGTTCCTGTCCCCCTTCTGGATGGAAACACTGTATTTGTTACAGGCTCAACCCCAGGCGTCTGCAGACCAGCAGCGTCAGCATCACCCGAGAGCAGGTTAAACGTGCAGGCTCTCAGGCCCCAAACAGACCTGCTCCATCAGAATCTGCTTTGTGACCAGGTCCCAGGGGGGTCACAAGTACATTAATGTTTATGAAGCATTGCTCTAGACAGGGGTAGGCAAGCTTTTAAAATAAATTCTGTTTTTTAAATCCTCACCAAAGGATATATTTTTAAAATATTTTATTTATTTATTTTCAGAGAGAGGGGAAGGGAGGGAGAAAGAGAGGAAGAGAAACATCAATGTGTAGTTGCCTCTCATGCACCCCTCACTGGGGACCTGGCCCGAAACCCAGGCATGTGCCCTGGCTGGGAATCGAACTGGCGACCCTTTGGTTTGCAGGCCAGCACACAATCCACTGAGCCAGACCAGCCAGGGCCCAAGGATATTTTTTTATTATTGATTTTAAAGATAGAGGAAGGCGGGAAAGAGAGACAGAGAGACAGAGAGACAGACATCAATGTAAGAGAGAAACATCGACTGGTTGCCTCCTGTATGCTCCCCGACCAGGGATCGAACCCACAGCCTAGGTGTGTGCTCTGACCAGGAATCAAATCCACAGCCTTTTGGTGTACAGGATGATGCTCCAACCAACCGACCCACCTGGCCACTGCTAAATTCTACTTTTTAATAAAGCGGTATATGTTTAAGGTGCACAACAGGATTTGATATACATATACATGGTGGAACGATACTGCAGTCAGACCAATCGGCATGTCATCTCCTCGTGTGGTTACCGTTCTTTTGTGATGAGAGCACCTGGCTGGCATCTACTCTTAGCACACTGCCAGTATTCAGTGCAGTGTTATTAACTATAGTCACCTGTAACGGCGGCTAAGACTTCTTCTGTAAAGAAACAGATAGTAAATATTTTAGGCTTTGCAAGCCTTACAGTCTCAGTCACAACTACTCAGCTTGGAGAAAGACCTTAGGTATGGGCCTGGCTGGGTTCCAATAAAATTTTATTTACAAAATTAGGCAGTGGGCAGGATTTGGCCCATGAGCCATAAATTTGCCGACCCCTGCTTTAGATCTCGAATTTACTGGCCAGAAAGCAGGCAATTTCTTCAGCATGTATTTTCTGGCTTCCTAAAGTTGTATTTATCATGTGATGGCATTGCCTGCCCTCCCCCCTCCCACACGTGCACACACACACACACACTCATTCATACGTGCCCTGTGCTAATGGTGGCCTCGGGGTTCAGTGATCTTTCTTTCTTTCTTTCTTTCTATCTATCTATCTATCTATCTATCTATCTATCTATCTATCTATCATCTCCTTTAATTTCCTAGCTTTTAAAAAATGTTTTTTATTTACCAATAAGACAAAGTTCCCTGCCCCTTCACCACCGTTATAAAGGACAATAGAGGCTAGGTCATTCACGGCTTTCAATTCGGGCAGATCTGTGCGCAAATTCCAGACCTGCTGCAGCGTGACTGCACACTGATAATTTAATCCCTTTGAGCCTCAGTTTCCTTATCTGCGAAATGGGAACAAATCAATACTTCCATCACACAAGTACTTAGAACAACGCCTGACACGTGACGAATGCTCAGATCAGTACGGAACCCTCAAAAATACTGCAGAGGAGGGTATGGCATTGAGTAGTAAAACAACTTCCCCAAGGATAACCCTGCCAACCTTCAGGGCAATGCCTTCCAGTCTTTTTTCTAGGCGTACGTTTTTAGTTTTTACACAGTCGTGACCATTCCTGAGTTACTTTAAATAGTATTTTTGAACATGAAAACAAGCAGGTATCCCATTGGCCATGGAATGTCCACCCAGAAAGAAAAAGAATCTTTTCTCTGTGCCTTGCAGTGACTCCCAGCTGTCTGGGAGGGCAATACCAGTGCCCAAGAGCTGTTCCTGGCACCCTGGGACCCATCACGTCTGAGCAGGGCTGGGTAGAGGTCGAAGCTTCTATCAAGTCCCGTGGGGTAGACTGGAATCCTGAGGGGTTCTGGGGTCCCAACAGATGAGAGGACCCAAGGATTGGCCCTGGGAAAATAGACAAGCTTTAAAACTTCACACCACCACTCCTACACCACCTCCTCCTTTGAACTAGGGTCCTGGCACCCCAAAGTCGGTGTGTAGGTGGCCTATGAATCTCCTTTCCCATCTCCTAGCTGAGGAGGAGGAGGGTGCTAATTAAAATGAGCAGGTAGCCCACAGCAGGGCACCTTGGGCCCAGGTTTCTATAGAAACCAAGTCATTCCTTCACCTTTCAACACATTTCCCTTGGAGATATGGGTAGCTCTGACATCTATCCTACCCAGCCCATTAGTCAGCCACCACCACTGCCTGATGTGTGCTGAGTGGGTGCAGCTTGTGAATACTGTGCGTAAGACTTGGCAGGCATTATTGTGGCTAATCCTCCTGTCAACTATAACAGTATGGGGTAAGAATGGTTATCCACACCAGCTCTGGACTAGTGACCTAGGGCTGCTGCAACACAAATACCACAGCCTAGGTGGCTTAAAAAACCGAAATTTATTCTCTCAGTTCCAGAAGTCAGAAGTCCGAAATCAAGGCATCGGCAGAGAAGGAGCTGGTCCCTGCCTTTCTCCTTGGCTTGCAGATGGCCGTCTTCTCCCTGTGTCTCTTCACATCACCTTCCCTGTGTGTGTCTGTGTCCTAATTTCCCATTTTTATAAGGGCACTGGTCATAGTGGATTAGGGCTTACCCTAATGACCTCACTTCAACTTGATGACCTCGGTAATGTCCCTGTCCCTAAATAAGGTCACATTTTGAAGTTCTGGGGGTTAGGATACAAACATACCTTTTAAAAAAATACATTTATTTACTTACTTATTTTTAGAGAGAAGGGAAGAGAGGGAGAGAAACATCAATGTGTGAGAGATACATCAATTGGTTACCTCTTGCATACCCCCAACGGGGGACCTGGCCTGCAACCCAGGTATGTGCCCTGACTGGGAATTGAACCAGCCACCCTTCAGTTCACAGGCCCGCGCTCAATCCACTGAGCCACACCAGCCAGGGCGGACATACCTTTTCTGAAGGGACACAGTGCAACCCGACACAGGCTTTAGAGTCACACGGGCCTGGGCTGGCATCCTAGCTCTATCACTCATGGGCCACTTGACCTCGTTAAACCTTGGCTTCCTCCTTTGTTGAAAGAGGAATACCACCTCCCACATGGGCTGCCGTGTGAGGACTAAAGGAGACATTTGGCACTCCATCTGCTGTTTGCCAGCTCTCTTGTCATTGTCAAGAGCAGAGGATGCTGGGCATGCCCCTCCTAGTCCCCCGTCCACCTGTGGCTGCGGTGGACCTGGCTGTGCACATACACACTTACCTGATTCAGCATGTGCACCTCGTTCTGTGCCTGGGGATTTCTTGTTGCTGCGGGAGCTTGCTCAGTCCACACAGGACAGTCCTAAAGTGCCAAACATTCAGGGCCTCCAGGGGCAACCCTCAAGACCCGAGGGACAGGGTCAGTAGTTAAATACTCCAGCTTCCCCGTAATAATTCTCACGTGTTCTCCATGGGTCCCAGCATGACTGAACCTCCGCTGCCCACAGGGGTAGTTAAGGCAGCCTCCATCTACTTTTCAGCTTTCCCTGAGTTACCCCGTTTTATGCTTCCTGAGGTCACTCCCCAAATAAACTCTCTGAACTCAAGTCTTTGCTTCAAGGGCTGCTTTTGAGGTACCCTAACCAAGAGAATGAGGAGGTAAGGGTCAGAGAAGTTAAGAGGCTTGTGCAAGGGCACACAGTGAGGGAGTGGTGGGCCTGGGATTTGAACCATGACTTCTTTGGCTCCAAAGCCCAGGGGTCCAATGACTGAATTACCTCAGCTCCAGTCCTGATGCCTGTATGTACCAGTTTGTATCTGTCTTCCCTCATTCTGTTTGTTCTCTCATACTTTCATGCTGAGTAAGAGAGCCATTTTATAGAAAAGGAAAATGCCTTCTCCTTTTCTATCCTGAGCGACATAACCTATCCCAGGCCCCCTGCCTTTCCCCCTTGACCTCCGTGCTACCTCCACTCCAGAGAGGGAGACACCAGAGGGCCACGAGAGGACCGTGCAATGTCCAATGTGGCCAGGAGGAATGAAGTCATCTCAGATAACTTCTCAGCCCAGGGGCATTTACCAGGGTCAAGCCCTGAGCTGGGCATGGTCAATGAAAAGCTACATAGCCATGGATCCTGCCCCCGAACAAATGGGCAGTTTTATAATAGAAAAGAGTCTGTTTCCTCACCTGGAAGGAATAATAAGAGCTCCTACATCAAAAGGTTGTTGTGGAGATTGAATGTGATTAGACACATACTGAGTTTAGCACACACACAGTGAGGCCCCAAAACGGTAGTTGTTATTACAAGAGCTAAATAGAAATATAAGGTTCTCGCTGTAGGGAGGACAGAAAGGAGGTATTACTTCTGTCTTGGAAATCAGAAAGTTACAATTTAAGCTGGATCCTGATGAGGAGTGTGAGTTGGGACTCTTAGGCTGCTGCCAACCATGATGTTCACTGAATGAGGAGAGCCTGTCCAGGAGATAAGACTGATAAACAAAGCCCTGATGACCTCATTTGAGCACCCGGATCGAGCTATGCCTGAAAGAGGACTTCTTTTGTCACTTAAACTACTTTGTGTTAAATCTTTGTCTTCTCTTTGTATGGGTTCTCTTATCAGTCATCAGATTAATATACTTTAATGCTTTCAACTGCTCTTCCTTCTGAGACCATGCTCTAATGTCACCAACAATGTCTAGCAGGGCTGGCAGTCTGGTTCTCCCCACTGTGGCCCCTGAGCTCCAGCTGAGGGCCTAGGTACCCTGGAGCACAGATGAGTCATCCCTGATGTGTCTGGTCTCAATTCTTGACCCACAAAACCCACGAGCATAATAAACATAGGTGCTTTGAGTCATCGGGATGGTTGGTTACACAGCAGTAGTAGCTGAAACACCCTTCCAACCCTCTATGCCCCATGTCCCTGAAAAGATAACTCGAATGCATGGCACAAATAAATAATCTTTAATTTCAACAAATAGCTCCCTAGTATACCAGACAATAGGCTGTGGGAAAAGATACAGAAGCATCCAATAGAGAGAGCTATTCTAACTACGCTAATTCCTTAGCACAAGAGAAATGACTTTGGTTCACACAGAAACACAGAAAGCTCCTCAGAGTGTGACAAGGAAGGAGATCATCCTGGATAAGGATGCAGTGGCCATTTTAATCCATGCCACTGTCCTGTGTAGGTCTTCTGTGAGTCACATCACCATGATTTGGTCGAAAAAATGTTGCTTTTGCTCTATCATATTCTATTTTCTTGACATATATCCACGCTACTGTTACTAAAGGTGGGGTCTTGGCAGACAGGAGTACACCGGGTGAAGTCTCACTGATGGGAGAGGCAGAGAAGGGAATGCTCAGGACTGGGGTCCTGGCCCACTGCCTTGCTCACCAAAGGACACACAGGCACCCATACGTCCACCTGTGAGGGCACACGCACAAGAACATCCACATATGTACCCACAGAGAGTGCCCAGGAATAGGCTAATACAAGGAAAAATTCAGTTAAGCCGGAAGAGGTTTCTTACACTGGAATATGTTTTTGTCGTTGATTGGTTCTCCAAATAGTCTAATCTATTTATCATGTCCACGAAAGAGAAGACAAACTTCTTATACTTTGGAGGAAAGGTATCAGGTTCAAAGAACCCCAGGGAACAGCAGCCTGTTCCAAAGTCACCCAATGGGTGTGCATTTTGGGCGTGGGGGTCGGGCCTCCCCCACATTGGCCAAACTCTTGCAAAGTTTTGTCTTGATGGAGGCCGGCACCCTTTGGGAGGCCCATTCTCTGGCTTGAAGGTTGTAAGTGCATTTGGGGTGAGGGGCGGTATCAACAAGAGCAAGCACTGCCAGTAGGTCTCACAGCAATGCCAGCTCAGCTTGCGGCATATGGAAGGGGCTTCCAGAAAGTTCTCAGGCCTCACTCATTGAGGGTGGCCATTTGCGATCAACAGTCAGCTTCCTCTCAGTTCTGAGAGAATTTCGGGTGTGTGTGTGTGTGTGTGTGTGTGGTGAGTGTGTATGCAGGTGTGGGTATAATCGGTAGATGACACATGTTTTTGTCTTATAAATTTTCTTCCTTTTTTTTTTTAAACAAATGACACCTGCCTTCCCTGCGGCCCTCAGGTCACCTCCAGCGAGGCAGGAGACACACGGTCACACTCGGCCCGGGACCTTAGGCTGTGCCACTGCTCCACGGCCGTGCGGTGAGTGTTGAGCATCCGCCGCCAATGGTTGGATTCAGAGGGTCCCGAAGAATACTGGCCGATGACGATCCTTCCGATGAAGTCATTGCTGCTCTTCATGTTGTGACCGAACACTGGAGAGCCACAGGGATGGGGCGGGGCAGGGGGGTGAGGAGAGGGGAAGGCGGGGGACAGAACAGGAGGCAGGAACAACACAGAGGCCGTTAGTCCACACATTCCTCAACTTCAGACACAAGGTCCTTGCCTTTAGGACACTATGTGTTTCTTCGAATGGTGAGAATTCCCTGAGTCCCTCGGCTTGTTCTCCCACAGGCTCTCTGTTCCAGCGGCACTGGGTTTCCTGCTGCCTCACACCGTGCCAGGAGTGTCCTGCCTCCCCGCCTCTCTCTGCATCAGCTGTTCTTTCTTCTGGAAAGCTACCCTCCCACCCCCGGCCCAGCAATGTGCAACTTGAAGCTCATGCCCGGTTGCCGCACTGTCTACAGAGCTTGATAACTAGCTAGCTGTAGCGGAACAGTCAGCCATCACTGGAGTCCAGATGAGCAGTCACACCAGGGTAGTCACAACACCGCTGACATTTGGGGCTGGGTCAGTCTTGGTTGTGGGGCCTGTTCTGCCCCTCAGGCCTCTACCTACTAGATGCCAGTAGCACCCGTGCCCCCAGCTGTCAGAACCCAAAATGTCACCACACATGGCCAACTATCCCTGGAGTGGTCAAGTCATTCCAGATGAGAACCACCAGCTTATACTTATGGGGCCACACATCCTACGTGAATCCTGGCTCTGGCATTTGCTCAGCTCCGGGACCCTGAGGCAAGCGAAGGAACCCCTCTGAAACTCAGTTTCCTCCTTGGTTCAGAAGAGAGAGAAACATGGATTTATTATTCCACTTATTTATGCATTCATCAGTCGATTCTTGTCTGTGCCCTGACCAGGGCTTGAACCCGTGACCTTGACATATTGGGATGACGCTCCAACCACCTGACACTCTACCTGGCCATAGCGGCTCAATACAGTCTTAATAGTGTTTTATGCCACAAGTTGTTGCAACGTTTCCATGAGTAAAGCTCTCGGCACACAGTGCCTACCTAGCACACAGTAAGCACTCATTTAATGTGCTGCTATTTTGAGTCTATATTTCTATCTGTTGACCTTTTAAAAAAGTGACTTCATATTTCCTCTGTTCTAGGCAACAGAGGTGAGTTTCCTGACAGAAATGGCTACAGCGATTTCTTCTGTCTCTTGTTGTGCTGCATGTCTCTTTGGAAGGCTTTTCTGTTAATTCCAATGCAGGCTTAATTTGTGTCTTTCAAGCCTAATGAGATAGTTAGCTTGATTTATCTTCCCAGCCAAGTTCCGCCTAATTCTTTATCTGCGTGTGGGTAGTCCAGGCATGCCATCTCATTACCAGGAAAGCAGGCCGCGTCTGTGTTACAAATGAAGGACTACAGACCGGGGAAATATCACAGATTCACCCAGCGTGAGCCCAGCAAAGGCGCACTGCATCCCAGGAGGGAAGCCATTATCAAATAAACCAGCTAAAATCATGCATCCCCAAACAGAGCTTGAATGCTAACGAGCCTCTGCTCTCCCCTCTGGGGTTCACAACAAGAATTCCAAATGATAAAAATGGGGGAGGGGATGGAAAAACAAGAACAAAAACCTCACCCATTGTCTAAAATCCACAAAGATTTAGAGTGAACTAGGCAGAGGGAACTGGGCTAAGTGAAATGCTGTGTCTCCATCAAGGGTGTCCCGTACCTGTCAGCTCCAAGGACAAAAATTGGACCGTGTATATTTTTTGTACATTGGGTAAAGTGTTCAGTATGCACAGGTGGACCTCATTTACATGAAAATTAGGGTGGAATCTTTGCTTAATAAAGAAAGTTGCTAAGGAACTCGCAGGTGTGTTTGAAAAAAAATTGTTTTTGAATAGGTGACACCCAGGACTGTTTAGAACCACACCTGGTGGGCAGTTAAGGTTTGATTTCACCGAAGGAGAACAAGTTACCAGAGTCCCTTTCTCTGTGGGCCGTGAATCTAAAGATACTATTATTTATTTAGCAAAATATTATTAGGAGACCATTTTAGACCCCATTTGGTTTTCTTCCCTGGGGGCAAGATAGTCTCTCTTTCTCTGCCTCACCAAGGCTCAAATGAAAATGCAGAAACATCTTACTAAATAAGTACAGGTTCTGCTTCCCTGGGGGAGGGGTTTTAAGAAAGGAAATCTCAAAACATTCCCATGCATTGTTGATAAAGAGGAAGTTGGTTCAACTTTGGGGGACCTGCACAGTATCTGCTCAAAATAAAAACATCATTAACTTGTGATCCAGCAATTCTACTTCTAGGGATTTACCCCGTAAGAATTATCTGCACAGACGGACAAAGACAGACATACCTTCTGCAGCAGGGGTTGGCAAACCAGAGCCTCCAACCCGCATCTGGCCGCCACCTGTTTCTTTTAAATTCTACTGGCACCCAGTCAAAGCCACTGGGGACATCGTGTCCACGGCTGCCTTTGCA
Organism: Macrotus californicus; assembly: GCA_007922815.1. Lineage (NCBI taxonomy): Eukaryota > Metazoa > Chordata > Mammalia > Chiroptera > Phyllostomidae > Macrotus > Macrotus californicus. Next base: position 58,229 of record VMDR010000615.1, read on the forward strand.
CAGCAGCAGCACAGCCAAGCAGTTTCAACAGAAACCACATGACCCAAAGCTGAAATTATCTGCTACCTGGGCTTTTACAAAAACGTTGGCTGATCCCTGCTCTGGAATATTGTTTATAAGGATGAGAGATGGAAATAACAAAAATGTCCATGAGGAAGTGTGGCTAGGCTGTCGGTGCCCGCCCACCCCCTCAGCCCGCCCTGCAGGGTCCCGTGGTTTCTGTGGACAATGTCCTACCATAAGCACCCACCGTTCTCTGCCTGGGCCACACTAGTCTCTACTTACAGTGTGATTTATGGTGGGGACCTTATAGTGTGATGTAACGGGCTACTCAATGTCAACTTGACCTTGAAAGAGGTGGGAGACTAGGGTGAGCCACTTGGACAGTCAGCCATGCGTCTGTGTCTGAGAACCCATCAATATCCTGGGCACTAAGGCTTGAGTGGGTTTCCCTGGTTGGCACCACTCCGAGCATGTTGCCACACCGTTACTGGGAGGATTACGTGCAGTCCATAGGACTCCCCTGGGAGAGGACAACTGGAAGCTAGTGCCTGGGCTCTCCCCGACTCTGCCCTGCACACCCTTTCCCTCTGCTGGTATCAGTCTGTGTCCTTTTGCTGTAATACATTATAACAAGTATAACAGCTTTTCTGAGTTCTGTGAATCCCTCACAGCACTGAGCCTGATGGTGCTCTTAGGACCTCCTGAGCTACGGTTACTGCTCATCAAACATCCCTGAGTGGCCCGCCTCCCTTCCCTATTCCCTGACCATTGCCTCTTGGGATCACCTTCCCAGCAGCCTGCCAGCACCCAAGTCACTGTCTTAGGATCAGATTTGGGAGGCACCCAGAACTTAGACTGGAGGGGACTAATTAGATCATGTCTGATGTAACAAGAGCATGGAAACCAATGTCACTGTTAAAAATGAGACAGATCTAAATATACAAACAGGGAAACCTCCAAGACCTATTATTGCTAGGAGACAAAAGCAAGTTGCAAAACTGTTTATGGAAACACAGTCTCTTTTTAAAAAAAATATATTAATTTATGGAATAGAAACAGTATCTGCAGGAATGGTCACCAAACTGTTCAGAGTGGTTCCTTCTAGGGAGGGGAAACAGGGGGAACGTTTTGCTTCTCACCTTATGTTATGATGTACAGTTTAAACTTCTTGCAAGTACATATTATTTTGGAAAAAAAATACGTTGCTGTTAGAGTCCACATCTAACTCAGCAGAAGACGAAGAAGTGTAGAAGGAAGTCAGAGCCTACATTCCTCACCCAATCTGCAGAGTTACTTGGCTTGGTGAGTCACTTGGCCCTTGAAAGGTGGGAGCTTCTGAGTGATTCAGCCTTTCTGAAGGGAAGCAGTCGCTGCCGTGGCCATCTGAGTTAATTGGCAGGCTCCGGCACTTGCAAATCACTTGGTAGAGTTATGGCAATCCTAACAGTCTTTCAAAAACTAAACATTTAAAATGCAAATGATAATAAGCTGAAGATGCATAAAACTAATGGCATCTATTATAAAAGCTGCCTAGGAGAACAGGAAGATTTGCCGTCACTGTAAATTCCAGGGAGTGGGTGGTTGGAGAGGACAGGGAACGAAGACAGGGTCCTTGTAGAACACAGAAAGGGGCGCAGAGGCAGTGGGCCAGAGACCCCTGCCCCCGACTTTCAAGGAGACCAAGTCACAGAGCTAGCTGGGGATCAGACTCGCAGTATTCGCAGCAAATGACCTGTAAAGGAAGCCAAGTCCTCATAACTAGATCCCTCTAATCCTCTCCTTCAGAGGCAATCACATCAAGAAATTTTGCTGTAAGGCACCCCAACTATCCCCGCTGGCTGTGACAGGGGACCCTTTTCACCACAGTCATCAGTGTGTCACTGACAACACGAGTACTCCAATGCACCCTTGTCACCTGCAAGCAACTTCCCAGCAACCTGCCCAGTCCGGAGAGCAGCAAAAGTCATCTGACACGTCAGAAGAGATGTCACGCCATCCGCACACAAACCCCAGGAAGAGGGCTCCTCGCATCTTCTCTAAGAACCTATATCCTGTTCGTGGATTTAGACATACTTCACATGAACTTGGTCATCTGGTGCCCCATTTGCAGTGATTTAATTCAGTGGACTGTGACCACCAGACCCAACTTAGAAAAGCACAGTAGAATGGGGCCTTGCAGGGATGCGCAAACACCCTGTGCTCCTTCACAGGGCCCAGGGACCATCTCTGAGTGACCAGGCTTTGAAGAAGTGTGGAGAGCGACACTGCTGTTAGGCACCTACTGCGTGCATGGACCGGGGCTAAGTGTAGCATGTGGGTTAACTTGATCTTCACTACGACCCTCTAGAGTGGGGTTTCTCATCCTCAGCACTACTGACGTTTTGGGCCAGATCTTTCTGGGTTGTGAGGGGCTGTTCTGAGCCTCGGAGGATGTTTAGTGGCCCATCTGGCCTCTACCTACTAGATGCCATTAGCAGCCCTCTCCCCAGTTGTGACAACCCAAAGTTATCTCCAGACATGGCCAAATGCCCCCGGGGAGCATAATCCACCCTATCCCCTCTTCCTGGAGAAACACTGCTCTAAGGGAGCTGGTGCCACTGGCCCACTTTGCAGGTGGGGAGACAGAGGACCTGAGAGGTGCGGGGAGAGCACTCCCTGCTCCAGTCACGATGCGGCTGCCCTGAGTGAGGCAGGGCCAAGTTTGGTCTTTCACATGTCGATATTTGAGTAAAAATGAATTTGTTCTTCCCTCTTACAGCTAAACTCTTCTGCTTGCTAATTTAGTTTGCCAAGATGATTCTGGAAGGGAAGCTGGGTGAGTTAGAGTGTGGGTGTGATAAACACTGCAGATTAAAAGGAAAGAAAATCTTTACCTTTACCAATGGGAACAGACTCAACAGCTCTCCGTTTTGCATGTTCAGTTCACAAGGTGACGCCCCACATGCAACTCCAGGCCAGACAGCACAGCGTAGGGTGCCCCCAGGTCACGGCTGCCCCCCTCATAATCTACCTCTTAGGTGCTGGGTTGAACTGCTCCCCATTTCTGAAAAGAGGCACTAAGCCAGCAAACCCATCCTGGGCTGTTTCACCACAGAGTGATCCCCACACTCTTCGGAATGTTCATCGGTTTTCTCAACCCTTGGAGAAGCCCCAGAGCAGTCTACACATTCCTGTCCCCCACCCCCGCCTCCCCGCAGACCAGCTCCGACACAGGCCAGCTCCGACACAGGCCAGCTCCGACACAGCCCAATAAAGGTGGTACCCGTTCTCCTTCAACTGTCACAAAACTTCCCCCAATTCCAGCACTCCCTCTTTGTTCTTCTCTCTAGAAGCTACTTCAGGTTTTTCTTCAGAATAAGGTAGATCGTATCCCTTCCCTGGGCCTCAGTTCCCCCATTGATACAACGGGGGAACGTCTGCAGGTTTTAAGACCCCTTGGAGCCATCACGTTGCTTTGGTTCTAAGGAGTTTCATCCATGACTTCAGGGTGACGTGTTTTGAAGCTCTCTTGGCTCACTTTGTGAGTCATGGCAGCTGCTCAGAGAGAACTTTTTCTCCATGTCTTTCCTTCCAACAGGCAAAACGACAATTTAGATAACAGTATTATAATAATTAAAAATCAGCAATAGGGAATCCTGAGTCCTGTAAACCTGTCCCTGGGTAAAGTACTTTATGTAACATTTTTCACTTCATCCAAACCACAGTCCTATCAGAGAAGGTACTATTTACACCCCCATGTTGTCGATGGGGAGTTAGAGGCTCAGAGGGCGGAGGCCGAGGGTCTAAGGTCACACAGCTGACACATGACAGCAGGAACTGAGACTCAAAAAGAAGTCTCCCGCCTCAGAAAGAAGTCTCTTCCTCTCTTCCATTGACCCTGACATGTGATGAAGGACAAGATTAGGAGGAGAAGCACATCGTACCTGTGTGTGTTTGAAAGGAGTTAGATCCTCAAGCCGGCATGTAAGGCAAGAGGTATCAACAGACGGAGTGGTCTCCGAAAATCCCTCACAAAGGCGCTGTGTTGGAGCCCTCCACACCCCCTCTAGGGTCCAGGATGGTCAGGCTTGCCTCTAGTATCTGAATGAATGGCTGCTTTTTAAAGCGAGCAGCAGACAAGGAAGTTGACTTATGTTTAGGGACTGTTGATATGAACAAAATAATAGCAGCACCTAACACTTACATAGTGCTTACACGTGTTTAATCTACTCAATGACTATTTACAAGGTCAGTGCTATCATCTCCTTGGGCCTAGAGGACACACGCTGGTATCATGGCCAGCCTTCCTGAGGGTGGGCCTAGGGAGAGCCTTGAGGAGGCCTAGAAACCAGTGTGGGTCATTCAGGTGGGAAACTGGGATCCCAGTGCTTGGAGGTGATCTAGAAAGGGAAGATACGGGCTCCAGGTGGCCACGTCTGCTCGACTCCTTGGACTCCTTGTCTTCAGACCCTCACCCCATTGAAAGCACGAGGCCCAGGGCAGAGGACCCTGTCGCCCAGGTTGATGGGCAGCACTCGCTCAGAGTGAACTGGATTCCTTTCATGTAGTGGTTCCCAGCTACGGCCAGTTTTGCCCCCAGATTTGGCAGTGAGACATACGGCCTGTCACAATTGTGGGTGATGGTGTTATCGGCATCTAGTAGACGGAATATAGGGATGCTAGTAAACATCCTACAATGTACCAGCCCAGCCCCCACAACAAAAAAATCCTTTGGCCTAAAATGTCAACAAGTGCCCAGGTTGAGAAATCCCGCCTTAAGGGAAAGGCACGTGTGATAGGGTTTCCTCCCCTGAACACCTAGCCCTTCTCCGCCTCCTCCACCACCACCAAAGGAAAGTCACTGAGGGCCAAGAGGCTGTGGAGAGCTACAGGGAAAAACAGCTGGGAGACTTGGGGATAGGGAAGGAGGGAAGTCACATCATCCAAGCTGACACAGACGAAATTCCAGAACAAATTCAGGCTGAGAGAAAATTAGGGAGTGGGGGAAGGAGCTTCTGAGATATGTTGCCACAGCTTATGAATTACATCTCTTTCTCCCTCCTCCAGACAGAGAAGTCAAGATTGAAAATTCTTTTGAAATTCCTTTGGACCTCTGCTGGACCACTTCTGCACACCGCTGTGCGGAAACGGCCATGCGCGACCTGTGTTTATGAAGCCAGCACAGGGTTTGAAGAACCCCTTTAAAGATCTGTCTGTGAACCCCACCGTCTTGGAGGAAGCATGTAAAGTGTGACTATAAAGTAACGTGCTTGTTTTTACATGAACAACCAAAATTTATATATCTGAATGAGGATCGTCTTTGTACATTTGTTTTAGAGACTCTGGCATTGCTTTGGGGGAAACGTTCCCTACAAAGTGTCTCCAGGACGAGTTACAACACACCTATTGATTGAAGCTTTACAGGGATAATCAATCAAATCTTCCCCCTCCAACTTCTGAAATAATTGAGACTCTAAAGCAAAAATATCACGAACATGAAAATCACTTGTGTGAGGGGTGACATGGGTAGAGCCATGTGAAAACAGAGCCGGAGTGGCCAGTTCAGAGACACTGTCCTTCACACCTCATTTTCCACACTGGCCTAAACTGCCACCTTCTGAGAAGTCAGTTAAGAATGAAAACATCCTGTTTGAAGGATTGATGACGTTGGACTTCGTGATGACCAAATCACTAACCAACCGAGGAAGTATAAATCCAGCCTTTTGCCGGTTGACTGAATCTCAAGCCAATGAACACACCTAACTTCACCTCATCTTTCACGAATGAACTCCTTTAAAACAACTTACCTCATTTTCTTCCCTTTTTCTCGTAAAAACCCTGGGCCCCACTCCCAGAGGAGGGGACACTACTTGGGCTTTTGCCTGAATCGATACCTCCAGAATTGCAGTTCCTTTGATCCCAAATGAATGCTTTTTTTTCAAGTATCACCTCCTGGATATTTTGCTTGACACTTGGAAGACTTTTTAAAAACCCCAGTGCTGGGATCTTATCCCAAGAGATTCTGTTGATTGGTTTGGGGGTAAGGGGCTGGATGTTCTCAAATGCCCTCCAAGCACTTTGCAGGTGCAGTGAGGCTAGATGCACAGTTTAATATGCAAATCAAAATATCAGCTGGATTGCAGAAAGGGGACTGACCCTACTACTTGCTCTCCTTGAATTAAACTTCTCTGACCTGCAGGGTAACGCCTGACCAGCAGGCTCACTAAAGGAGTGACAGAGAATGCTGCTTATTGTGGGCAGGTTCGTCCCAAAGAAAAAAGGGGACCGTGGCACCTTAATCTCGTCCCTCAGAGGCCCATGGGCCTGTAGATCCCAACTCACCTAGTTCCCCCTCAGCTAAGTCAGTCCTCCCTGGGAAGGCTGAATAAAGGGCAGAGGAGAATAAATGGGATAACGACAGAGCGCCCAGAGGTGTCGCTTTAGGGCAACCTTTATCCATCAAGGGTCAAATAGTGCCCGCCATGGGCTATAGTCTGGATCACAGCTGTTCTGCCATAGTAGCAGAAAGCAGCCACAGATAACATGTGAGTGGGCCTGGCTATGTGACGAACAAAAATACGAGTATTTGGTCTCTGCCCCCACTGCCTGGCACAGAGCTCCAAAACATTCGTAATTTCCTGAGTGACGGGGGTAAGAGGAGCATCTTTTGTTGCACTTGGTCTTAGTCCTGGGTTCATGACACAAGAGCTTCTAGGACCCTTGGATTCTTAGGAGTGATAAGAGTATCTTCTGGCCCTGGCTGGGTGGCTCAGTTGGTAGGAACATTGTCCTGTACACTAAGTGGTTGCAGGTTCAATTCCCGGTCAGGGCACTTATCTAGGTTGTGGGTTTTGTCCCTGGTCAGAGCACGTACAGGAGGCAACCAGTCGATGTTTCTCTCTCTCTCTTTCTCCCTCTCTCTAAAATGAATAAACATAGCTTCTGGTGAGGATTAAATAAAAAAAGAATATCTTTGGTACGCTAATGGGATGACTGGTGGCTAGGGTCTCCAGATACTTTCAGGATGGAGGCTGGTTGCCAGAAACACCAAGACATGATTAGGTGTTAAAACTTCCAGCCCCAACCCCCAACCCCAACCTCTGGAGAGAGGAGAGGGGCCAATGCTTTCATCATCCAAGCCTGTGTAAGGGTTTTCTCCGTGTGTGTATGTTACACTTCAACAACAAAGCCAACTTTAAAAAACAAACAATGGGACTAATACTGCAGCTCACCTTGATAAGCAGAAAAAAAGCGAATTGAGAGACAGAGGAATGGACAGGTGAGTGATAAAGAAAAAGGCAAAATTTCGTTGTAGAATCTAGGTGGTAGGAACAGAGGGGTTGACTGGGAAATTCTTCCCGTTTTTGTTTTTTTTTTAAGTTTCTTTTAAAAATGTTGGGATCTTAAAACCCAAACACACAAACAGCCAAACAGCTCAACTGTCCTACCTTTATAGCTTTTACTTGCTTCTTTGTGCCACAGAAATGTCAGTTTCTGGGTCTGTGTGTCTACTCAGTTCACAGGCTGGCCCCAGGGCTGGGAGACCCTAGAGCGGGAAGGAGACTTGGTGAACCACTGGAGACATAGGAGGGAGCAAGACAGGACTCCCTGGAGAGGGGGTGAGGCGCTCCCGGTGGGTTGTGCGAGGTTATCCCAAGGACCACAGTAACCGAAACCACACATGGCCAGACACTGCCCTGGGCCTGAACTGGAAGGTCTCGCACCCTGATGTTGGTCTACTCGCAACACCAAACACAAGGTTCACGTCCCCTTAGGACCAGCGAGCCCCCTGGACCCTGCTCAGAGCGCGCCCCGCCTTCTCCTCCATAAAGGTACCCGCCCCACCAGTCATCAGAGACCTGCAATGAAAAGCACAGCCACTTGTTTCATTAAAAAAAACTTCCTCTCAATGTTGTTTTCCAAAGTATTATTTACATAGAATAAAATCCATCCACTTTAAGTGTAAAACTGGATGGATTCTAACCATTATATACAAACATGTACCCGCCATCACAATCAAGATGTCGTTCTCTCCCTGGAAAAGCTCCCTCTGGCCCCTTCCTTCTCCGTCCCTCCCCATCCAAGTAGGCCCCATCCAGGCAAGCACAGTCTGCTGCTTGTGTGACTGTCCTTTTATGCCTGTACTAGAATTCCATAAAAACAAAATCTTTCAGTATATTGTCATTTGCATGTTTTTTAAATTCACCCATGTGCATGTGCATTAAAATTCCTCCTTTTTTCTTGCTGGGTAGCAGTGTAAGGTATGGATGTATTATAATATGTTCGGCCATTCACAAGTTGACACACATTTGTGGTGTTTCCACTTTTTGGCTATCAAAATAATGCTTCTAGAAACATCTGTGTACATGATGTTTTGTAAACATATGTTTCCATTTCTCTTGGGTATTTCCCTCAGAATGCAATTGCTGGTCTGAAAGGTAAACGTACACTTAAATTTGTAAGGCAACGGCATACGGTTTTCCAAACTGGGAACAGCATCTTGCATTCCCACTCATGTTATTACTTTTTCACTCATTTTATTAAAGAAAAAAAAATTCACGCCCCAGGCTTTGGAAGCCAACAGTCAATGTGGAGCTGCTTTGTCTATGCCAATGAAGAAATAAAAACTAAAGCCAACTCTGAGGCAGATCTAGGGGTGGTAGGGGAGGTCCATGGCTGCCGATGATTATTTTTCTGTATGTTTCCATACGTTTGAATTATTACATAATACATCATTAAAGTTAAAAAATATTTTAGAGGTAAAAAAGAATGATTAAGAAATCACCTCATAGTTGTTCAGCACTTAGTAATTTTCAAAGCTTGCTTATTTCTCCCTTACAAGAATTCTTTTCGGGGGCACCAGGAATTGGGGCCACCCTGGGCCATAAGGGGCCAAAACATTTGCCCAAGTCATCTGTTTCGATTGCGTGCTTCAAGAAGACACACGAGAGTAAACAATTGTGCCCCTTTTTGGAACTGCAAATTCTGACAATGGCTACCAAAACTGGCAAACACGTCCGCTTTAACGGAGCAGTCCCGCAGCTTGGGCTTTAGCTCATGGTCCGCTTGGACCCCCGAGCAGAGACATGGGTTATGGATGCTCTCTCCAGTAATGCTTCTAACTGCAAATAACAGGAGTTAACCTCAACAGTACCAACCGGGACTGATTAAATAAGCTGTTCTTCAACTCATGGGCTTAATGGAATATCACACGCCCTTAAAAATTATTAGGGGGATCTACACTCCACGTCAGCCACACCTGTCTCCGTGCTCGTTCCCCCACGCAAGGGCCTTTGCACTCGCCATTCCTTTGGCTACAGTATCCCCATGGCATATCCCTCACCTCTCGGCTCAAATGTCACATTCTCTGTGAGGCCTTCCCTGACCATCTTTTCAAGGGTTGTAACCCTCACTAACCCCTTTCTCTGCTTCTGTTTTCTCCTTAGCATGTAACTTCATCTCTACGTGGCATAATTCAGTTATTCGCTTTGTCTATTGTCTGTCTTCCCACATTCAAGCATCAGCCTGATGGAACTGGGATTTCCATCTGACTTGTTCGCTGTTGTGTCCACAGCGCCTGGCTCATAAGAGGTTCTCAACAAATACTTGTAGAACAAACCTATACATATGCTGATATACAAAAATGTGCAAGATACAGTAAGTGAAAAGAACAAGTTGCAGAAAAGTCTATGTATTTTGGATGCTAACCACAGAAGATACAGATAGATACATACACATGTACACACAGAAGCACACACACCACATATATATCTATAAACATGTGCATACATGCATACACATATATCCATGAATTCATATGCTCCTGGAAAGAAAGCCATGATAAATTGTTGAGAGTAGTTACCTTTAAGTAGGGGGAATTGGGGGTTTTTACTTTTGAATTCTACTCTCTCCTGTATGGTTACATGATATATATATATATATTTTTTTTTTTCAATATACATCTTTTATAGTAACAATATTAAAAGTCATCAGTCCTCTTTTTCCTGTGTGACCCCTTTACATTACCACCTGCACCAAAAAACCACCTGTCAAGGCCACACCATCTGGGAAATGGAGCTTGTTTGCAGAGCAAGATGTTCCTGTCTGCCCAAATTTTTTTAAAAAGGTTTTATTTATTTATATTTAGAGGGAGGAGGGAGGGAGGGAGAAAGAGAGGGAGAGAAACACTGATGTGTGAGTAAAAACATGGACTAGTTGCCTCTCTTACACGCCCCAATTGGGGACCTGACCTGCAACCCAGGCATGTGCCCTCACCGGGAATTGAACCAGTGACCCTTCGCTTTGTGGGGCAACGCTCAACCAACTGACCCAAGTCAGGGCTGTCTGCCCACATTTTTATGGGCAGAAACAGGGAAGTCATTTGAAAATTCTGCCCAGATGAGCAGGAATTCACTCAACAGGCTCTGCCTCTGAATTCTGCATCCTCAGGCAGCTAAAGAGAAACCACTGGGAATGACAAGAGGTTAGAATACCATACAGAGAATAAACAAGCCTCAAATGGGCACATAACAAAAGCCACCGGCACTGAGCCCAGGCCAACATGCCTTTCACAGCTGCCGGCAGAGGTCACCACCCTAGCCTGAGAAAATCCAGAAGGCTCTCGCTCCGGGTGTCTCAACCTCAGTACCACTGACGTTCCCTGTCGTGGGGCTGTCCTGCGCATTGTAGGATGTTTGGCAGCATCCCTGGCCTCTACCCACTTGATGCCAAAGGCATCCTTCGAGCTGTGACAACCAAGCTTCCTCCAGACACTGCCAAATGTCTGCTGGGAGACAGGATCAGCTCTGGCTGACAATCACTGGTGTAACTGCTTTTCTATGTCGGCGGGTACCTGAGGCTTGCCAGCCAAAAGGGATTTGGTGGATTTTCTGCAGGGACAGCTCTTGTTGGGCTGCGTTCCCCAAACCTGGAGCTTGGCGTGTGGGGTCCCCAACGTTAACACTGATTGTGAGCTCAGAGGCAACAGCACTCAGGGAGGCAGTGGAGCAAACTAGCTCAGGGCCCAGGCTAGCTCTTTGATTTGCCCCCTGTTTGAGTACCTGTGGCTGTGTAGTTTTCAAGACCTCCTCTTTGTGGACAAGTAGCTGGACTACATTTCCCAGCCTCCCTGGCAGGGAGTTGTAGCCAAGAGAGCCTGAGTGAAGTGGAAGTGATGTGAGTAACTTTCAGGTGTGGCCTATTGAAATTTCCCAAGCAATCCTCAACTCCCTCTCTCTTTCTCCCATCCACTGGCTGGAAGTGAAACCCTCCAAGGCCTGAGAAGATGGCAGATCCACAAGATGGAAGGGGTCTGGGTTGCAGAATCACCACACAGAAGTCCACTCATAAAAGGACCCACAAGGACTCGTGCAAGCAAGACAGAGGCCTCTAGTGTGTTAAACCACAAAAGCATGGGGGCTGATCTATCACAGCAGCTAGCCTTACCTTAACTACGACAGTGACCCCTAGCAAGTCACTGGAGCACTCCGAGCTTTAGTTAATTTCTCTGTAAAATGGGGATAATACCAGCAGCCCCCTCCTTTGGTTTTCAGAAGGACCCACTGCAACAGTGCTTGGGACAGTGACTGGAACAAAGGTTGGCTCTTATTATCTGTGGGAAGAAGAGCTACCACAGAATTCCTGCTCTTCTCATTGTCCCTTTTCCCTTCTTTTCCAAGTGACACTCAATAGCCTGGCAGAGAGTGATTTGCCCCATCCTCAAATGCCGTAGGGACACACTGGGTTTTAAGGAGTTCTTGAAGCAGAGAAACCTCATTTTATCACATGGTTGTCCAGGCATCCCTGAAGTGTCCTGGTCCCTCCTCACCAAAGACGCCACTGAGAGGCCAAGGAGACCCTGAACAAGGATGGAAGGGGACCCCACCTAACTCTCCTTTGCTTCTCTAGCCTCAATAAAATTGAGCAGATAAAATTTGAAAGCAGACACATAAGGGGAACTTTGGCACCAAGCCAGTGGACACTACCCCCGGGCCTGCTCTGCAACTCAGGATCCTAAAGGGAAAGGCCCCCAAGACCCTCCCTCCCCTGGACAACGTGGGGACACCTCCCTCTAAAGACAGAGGGAAGGCCGAGCCCTTTCACTCACTCTGCTTATTCTTCACCCAACTGTTCAACTTACAAACAGGGAAAAACCGAAAACAATCCCCCCGGGGGACGTGTTATGTGCCGAGTGTCCTTGCACACAGGTCGGCTCATCCATCCTTCATGAAGGCAGTGGGCACATCTGTCCTGTTCGCTTCTGTTTCCCCAGTACCCAACAGCCTTCATAGTCTGTGCTCAGCACGTACTTACCACCTAAGCTCCTTACCACAGCCCCTACGTGTGGCTCTGAACTCAGGGGCCTTCTTCCTCTTCTTTGAATGAAATTAGCTGATCTTTGCCCCAGGCCTTAGCATTTGCCATTCCTCTGCCTAGAATGCTCCCCGCCCCTGCCTTTGCACAGCTGGCCCTCTCTCAGCTTCTATTACCCAGTTCAGAGTGGTGCTCCAGGCCCTCTCTGTTGCCTTACTCTACCGTTATTTAGGTGTTTGTTTCCTGTTTGTCCCACCCCAACTATAATGCCAGCACAACAATCGATGAATTATTTCTGTCTTTCTGCTATTTCTCCAGCACCTAGCATAGCACCTCAGCACCACAACAAAGCAGGGGCTTCATCAGTACTTGAGGCGGTGTAACCCAGAGACTGAGAGCCCAGATTCTGGATTCAGACGACCGGAGTTTGAATCCTGGCACCAGGTTCTCAGGCAACCTACTTACCCTATTGCTGCCTCAGTTTCCTCATTCATGAATGATGACTCCTACATCATAGTGTTGCTCTGAGGATTAAATGAATGAATTCATGTGAGATACCTGGAGCAGGGCCTGGCCCGTAGGGAGCACTGTACAGGTGTTTGCTATTATTATTGTTAGAAACTGAATGAACAACCCCGAGGTAGTTCATTTATTATATGCATTTGAAAAATGGAAAATGGGTCCTGCTCCAGATGATACAGCAACCAAGCTCTGGGAATCTGGTTTTCGGATTCCTGAGCCACAGCGGTTTTCACGACACTGAAAGGTTCCCTTGGAACGTGTGGAGACTGGTGGCACTACCCCTTGTGACCTGAGGGCCCTGGCATTTTGTGGGTTAGGCCTTCTCCCGTTCACCGGCAGCTCTGGTTTGGTGAAGTCAGGATGAGGTGATGAAGAGAAAGGATATTCTTGGTTTCTGATTTTGTCCATGCACAAGCCTTCATCTCGTGCCCTCCCAGGTGCTGGTCTTGGCTGCTGAGCATGATCGCTTTTAGCCAGCACTGAGGCACAAGGCAAGGCTGGGCCCGGCCTCAGCTGGCTCCCTTTCCCAATCTATCTACCCCGGGCTCTTCAGGGACATGTATGGTTGGATAAATGCCCAGGACCCTGATGTTCTCCCCTACAAGGATTTGCCTGGAATGAGGCTCCATCCAAAGGTACCCAAATCATTAGACACCCATGAAAATGGGATAAAAATCCCAGGAGTCCTGCCAGCTGGTCCGATCTTCAAAGCCTGTCATTGGAACCCAGAATGAATGTTTGATTCAGCCACATGTTACCGCCTGGGTGGACTAGGGCATCCTCAGGGAGCTCTCTGGAGAGGCTGAGGTGGGGGTGCCACTGAGGGGTCTGTGCTCTGCCAGGAGAGCCCTCCAGGGAGACAGGTCTCTGCTTCCACCCCCTTGATCGCTTGGCTGGAGTTATGCCTCTGCCCACATCCAGGTTCAGTGCCGCGAGCCCCTGAGCCTCTGGGGCTGCTGGCACTGTGCTGGCACATTACATGCATCATTTCCTTTTGTCCCCACAACATTGTGAGGTAGCAACTGAGATCTTCGGACACGGAAATCCTGGTTCAGAGGGCTTAAGTCGCTTTTCAAGTTAGGGAGTGGTTCTTCACAACTAATCCACCAGCGTGTTCTGTTAACTCTTTCTCCAATATTATATCCCACTGAGTTGCTTCTCTGAAACCCTTCTGCCCCCTCCCTGGTCCAAGCCACCATTACCTCTCTCCTGGACCAGCACCATGGCCTCCCAGATGGTCACCGGCTCCTCACCCCGCTCTTCTACAACCCATTCTCCACTCGACAGCTAAAACAGTATTTTAAAACACCATCCAGATCATATCACTTCCCTGGTCAAAACTCTCCAAAGGCCTCCCAATGTACTTACGAAAAAAATACATACTTCTTATCCTACAGGCTCTCCTTGATCTACCCTCGGCTACTTCTCCACATTCACCCTGCCCTCCCTGCTCTGCACATCCTGGGGTAGAGTGGGAGAACAGAGGAAGGGTCTTCTTCCTATTCAAATCGTGGTCCTCGGACCAGCATTGGTGTCACTGGGAGCTTATAAGAAATTCAGGTGCCCAGCGCCCCCTGGACTTACTGACTCAGAATCTGCATTTTAATAAGATGCCCAAGGGATCCGTGTGCTCATCCGGTATAGTGGTTAAGAGTGAAGAAGGCTTTGAAACCAAATGACTTGAGTTGAAGCTCAGCTCAGCCACTCACCTGGAAGATGACGTGGCACCTGTGCAGGGAAGAACTCCCCTAACCCAAAGAGAGGTCTGGCCTTTGCTCCTGCCTCCTGGGAGGCGATCTCCAGGACTCTGGGATGTCCTGCAGAAGTGCCTTTGTCTGCCTGGGGTCTTTGGCCCCTGTACAGCCCAACAATGTGATTTATGATGGCAGCTTCAGGGCCACGCACCGTCAGCTCAGACACGGAGAGACTGATGACTAAGGGTCTGAGGCACTGGGGACCGAAGGTCAGCCACTGGGCAGTATGTGACTGGGCCCCAGGGAAAACTCTGGACACCAAAGGCTTGGTACTCTTCCTTGGCTGGCAATGCTCTGTGCATAATGTCACACTTAGTGACCAGGAGGAGGTAATGCCGCCCCCGCCTCCTCGGGGAGATGGCCGGAAGCTCTGCCCCTGGACTCCTGGCCCCGTGTGTCTCTTCACTGGGCTGGCTTTAATTTGTACCTTTTCATTGTCATAAAACTGTTGTCATAAGTAGTGCTGTGAATTACTGAACCTCAGGGCGGCCACAAGGACCCCCTATTCGTAGGCAACCGGTCTGAAGTAAGGGTCATTCTGGGGACCGCTGAATCTATAGCTGATGTCCGATGTGAGGCTAGTCTTGTGGGGACTGTTCTCTCAGGCTTTGTACTTGGCTCAATTCACTGTACTTCCTTTCTCTGAGCTTCAGTTTCCCCAGCTGAAAAGCAGGCATAGCACACATCATGCCTGATGTGTTTGGTGAAAGATTAAATGAGATAAGGAACACATGAGTACCACCGTCTGCATTGTTCAGACAAGGAAACCGAGGTGCAGAGAAGTAAAGCAATTTGCCCATCGTCACCTAGAGTCTGGAGCCAGGTCTGGCTGACTTCGACCACCGCGCAACACTGCCTCCTCACGCCCTTGCCTTTTGGGAAGGGCAGGGCAGTGGTGGCTCTCCTGAGCTGGGGGCCCAGCAACCTGCTAAGGAACTCAGGGGTCCCCTGAAGGGTGAGTCACTCACCCCCATCCCAATGCTTCCAACTGCTTCTCTTCTCTCCTTCTGGGACCCACATGACACGAATATTGGACTGTTTGATATTACTCCATAGTTCTCTTTTTTTCCCTTCTGTTCCTCCCTCCCCTAATAGTTTTACTCTCTGTTGCTTAGATGCATAACTTCCCTTGACCTATCTTCAAGTTCACCAACTCTTTCCTCCGTCATCTCCATTCTGTTATTAGGCCCATCCAGTGAATATTTTATTTCATTTACTGTACTTTTCCATCCTAAAATTTTCATTTGGTCCTTTTTTTTTTTTTTTTGTATCTTCTACTTCTCCGTTAGCCTGCTGACATTCTTCTACTATTCTTTTCAAGAGGGCTCACCCTTACTTCTTGGAGCATCGTTATTGTATCTGCTTTAAAGTCTGTGTCTGATAATCCCAACACCTGGGTCATCTTGTGGTTGGTGTCTAATGATTACAGTTCCTCTAAGAATTTGCCAGGTTCTTCTGGTTCTTCATAAATCAAGGAATTCTGGATTGTATTCTGGACATTTTTAATATCATGTTAGAAGACTCTAGGTCTTGTTTAAATCCTATTTAATATGTTCATTTTTCAGTTGTAGCTGGCAATTGATCAGGTTAGGTTCAGACTGGAAGTTCTAACCAGCCTTTTGTGTGCTGTTATTCCAATGTCAATTCGGTTTTCAAGGCCTTTGCAGACTATTTATATCCCCAGGGGCAAGCTCAGAACCTGGGTGGCGGTCTACCCTGTAGTTCAGTTCTCAAAGTCTCTGATGAACTGTTGAAGGTCATATCCATTCACATGTAGCTCAGGAATGAGCCCAGCAGTTTATACATAAGTTTATGGGGTCCCTTCTTAAGCTGCCTCCTTTCTGCAATCTTGCCCACACTCTGGCTCTTAGGGGCCCACTTTCATGCCCCTTTGGCCAGAAAGCAGAGGCTGCTGTGTCCCCACTCTGCCTCTCACTTCCCGTGACTGGATCTGAGCCTGGAGCCAAGTGCCTACTGCCAATTCCTTTTGCACACTGCCCACCCCAGGGCACTGCTGGGGGCACTAATTGGTCTGGTTCTGTGGCTGGTTGGCACAGCTTTAGTGTCAATCCCTGGCTCCTGGACACGGTACCAGCTGGCAGCTCTGGGGTGATGGTGATTAGGTGAGAAAGATGGTAGGGAGACAACCACAGGCAGCTGGGCTGAGCTATTAATCTCAAAAGTGCCAGCATTTCAACTCTCAGACACACTGCAATTATTCAAACAGCAGATATGATTTTCCAAGTGACTACTTCTGGGATGGACGGGGCTACATGCTGATTAGCCTTTAATACCCATATTAGGAATGACTGGCTACATTTTACACAAGAGAAAGTTGAGCCTCAGAGAGGTGGAGCCATTTGCTTGAAGTCACACAGCTGGTTAACAGGGTGGCCCAAGATGCAAACCCAAGTCTGTGTAATTCCAGGGTCTGCTCCTCTATAGCAGAGTCCATCAATAACATCATCATCACCATCATCATCATCTTCTTCTTCATGATCAAATCTGGTATTCACTGAGCATTAACTAGGTGAAAGGCCCTATCTAAAGCTTTTTCTCTGAAGTATCGAGACCGGAAGTTTATAACAGAGAAGGAACCTGAGGTTCAGAAAAGGGATGTCATTCACCCAAGGTCACACACACTTGCTAAGTGGTAAAGGTGACATTCGAACCAAATTGTATCTCACTCCAATCCATGCTTCGAACATGCTTCAAATGACTATTCAATGGTCTCTACAGGAGGCAGGGCTGGACCTGTTGCCCAGTAAGTCGGGCTGGAAGAGGGGAAGCCAGAGGCTGCTGGGAGGCTACAGAGAGGCGGTGTGGCATGGGTGGGCTGAGGCCAGATGCTGGGGAACATCTGTGCCCCAGAATGAATCCGCAGCATCTCTAGATCCCAAGGGAGTTGCTGGCTCTCGCAGAATGGCTATTCCTCTCTCACACTGGCTTCCTGTGCGGGAAGACCTCAGCTTCTCCACTGTCCCACTTCCCAGACCCAACACTTTTCAGCACGTCCTCTGATGCCCACTCAATCCTGGGGTCGTCCCAGGCAGGAGGGTGGCGGCCCTGGGCCCACCCCTCCCTAGCCGGCTCATCTCCCCAGCAGATTCAATTAACCAGTTTGACGCTACAGCTGCAGAAAGCCAAGCAATTATGGAAAACAGACCAGGTGCCTTGGAACTCACTCAGAGAGAGGCCTGAGGCCTCCAAGCAGACAGCAGGGTGGGGTGGAGGCAGAACAGTGTAGGCAAATGCTTGCCAACCCAGGCTGCACAAGAGAACCACCTGGGAGCTTTGAAAATTACAGCCCCTCACCCCAGTGCAGATACCCTGGCTGATTCCATTGTTTTGGGCTAGAATCTGGGCATCAGGATTTTTAAAAGTCCCCACATAACAAGGTGAATGTACAGACATGCACACTACGTGGGTTCGGAAGTGGAATGATGTCCAGAGGGAGGGATCACTGCTGGACAATCTGATTCTAACAGATGGAATGACTGTCACCCTGCTGCACTTCTCGGGTCTTCTATGCATTTGTTTCCTCACGTGTGGTCTGCCGACCCACAGCATCAGCATCACTTGGGTGCTGTCAGAAATGCAGAATCCCAGGCCCCACCCCAACTGAGTCAGAATCTGCATTTTAGCAACCTCTGGGAGGTGCCTATGCATGTTAAAGTTTCGACCACCATGTTCTCCGGTCCTAGCTAGAGACACTAAGAGTTGGCAG
Source organism: Macrotus californicus (assembly GCA_007922815.1). Taxonomy (NCBI): domain Eukaryota; kingdom Metazoa; phylum Chordata; class Mammalia; order Chiroptera; family Phyllostomidae; genus Macrotus; species Macrotus californicus. The sequence continues at coordinate 76,526 of VMDR010000615.1, forward strand.
AAACAAGAAGTGTCAGTCATTCCCTGGTTGCCCTCCTTGGTGCTCTGCAGCTGCCCAGCACTGGCTACCACTGACGGGCCCCCTTTTGAGCCTTGCCCAGGTCAACTCCTACAGCAGCTGCCTCAAGAACTTCAACAGACAGATGGGCAGCAGGGTGTGAGTCCTCTATCCTAACCCCTGGCAACCTGTGAGCTTCTAGGTTGAAGCATGAAGTCGGCCTTGATTTAGTTTCCAAACCTCAGTTTCCCTTCTGGGCTGGAGCCCTGCCTGATTGCTCCTTGTCCCCCTGCAACCTTCAGCTCCCTGCTCACACAGGTCACGCCACTCCCCAGACAAGGCCGGGCATCCAGAAAGAAACATGTCCTGCCTCTCTCCTGCACCACTCTGAGGCCAATTCACAATTAAGTCATTATCAGTGTGGCATTTGATAATGTCTCTCTGTCCCCTGCTAGAATTAAGGTTGATGACAACACGTGTCATGAACGTCTGGTTCCCTAATGAACATGTAGCACTAGTGTGGGGTGTCTCCAACCTCTGGGCCGTGGACTGGTACCGGTCGGGGCCTGTCAGGAGCCAGGCCGCACCGCTGAGGAGCTGAGCTTGGATGCAACGTGCTTCAATCATCCTGAAACCATCCCCTACCGCGGCCCATGGAAAAATTGTCTCCTGTGAAACCAGTCCCTACTGCCAAAATGATTGGGGACCACTGATCTAGTGGACAGTGTCAGGCACATAGTAGGTGCTCAAAAACATTCAGTCTGTGGGGACTGACACGACCCGGTCAGCCTTGCCGCAGGGGGCCAGGCCTCACCTCGTCCCACCCCCACCCTCAGAGGTTGCTTGTAGGCAGCACGTCCAGGCTCTTGCTTCCTCCAGACACCGGGAACCTTTCCGAAGCAAAGTGCCTCTTGACCAAGGTCACCAGACGAGTAAAAGCTTTGAATGCTCTTCAGAAGGCCAGAGAGCCCAGGGTACTTAAGGGAAACCAAGGGAGGTTCAGGACTAGAGAGGCATGGCGTATATTTAGTTCCTTCTAACCTTGTGATTTCCCCAAAACTTCACCTCCAAGCAGACAGAGGGTCTTCGTCCAATGCTGGGTAGGAGGGGAACAGGAAGTCAGTATCCCCCCCAGGTAAGTCTAAAGCAAGATTTTCCTTCCCTTTTGGGGTTTTCCACAGAATCTCAGACTAAGTTGACAAAGGGGGTAGAATATATTACTTAGTTATGTATCTATGCCCCATCTTCTTTCAAAAAAGCTTTGAGGTGACCTCTGGCTACACGAATTTGGAGTCCTTCGAGTAATAATAATCACAGCTAATACTCACGGAGCACTTCTGAGCCAGCACCACTCCAAGCCTGTACATATATTAAGGCATTTTGGACTTGACAACAATGTACAGAAGCAAGGCCTATTATCCCCACTTCACAGATGAGGCAACTGAGGTGCTGAGTAGCCAAGGGAAGTGCCAAGGTCACACAGTGAACCCCAGGCATCTGGCTCAGGGGTCTGGCCCCTAACCTCTGTACTTACCCTGTCGGAGTGGCAGTGAAAGAATGGTGACTTGTCTCAGAGAGAACAGTTTGCAGGGGTCCAGCCTCAGCATCCAGGTACTACCCCGAACTGCTCAGAGGAATTCTGGGTTCTGGGGACAGCAAGCTGCATTTCTTACCCTTCCCTCCTCCCTCCCTCTCCCCTACTTTCCCTCTGTCTCACTGTCTCTCTCTCTCTCTCCTCTTTTTCCAAATTGTGGTGAGATGCATGTAACATAACACTGACCACTTTAACCACTGTTTTAAACAATTCAGTGTCACTACGACAACTCACACCGGCTGTGCGACCATCACCACCATCCACCTCCGGAAATTTTCATCTTCCCAAAGTAAAACTTTGTCCCCAGTAAACAGTAACTCAAGCCTCCCCTCAACCCCTAAATAACTTCTATTCCACCGTCTGTCTCTATCAGTTTGACTTCTGTTGGTACTTGGTACTCCATACAAATGGAATCATACAGTATTTCTGCTTTCGTATCTGCTCACTTATTTCTCTTAGCAGAATGCCCTCAAGGTTTACCCATGTTGGAACAGGTGTCAGAATCTCACTCCTTTTAAGGCTGAATAACATCCCGCCCTATGTATAGACCATATTTTGATTATCCATCCATTGATGGACACTTGGGTTGCTCCTCCCTCTCAGCTATTGTGGAAGATGCTGCTGCGAGCACGGGTGTGCAGGTATCTGAGTCCTGCTCTCAGTTCTTTGGGGCGTATACCCGGAAGTAAAATTGCAGACTCGTATAGGGTGATTCTATTTTTAAAAGTTTGAACAGCCATCAGCAAGCTGCATTTCTTTTTCTTCTTTACTCTCCTCCCCTACTTCCAATCACAGCCCAGTAACTGCGGTGGCCAGCCCCACTCCACATTCCTGGACAGAGTTACTATTTCAGGAGTGAGAGAGCAATTCCCCGCTTCTTTTCCTTAGAAAACATCAGCTGCAGAAATCACTTGACTGAAAATTACAGAAGAACCCTGTCCCACACAGGAAAGCAACTGCTCGGAAAGCCTGGTACACCACCTAATTACAGGCTTTCACCAGGAGTCTTGGCAAATGCGTAAATTGCATACCAACCTTACTTTTGTTATGAAGTGTTTAGAAACAAGTTAATGGGCTGGGTTTCAGATCCTTGGCTTGGAGGTAACAGCTCTTTCCCCTGGCTGATAAGTGAAGCAAGTTAGAATATTACTGGTTTGGATTCAGAACAAGTAGCTTTGTCTGGATATGTATCAGCTCAATTCTCATTATTAAATTATTCCAGCCAGTGTCCTTCATGGAAAATGCTGCCCCAGCTGGGATTTCCACTCAGAGCTGTGGTTCTGAACCCAGACAGAGCATCAGAAATACCTGGGGTGCTTTAAAAATATAAGTATCTACACAGAGCCCAGGACTCCAACTTAGTCCGATTGAATCAGTCTCTGGGGTAGGGCATGGCCATTGGCAGCATTTTAAAGTTCCCAGCTGACTGACATGCAGGCAGGGTTGAGAATCCTTACTTAAGGGAACAGGGAGGCCTGCAATCATTCTTTCTTTGTCTGCATTTTTTAGTTTATTGATTCTTAGAGAGGTGGGGGAGAGAGAGAAAAAACATCGATTTGTTGTTTCATTTATTTATTCATTCACTGGTTGATTCTTATATGTGCCCTGACCAGGGATTGAACCTGCAACCTTGGCATATCAGGTCAATGTGCTAACCAACTGAGTCACTGAGTTAGGGCCTTTCCTGGTTGGAAAAAACAATTTCAATGGGCTTTTAACTTGAGGAGAGGGAACCCTGAGCTGGGGGCCCAAAACCCCAATGTTTAAACGAGAGAAGCATGTCTTCCAGGAAGGGAGAGCACAGGCCTGTCTGATGGGTGCCGCTGACGACAGCCACCTCAGGTACGGTGGGTGGACTGAGAGATCTGTGGGGGTGAGGGGTTAGGAGTGCCGCTCCAGTCTGAGGCTCTGTCCTATTGGGTTCACATATTGGGTTTGAGGGTTTCAGGAAACCTCTGAACTATATGCAAAATTTTCTGTCCTCCTGTGTATTTCTCTAAGGAGGGTCCTCCAGAAATCATATCACCTTCTCTGAAGCTCTGTCACACGCCTCTCACTGCCCCCCTCCACCACTGATGAATAACCTCTGTTTTTATCATAGTATTCCACGCGGTGGTATTTTAATAATGCAGTTACTAAAAATAAAGAGTGAAATGCCTTCGCATTTACATTCACCTGGAGGGACTGAATACATTCATTATTAATGACACAAAAGCAAGTTTCAGAGTGATGTCCACAGAATGAATAGTCTGGAAATGCCCACAAGAGCAGGAATGGTCTGTTTTAATTTTTTTTTAAGAGATAGGGGCAGGGTGGGAGAAAGAAAGGGAAACATCAGTGCGAGAGAGAAGCACCGATCAGTTGTTTCCTGCACATGCCCCTACCAGAGGACCGAACCCGCCACCCAGGTATGTGCTCTGACTGGGCATCAAAGCAGTGACCTTTCCCTTTGTGGGACGATGACACCCAACCCACTGGGCCACACCAATCAGGGCAGGGATGGTCTGTTTCGTTCACCGTGACATTCCACTACTTGGAACAGCGTCCGGCACAGAGAAGGTGCTTAATACACCCTTCTTGAATTAATGAATACCTTTTTGAAAGAGCTGAATCCACTATATGTGGATGATGTCTACGTGCAGAAGGACAAGTGTGCAGAATAATACACACTGGGACATTGAAGGGGCTGACTTCAGGGAGAAGGGCCTGGAAGGGGGATGATGAAGACAGTAAAATTTCCTTTTAATAATAATGAACAGTTAGGGAGAGCTAGCTAGGTGCAAGGCACAGGGCTCAGCACTGATTACGGGTTCCCTTCCTTTAATCCACATAGCAATCCCTGAAGTGCCCTTGGACAGTGATCCCCATTTTACAGATGAGAAAACCTAAGCACACAGGATCTTGTGCAAGCCCACAAAGCCAGGAGCTGGGTGCTGCCTTCACAGCCATGCTGATTCCTTGTCCATCCACATCTTTGGGTTGTGTCATATGTCATAACAACCATGCGCTACATTTTTCATGACATATAACAGTGTCAGGGCTTTCCACGTGGGCTCTCTTCCCCCCCCACCCCCAACTCCGCAACCCTCCTAGTCTGAAGGTGCCACATTAAGTCCTTTATTCTCAGGAGGGACTTAGGAACCGATATTCCATGCTCAGATCCAGTTTTGGTTCAATAAAGAGTTGACCCTTGAACAAAGCGGGGGTTAGAGTGCCCCATATGGTGGAGAATCTCCATGCAACACGTCAGCCCTTCACATCTGCGGATTCCTAACTGCAGATTGAAAATACAGTTGACCCTTGAACAACACAGGTTTGAACAGCGTCGGCTCACTTACATGCAGTTTTTTTCCATAAATACTAATTGAGTAAAGCATAAATAATAAATGCTTATTGAATTTAATAAGTATTTATTGACTAAATAAGGTTCAACTGTACTTTCCACTGCCTGCCCTCCACCACTTACAGATTCACTGAAATCACTGTCTTCTATCTTGACGTAAAGTCTTGGGGAGAGCAGGGTCCTCGGAGAGCAGGGTCCTCGGACAGCAGCCACACGGGTTGCATCAGACAGAAGCAGTGTATCTGCTTAGGGCAGGCGACCCCTCACTGGCTGCAGACTCAGCCCTGAGAACGCTCAGAACCAACTTGCCCAGAAGGGTCTCAGGGCACAGAATGTTTGCAGTCTTGACAACGAGAGGCAATAAGCAACTGCAGAGGAAGCTATGCATGCAAGGGTTTTTCCGTCGTGGCCTGATTTCTCGTGAGACCTGCGGCCAAGGATTCTAGCCTAGATCTAAACAGATGAGAGCTTCCAATTACCCTGGAGCAGGACTCTTCCAAGTATGACGTCAGATCCCCAAGGCCTGTACCACCTGGTGCTTGAAGAAATGCAGGCCCTTTGATCTTAGGAGCTAACAAGGCCAGAGACAATCCTATCTACCAGCTTGAGACTTGAAGGGGTTGTTTAGGTTTTAAGCTTCAGTCCCTAGCCCTATAAATTGATGAGGATAATACTGACTTGACAGGGAAGGTTCTAATGAATATTAGGAGTAATATTGGTGAAACCGCTGCTGTGAACAGGACACAGGAGATATTTACCATTACCTCTATGAACTCTAAACATGGCAGCTTCTAAAGTGACTCCCAATGAGCCCTTATCTCCCAGTATTCATGACCTTGTGTAATCCCCTCCCCTTGAGTGTGAGCTGGGCCAAGTGAATAGCTTCTAATGAATAAAAGGGATAGGATGTCATTTGTGAGATTAGCTTCCAAAAAGTCTCTGGCTTCCCTCTTGCTCATCCTCTTGTGTCCCCTCACTTGCCCACTCTGATGGAAGTCACCTCCCGTGTTGTGAGTTGCCTTACGGTGAAGCCTGTGTGGTGAAGAACTAAGGAAGGTCCACGGGCCAACGCCCAGGAAGGGACTCAGGCCCCCAGTCTAACAGCCTGTCAGAAACTGAATTCTGCCAACAACCCTGTGAGTGAGCTTGAAAACAGACCCTCCCCCATTTGAGCCTCAGCCAAAACCTTGGCAGCAGCCTGTCAGAGAACTTTAGCCAGAAGCACCCAGCAAAGGTATGCCTGGATTCCTGATCCATGGGAACCATGAGATAATGTATGTTCACTGTTTCAAGTCACTAAATCTTGGGGTGATCTGTTATGCAGCAGCGGGGAACTAATATACTCTGGAAACAGTAGATTACATTCAAGTAGAGTGGCACATGAAGCCTCTACTTAAACACTGAATCTTCTCAGAAGCCTTTCAAAATCCTCCTCTCTGAGGATTCTGAGGCCCCTATTTTCTCACACTTCCCTATCAGGCTGTAAACTACTTGACTAGTATCATGAAAGCTTATACCGTGAGTACTTATTATTATTCGAAAGTTGTAAGTCACTTCATCTTTACCACAAACCTAAAAAGTAAATACCATCATTATCCACATCTTACAGATGGAGAAATTGACGCTCGGAGGGGTTAGGTTGCCCAAGGCTTCAGTAATTATGAGAAAATGCCAGGAAATGTGCTTCCAAAGTTTACATTTCTAACAATCATGCTGTGCGACTCTAAAAGAGTCTTGCTCAAGTTCACAAACGGTCAGTAGACTCAAACCTAAGTAGCTGAACACCAGGCATGAAGTTTTTAAATATCACCCTCTCAGGTGCCCTCCAGCCCTAGGATAAGAAGTTGAACACACCTCACCTGGGGGGATCAGCAGAGTCTACCTACCTGTAAACACTAGGCTGGCGTTTTCCAGTTCCTCCTGGGGGACTTTGAAGCTGAAGGATTCGTTATAGAAAGGGTCAATTGTGCCTCTTAAGAAGGATGTCTTCTTTGTTTTCACAAGCTTGAGTCCGTGAACCAGCTGGATTTTCACAAAGGGGTCTGAGAATTGGACACAATGTCACAGATCATGAAACGCATCTGTCCATCCATCCAACTTCTCAACCATTCATTCTTTTACTCGTCCATTCTTCCTTCCTTCTTTCCATCCATCCATCTTCCCAGCTCTCTGACAGCCCAGCCACCTACCCACCTATTTTTCCCTCAATCCACCCATTTTCCCATCCACACCTCCTTTCACCATCCATTTTCCCATCTATCTATCTATTTTTCATTCCTCCTTTTCCCTTCCTCGCTTTCTCCAGCCACCCTGTATTTATTGAGCTCTTCCCATGTGTTAGGCATTTTACAGATAAAGAAATGGAGGGCTCAAGATAAAACATCATTTGCTTGAGATCTGGCTAGTGGAGAAAGAGCCAGACCCAGAGCCTGGCCTGGCTTTCTGGCCTGGAAACCCATTATCATGTCATTGAGCCCACAGCCCATACACGGAGTAGAGGTGGCAGAGTTATAACTATCATTTTTTGATCACTTTATAGCTTACAAAGAGATTCATGCACGTTATCTAACTGAACATTGTTTAAACAGCCCAATGAGATGAATACTGTTATTATGTCAGTTTTTCAGACGGAGAAACTGAGACTTTCAGAGGTTAAGTAACTTCCCCAAGGCCACACTATTCGCAAGCAGCAGAGAATGGGATTTGGTTTGAGGTGGTTTGACTCAGAAACCCTTAATCATTTCATCGCGCTGACTCGCCCACTGTGGTGCGTCTGAAACCCTCCAGATTTAATACCATTCCTTCCACTAGCTGCTTCGAAACCTGTTTTTTGTAAAGTGATTTTTGGGAATGCAAGCTGTCTTCTAAATTCAGCTGTCACCTTACAGCAAAAGTAATTTATTTTAGCCATTGCGCTTAGAGAAGACAGTATTTCCACCATGGAGCTGAAGAGATCCCAGCGACCATGCTGCTTTCATGATGACATTCTTGCCGTCAGGAGAGAAGCTACGTACAGATGGAATGTAATCTGTTCCAGTTCATTAAAAGTCATGTTTGAATTTGGTTTGCTATAAAATAGACACTTTAAATATAACAGTCTTTTCAGAGCTGGGATTTATAAAGAGTTATGGTACACTTGAAATGAGTGGGGGAAAAAACCTTAGGGTGCATACACCACTCTCACTGATTAGGATTCACGGACAATGCACACTAATGCCTCCTAGAGGATAGTGTCTCTATTGCAAGCATAGCAACTGGAAAGGCAAGCCACTTCCTCTGGGCGGCATGTGTACAGAGGATCTAGATTTTAGTAGTTATCACACCTGGTCTCAGTCAAATCCCCAATTCAAATGGGGTTATGTCTGAGGTGGCATCATTTACCTGCCTCATTTTAAAAGATATCTGATTGTTTATTGTTCCTCTTGAAATAATATCTAGTTCTGTAATGGGGTACAGAGCGAGGGGTCCCCAAAATTCCCACAGCCCATGGCTGCGGGATGGGGAAAAGAGATGATACAGTATTTAAGATACTTTGCATAACAAATAGACAAGCTAACAGCTGTGCTACCACCCCCAGCGAAAGGTGTCTACTCACTCTGAGAGCATTCAGGGACTTGTGACATAGCCAGGGGAGCTGAATGCCCTCCCCGGAAGCCCCTGTGTCACAGGAGCTCTTGCCCTGACTGAAGATGGCAGCTGAGAGAGGAAAGAAGATACGGGAAACTGGCAAATGTAGCACATTGTGGGAGGAGCCGGAGAGGAGGTCACGTAGGAAGCTTGGTCAGGATTTAAACTAAGGGCGGGCAGAGAGAGGAAGGTTGGTCTGCCAGGAGAGGTGAGAGAGTAGGTAGCAGCTGTGCCTGTCTGTAGGGAAGAGAGCAGCCATGTGAGAGAGATTCAGCCATGCTGCCCGTAGTGAGGGAGGAGCTACATCTGTTCCTCTGAGGACTCAGCCATGCGGCCCGGTGTAGGAAGGAAGCAGCAGCCAAGGAGAGAACGGCTTGCTGCCACTCTGTGTCTGCTCTAGCTGCCTCCGCAGCCACCAAGGATTCTGCCTTGTAAGATGCTGACCCGCTACCTCGCAGACCTGGACTCTCTGGACTCTTGGGACTTGGGACATACGGAAAGGCCACTCTCTTGGGACTTGTGCCTGCCTGGACTTCACCATGATCCAGTGCAACAAGGCAATCGTTTTCCTGGACTATTACACGGAGACTGATTAACCCCAGATCCTGAAGGAGAGAGCTGCTGCCAGAGGATGGCAACTTTGAAACTCACAAGTGCATTTCCAGAGGGGATGGAGATCTGTTTGCACAGCCCCTTCAGAACAGATAAGGATGGGGGAACTGTTGGTCTTGGTTTTGGCTTATTGCCTGGTGGGGAACAAGGGAAGTACTGGGAGAACACTCGTGGGAGAACAGGGCTCTGAGCAGAAGTGCTCTCAGCCCCTCCGAGGTTTCACCCCTATGAATAAAAACCTGTTTCCTCCAACACGAACTGTTGGGTCATGCATCAAGGCGCTGCGTGCACAGGCCCCGCTTTGCTTGGTTACAGTTCTGGATACTATCTATCCTCAGAGGGTCTTATCTTTTTTTTTTCTTAATCCTTACCTGAGGATATGTTTATTGATTTTAGAGAGAGAGGGAGGGAGAGAAAAAGAAACATCGAAGTGAGAGAGACACATTGATTGGTTGCCTCCCATCCATATCCCAACCAAATATCGAACGCACAACCTAGGTCTGTGCCCTGACAGGGAATTGAACCCGAAACCTTTTGGAGCGCGGGACAACACTCCAGCCAACTGAGCCACCTGGCCAGGGCGGGTCTTATCTTACTGACAGTATCCAGGATATAGAACAAAAAGAAAATCGGGTCCTTCGTGTGAAAAAGAAAAAAGATAAAACAGGTGCCCCGCTGAAGAAATGGGGGAGGGGGGAGGGAGTCACACCGCACCTGAGCCTTGGCTCACATCCGTCTGAAGAAGTTGCTTGGCTCGAATGACGTCAACATTTAGTCTCCCCGCACTTGGGAGATAATTCAGTGACAGAAGCAGCTCCCCCAGTTCCACTTCATTCTGCAGAGAAAGGAAATCGTCGACAGGTTGCTTTTTTCCTTTTCTTTTGCACCCACCATGCAGGAAATTGATCCCAGAGGCTGACAATTGGGCTTCTGTGGGTGGATCCGTTGACAGAGGGTGCCTCCTCCTTGGATTTCTTTTAGCCTCTGAGCCCACCTTTTTTTTTCTATCTCAGAAAGTTTTTCTGCTCTTAGAACACTTCACAGCAGCAACAACATAGCGAGGACAAAGGCGTCAATAATGGTAATAAGTAAATGCTACAGGTCAATCAAGTATTGTGCTAGACACTTTACATGTCATAGCTGGTTCGATCTTTATTGAACCAGACTGGTTCAGTCTCAGTCTGTGATATGAATTTTAGTCCCGTTCAACAGATGAGGAAACAGGCTCAGGTCCAAGCCCAGATAGCTGGAAGTGGTAGGGCAGGCACTTGGACACAGGGAGACTTAATTCCAGATATTCTGACCACTATGGTTAATAACCTGTATTTCTAAAATTAGTGAGGATTCTCCTTACAAATAATCTCACCCTCACTCATTTGCATTCTTGGTTTTGTGTGTTTGTTAAGTGGGAGAGACAATTAGGCAGAACCGATATATACTCTGGCCCCCTGGAAGCAGGGTATACCCCTCCACTTCAAGTAAAAAAGAGAAATATTATTTTTTACAATGGGATATTTGGTATTTCAGAAATAATACTGGCATAATCATTGTGGGAATGTTAGCCCATTGCTATGATTTACAATTGGCAATTATGATTTTTTTTGACAATTATGATCTTGATTGACATATGATGAGAAGCTCCATGACCTTCAGGGCTTAGGGTACCAAAGTCATATCTTACCCCAGCCCTGGAGAAAGTGGAGGGTCCTCACTTTCTCTGCCCCAGAATGTGTGACACATCTGAACAACAGCATCCACATGGCATCAAAAACTGCAGCTCTAGACAACTGGGGGGCAAAACTGTCCCTGAAGGGCTTCTGAAGCCAGTGTCTTCTTGCCTCTCTTCCCTAGAAGATGCACATTTAAAAGCTGACCAGCAGCCAACTGGTAAGAAACTCAGGATATGGGAACAGAAAGCGGGACCAGCTATTCCCCAACCCGACTCCTCCCCTGAAGGACCATGGAATTCATGGCGATCTTTGTGGACATTTATGAAGTGTTGGCATATTAAATTTACATCAACCTGGGGCAATTTTATCCCCCTGCCCCTGCCCCCCACCTCCAGGGACATTTGGCTATGTCCGGAGACATTTTTGGTTGTCACAAGTGGGGAGAGGGTTGCTTCTGACACTTAGGGGGTGGAGGACAGGAATGCTACTAAACATCTTGCAAAGTGCAAGGCACCCCCAGCCCCCGACACAGAATGGTCTGGCCCCAAACTTCAATAGTGCTGAGGCTGAAAAATCTTAGTTAAACTCATGAATCTTGGGCTGGTTCATACTCTTATACTGATTCTAGCCTGAACAAGAGTTAAAAGCAACCAAAGGCTGAATTTTTCTCCAGAGCGGAAAAACTCAGAGCACCAGCTACAAGCCAAAGACCAAGCTTCCATTTCCATCCTTCTACTTCCTCCTAGGGCTTCCTGTGCTGAGAACAGACCCCCAGGCACCAGGCAAAACTTTTCCCAGGAAGGAGGCTCAGCTGCCCCAAGGAGAACGGACTGCCCATTCTGAGAGGATCTCCCACTCTTCGAGATCCCTCCCATCCAGATTTAGTCAGATGAGGTTGTCCTGTCAGACCTGGAATCCTTTGGTCCAATACTCTAGGTTTATAGAGGAAAACTGAACCAGGCCATTCTGTCATTTCCCTGCTGACACCTCCATCACTCTTAGAATGAAAGCCCAAATTCTTAGCCTCATCTGCAGTAGTGCCATTGTGGGCTGAATCATTCTCATTCTGTGTTGGGGGGCATCATCTGTGCATTGTAGGATGCTTCACAGCAGCCCTGGTCTCTATCCCCTAGGTGTCGAAAGCCTACTACCTCCCAGTTGTGACAATCCAAAATGTCTTTAGACATCACCAAACGTCCCCTGAGGGAAAAATTGCCTGGCTGAGACCCACGGGGCTACCAGTATGGAAATAATTTGGCCCTGCCTACATCTCAGACCTCGACCAGCCACCACATCAGTCTTCCTTCTATTTCTCGAAAACATGAGACATTCTGGCCTCAGGGCTGGCACCTGCTGTGCCCTCAGCTTGGGAACCTCCACTGAAATGTCACCTCCTCATGTAAGGTTTCCACTAGCACCCAATGGAAAAAGAGTTCCCTGCCTTCGTCACTTTCCATCTCATCACCTTGTTTCATTTCTTTCGTGGCACTCTGTCCTTATCGGGTATTTTTTCATCCTCTGTAAAGGCAAAGACAGTCCACCTCCCCACCACCACACTCATAGCACCTGGGCAACTTCAGCAGATGACCGTGAGAACCAGCTGTGCAGGCCCAACACGGTGGCTCCGTTGCCACATCAGGTTCCCAGAGGAGTCTCGGGCATGACACCTGTCACCTACCCTATCCAACCTCTAGAGTCTGGAAGGAGAGGTGGGAGAAGGAACTGGGTGCCACTTCTACTTTTTTCCCTTCTCAAGGCAATGCCACAAATAAACAGGCGTCGTTTCCTTTTTCAAGATCTTGATGAGCTTAATTTGGTTGAACCACACCGGGTAGCTTGGGAGAACTGAAATAGATTGTAAATTACTCAAATGAATCCAGAAGGCACCCAGCAAGCTCCTAGCAGCCGGTTTGTGCAAACGCTCTGCTCTCCCCAGTCTAAAATGCTCCCTCCCTGCAGCCTCTGAACACAGCTTAGTTCTAATCAATAAAAACGAAATCAAAGAAAACCATTTGGGACAAAAGGCACTTTCTGGGGAAAACAACAGCCCGCCCTCCTCCGGCCACACTTCCTTTGAAGTGCTTCTAAAGGGCTCTCAGGAGCAGAGGGTTCCAGGTGTGCGCAGACAACTTTTACCGAGGTTGGAACACAGCTGCTCTGAGCTCCCCTGCCTTTGTTCCCGGGGTTGGGGGAAACAGTGTGTCTCTTCTTTTACTTCACAAACACCATTAAAACAGGAATGCACTTTTTAGAAACAAGATCCAGTCACAATCCCAGCACTTTACACCTTCCATCGAGTGCTCTCTTTCCTCCAGCCCGTTCGGGTTGTTCCCAGTCCTTGTCCACATGTCAAAACCTGGCTTGCACAGCCGAATTGACAACACAGGCGAATTCTGACACCGCCCCACCCCTTCAACTTAAACAGACGCGCATTTTCCATGGTACTGCCTAGACATGTGAAGTATAATTTTAATATCTACATAGACTGTTCCAACAGGCTGAAACGATAATTTACTTCAACCCTTTCCTATTGTTAGGTACTTGGGTTGTTTCTAATGACCTAAAATTGGGCACTCTGATAAATAAATAAACAAACAAATAAATAAATAAATACACACACATTAGATGTGATCATTCTACTAAAACCCCTGCGATCACTAGGTCAAAGAATATATCAAGATAGATAAAAAATACCCAGGTCTTCTTCTGCCACTCAATATGAACTGACAGAGCATTGGCCAAGAGGGCTGGACTAACTTGACCGCCACTAACAGAGGGAGAGGACAGGGCCAGCACCGGGTACTCATATTCTGACAAATGGCTTCGATCCATGTGGTTGTTAAAATATCTTTTGTTTGCATTTCTTTGAATATCTAGTCATATATCGATTTAATCGCATCTCCCGTTTGGCGTGGAAACATTGACTTCCCGGGTGTGAGGTCAATGCCCCTCATCAGTCAACACGCACCTGCTGTGGCTACAAGACACATCTGGCACACGCACCTGCTGTGGCAACAAGACACATCTGGCACACGCACATACTGTGGCTACAAGACACATCTGGCACTGGGCTGTTGCAGTCTGCTACTGTCAGGCTTTCCCATCCTTTCAGCCCATTGGCTATCTTATTGTGATTTAGGTTGCATTTCCCTGAAATTTTTAGCTTGCTTAAGAGGTTGAGCATCTTTTCATGCTTATCAGCTATTCTCTTCTTCAGAAATTCTGTTTCATATTGCCTATTTTTCTATTGGATATTTGGCTTTCTTTTATTAAGTTATAAAAAGGCTTTTAAATATTATGAATACTACTAAATTATTCACCAGTTATGTGTTGTTATGGGTTGAACTGTGTCGTGCCAAAATCCATGTGTGTAAGTCCCAACCCCAATATCTCAGAATGTGACCTTATTTGAAAATAAGGTCCTTGCAGATGTAGTTAGTTAAGATGAGGTCACACTGGAGTAGGGTGTGCCTCTGTCCAGGATGACTGGGGTCCTTATAAAAGAGGGGAACTTGGACACACACAGCTGTGTACATAGGGAGAAGGCCATGTGAAGACCTGAGTGATGCTGCCACAAGCCAAGGAACTACCAGAAGCAAAGAGAGAGGCTGGACTAGATCCTTCCAAGAAACTTCAGGCCCCTGGATCTCGGACTGCTGGACAGTAAATCTCTGTTTAAGCCACTCAGTTTGTGGTACTTTGTTACAATAGCCCTAGCAAACTAATATATGTGTGTACCAACATATTCTCCCGGCGTGTGGGCTGCCTTTTAACTTTTTTTTTTTTTTACTGTATTTCCTGATGAGCAGAATGCATAGTTTTATTAGAGAATACATCCATCCTTTCCCTCTATAGTCCACACTGTATGGCCTTTCTAGAAGTGCTTTGCTACATTAAAGTCATAAAGACAGCTTCCTTTTCATCCTTCTAAAACTTAAAGTTTGGCCTTGTAAATGTAAGTCCTTGGGCTGCCTGAACTTGATTTTGGTGTATGGTGTGAGATAAGGCTCTGTTTTCCTTTTTGAGGCAGTGACCTCCAATTTCTCCTGTCTTTCTGCCCCATGAGGCTGTATGCTCCTTGAGGGGAGTGATCTCACATTGCTTCTGCCTGTCTCCCCAGGTACAGAACACACCCCTGCGAATGCTGGCCAAGAGAAACATTTGTCCACGTCCTTCCTAAGAAGCTACACCTTCCAGGGAAGATGTGAGAGAAGCCTGATCTTGTGATGTCTGAGTGTTTATGTCTAGGAGTCGATGGCCATCCAAATTGGATCAACCTACTTCAGATCCACTTAAGCTTCTCCAAAGAGATACTGACTCCGTCCTAAAGTGGGCTCCCAGTGTGGCAGAGATAGCTGTTTATCAGAGACTGCCCCGGCACATGAATTATTTCAGTCCAAACTACAATGACGGGCACAAAGCCCTGCCTCCAGCTACCCAGAGTGCACCATGAAGGGCCAGCAGTGGGCGGATTATGCCAGGGTGAGTCCCCCTCGAGCAGCAGCAGTGGCTGACAGGACGGACCAGGGCATTTACGAAGTAACAGCTGGGCGAAGCTCTGCCAGCGAAGGGAGGGCTCTAGAGCCAGCAGGGGCCAGCCACCACACCCTTCTTTCACCCGCTCATTCCATTTCTGCAAGAGAGAGCCCCTTATGTTTCTCTGTGTCTCACCCAACCTCAGATGCAGGCCACCTACCCAGTCCAAAGATACTTCTCGAGTGTCTCCCCCATGTGAGGCACCGGGCTGGCACACAACAGGTGGGCACTCATGATCCACTGACTGGGTGATTGTACCAGGCACAAAGGGCAAAGCAGAGGACAAGACAGGCAAGGTCCCTGTAATGCAGCTCCTGAGAGTAAACATTATTTAATTATTATGCATAACTAGTAATGAGGTGATTTCATCAGTGCTGTGGTGAGTGCTGTGGGAAGTGACCTTCCTAAGACTCCCCTGTAGAAGCAGGAGCAGGACTCAGAGGGCCCAGGGGCACGGCACATCCCCTGTACAACTGAAAAGGCCAATGTGAACAAGTGAAGAAGGGGCAAAGGCAGCTGGGCTGGGGTGAGGGCAGGGGTGCACAGCTGAGGCTGAGGAAAAGACAGGTCTGCTCATGCCTTTGTGCCAGGTAAGGAGTTCGGACTTATCCTGGGGAATAGGAAGCCTCAGAAGGCTTTTGGCAGAGGGTCACAGAATCAGACGTGCATTTTTAAAAGATCCCTCTGGCTGCACCTCCTTCCTCTCTGGATGGTTCTAGCTGTCTTTCATTCATTCATTCATTCATTCATTCATTCATGTTGTAATTATTAACTTCTCTGCAGCTCTTGTGGCAAACTCTTCCAGGAGGCTATTTTACTTTTCATGCACTAGACTTTCTGCAGGGAAGGGCTGTATCTTCTCTATGTTTCCACCCATCTCTCCTTCATGCCCTAGTAATTGAAAGTGGAGAGGTTGGTGCGGATTAAATTCTGTCTCCCAAAAAGACATGTTGAAGTACTAACCCCTGGTATCTATGGATGTGACCTTATTTGGATATAAGAATTTCACAGGTGTAATCAAGTTAAGATGAGATCATACTGGAATATGGCAGGCCCTAAATCCAGTATGACCTGTGTCCTAATAAGAGAGACAGAGAGGGAGACACAGGGAGGGAGTGGGGACACCATGTGCTGACAGAGGCAGAGATCAAGATGATACAGCTACAAGTCAAGGAATGCCAAGAAGGGCCACATCACCAGCGGTTAGGAGAAAGGCATAGAACAGAATCTCCCTCCGGGCCTCCAGGAGGAACCAGTCCTGCTAACACCTTGATTCTGGACTTCCTGCCCCCAGAACTGTGAGAGAACTCCCGTTGTTTTAAGCCACCCGGCCAGTGCTGACTTGTTATGGCAGCCCAGGACATACGGTGGGGATTAGGCAAAAGGACTGAGTCCCAGACCATGTGGAAGGCCTGGGAAATAGTATTTGACACAAGTGCCCCAGAAATACTGATAACACAGGTGTTTCAAGCTACGGACCCCCACCCCAATCTCACCTGCTCCTCCCACTTCACTGCCCAGCACCCCCAACCAGCAAACCCATCAGTGTTGCAAACTAAGCAAGATCCTGGAAGCCTCTCCCGCTCTCTTCCCTCCTGTCACTTCCAACTCCTAAACACCCTCAACTCCAAGCCCACCCCCTGACATGAGTCCTACTGGACTCCTTGCCCACCACAGTCAAAGGTCACCTGTCCTCACATACCTCTAAACCACTGGTTCTCAATCAGGTGATTATACCCCCAGGGGACACACTGCAATGTCTGCAGACATTTTTGGTTGCCCCCACTTGGCGGATCAGGGTGCTACTGGCACCCCGTGGGTAGAGGCCAGAGGTGCTGTTGAACATCCTACAATGCTCAGCACAGCCCCTCCCTAAAGAGAGTGATCTGGCCCAAGATGTCACCAGTGCTGAGGGTGGATCTAACTCATCTTGTCTAAATCCAACTCACACACTGGCCCAGAAGGAGCAACCTAAAATGCAAATCTGACCAGGTTTCTCCTCTTTTTATCTTTTAATGGTTCCTTCCCCTCCCCACCCAGTAAACACTGTCTATGAGGTTCTTCATCCCCCAGCCTCAGTTCCCCTCATTCTCATGTTGTGACATACCTTGTATGGTCAAATTATGCACCTGGCAAATGGAACATACGAGACCATTCAACTTCCCTCCTTCTCCTGTCCCATACCCACAAGCAGGGACCAAGTGCTCCCACAGGCCTCGGACTTACCTCCTAGAGAGAATGCTACCAACTGGCCATTCATTCCACAGACAGAAGCTCCATTCTGAGCCAGGTACTTGCACAGCACTGGGTGTACAGCAGTGAATGAGATCCCCAGGAACCCCATCCCAGGGGGGTGTGAGCATGGGGCATGACGTAGGACTTGGGTTCTAGCTGTTACTTTCTTTCTAAACTGTGAGCCCATGCTAGAGCTGACACGTGAGAACCCTCCTAACATGTTCACTAAATAAATAACCACAGCCAAAAACATTGACTGAGCACTTCTGTACCACCCAAGGGGATGAGCATATGGCGTGTGTCATTCCATTCAATGCTCAAGAATCCTTTGATATTGATGATGTCAGTGATGGTGTCGGTGATGATAATGTTAAGGATGGTGCTGCTGCTGATGATGTTGATGGCGTTTATAATAATGTTGATGCTGCTGCTGATGTTGACGATAATGATTATGATGGTGATGATGTTGATGGTGATGATTATAATGGTGCTGCTGCTGCTGCTGCTGTGGCTGCTGGTGATAATGATGTTCGTGAAGGTGTCAATGATGATGCTGATCATGGGGTTAATGACTATGCTGATGATGATTATGATGGTGTGGATGCTGCTGTTGATGGTGTTAATGATGACGATGATTTTGATGATGATGTTGACAACGTTGAAGATGATGATGTTGATGATGGTGTTGATGATGATGATGATATTAATTATGATGTGTTGATGACGATGATGACTGTTGATGATGATGGTGTTGATGATGTCACTGATAATGGTGATGATGCCGATGCTGATGATGACGATGGTGATGATGATACCATTGATGATAACCAACATTACTGAGAGCACACTACCTGCCTGACACAGAGTTGTGAATGCTTTCCTTCATTTCTCCACTCAATCCTCACTACCACCCTCTGGGAGAGGGACTGCTATTATCCTCATTGTACATACCAGGTTCATGCCTGACATCACACAACGAGCAGGTAGCACAGCCAGGGAATTATACAATAATGATGGAACAACAATAAAAAATAAATAAAATTATTCTGAAAGAAAATTAAAAAAAAAATGAAGGTATGTCCAGAAAGTATAAAAAAAAGACACTCACTGAAGAAGATACAAGAAACACTGTACATAGGACAATACACCTCAGTGCCCTTCAAAATAGGCACATTGGGGCCTCACACAGCTCTCCCAATCGCCATCAGCTACCTTGTCATATTTTTCTGAATCTCATCCACGGTCTGAAATCTCTGCCCTTTCAAACATCATTTAGTTTTGGGAAAAGCCACAAGTGGCAGGGTGCCAAATCTGGGCTGCAGCGGGGCTGCGTCACCTGGGTGATTTGACGTCTTGCAAAAAAAACTCTGCAAAGACATGATGCATGAGTGGGCACATTGTCATGATGAAGCTGCCAATCACCAGCTGCCTGTAGCTGCAGACTTCTGAATCATCTGCATAGTTTCCATGGAGGAATGTTCAAGCTTAATGCAAAATGCAATGCAGATTCATTGCTCTACTCACTCAGTCATTTTGAATGTGACGGCCACACAGTACACACGCTCACTCAACAGCCTCTACCACCCCCACTGACTAGTACAGTGAACTCATCATTGTTCACGCATACACATGCCAGTCCACTCTCCTTGGCTGCCAGGTGACATCGATGTCACGCGATCTGTTCTCATTATATTAACAATGGCTGGACTTTTTCCGGACAGACCTCAGATATCTGCTCTTTGTCTTCAGTTCCTGGCACACAGCTCCTAAAATCCTCGGACTCTCTGGAGTGATGAGAGTGTCTTCTGCATGCTAATGAGATTACTGATGGCTAGAGGTTTCTAGATAGCTTCAGGATGGTGACTGGTCACCAGAAAGACTAAGGCATGATTAGAGGATTGGAACTCTCAGCCCAACCCCATCTTCCAGGGAAGAGAGAGGAGCTGGAGACTGAGTTCAATCATCAATGGCCATGATTTAATTAATTGTGCCTACATAATGAAACTTCCATAAAAACTCCACGTAAAAGAGTTTAGAGAGCTACTGAGCTGATGAACACAAAGGTGCTGGGACTGGAATGTGCTCAGAGAGAGAAGGGCAGCTCTGCACCCACCTCCCCTAATGCCTTGCCCCATGCATCTCTTCCACTCGGCTGTTCCTGAGTTGTATGCCTTATAACAAACAGAGAGTAATAAGTAAAGTGATTTGCTGAGTTCTGTGAGTCACTTTAGCAAGTTATGGAACCCGAGGAAGAGGTCACGAGAACCCAATTTGGGTGACAACCTAGGACTTGTGACTGGCGTCTGAACTGGGGGCAGTCTTCTGGGACTCAGCCCTTTCCCTGTCGTTCTGAGCTACCTCCGAGCAGTTAGTGTTAGAATTGAACTGAACTGCAGGACACCCAGGAGTGTCTGAGAAGTGGAGAATCTGTAGGTGCAGAGAAAACTCCCATACATTTGGTGTCAGAAGTGTTATGGGGAAAAACAGTTTACGGGGTATGAGCCCAAGGGGGCCCACTCCAGTTTGTGCACTCTTGGCAACTGTGCTATTTGGCCTTTACCCTCAAATCCTTCGTGAAAACTGAGGCTTGGAGAAGTCAGCCAACTTACTGAAGGTCACACCATGCGTGTCCCCTGTGGTAATTCTACTACCTTGCCTTGGTGCTCTGTAAATACTCAGGATGCTCAGGATGAAGGTGTAAATGGTCGAGATTCGAACTGGTCGATCAGACTTCAGAGTCCACCCTCTCACCTAGTCCAGGGACTAGCATTTGGTAAGGGTCTAATATAACAACTACTCGATTTAAAGGGAAAGAAAGAAGAGCACAAGCCATCCCTTGTAGCTACTTACCTTTCTTATATCTGTTGCCCTTGGAAGCCCTCCCTGTTAATGAAAAACTGCACTTTCCATCTATTCAGAAGCCTGCCCTTTTCTTCTGGAACCTCTTTAGGACAGTTTAGGTGGGGCTAACTCTGGGCATTTGACCTCCCTCCACTACCTTCCAGGCTGGAGTAGCCCCTCCTCTCCCTGGCCAGGTGATTGGCTCACAAATGGCCATGTGATCAAACCAGCCAATTAGAGTTCTCGCCCATGAGGGGTGTGGGAGGCCAAATTCTAATGACTCCCAAGACTGGAGCCCTCTGGTACTCACATTGAATAACTGCCCAAGGTCACACTGTTGGAAGTGATTGGGCTGACTGTGGCTGGAGGATTATGGGACTGCGAGGCCATGCTCTCAACCTCCATAGGCACCACTGTATATATGTGCCAGGTTCTGTGCTTTGAGGCTCCGGTGAACTAGCCTTCTGACAGCCCAGGCAAACCTTCTGGACTAAGACCACCCTGATCTGTGGTGAGCTAGAAAGTGTTTAACTCTCCAGGGGGGGAAAGGCTCTGATTTGCAGCATTTGCCAATTTCACACACCACAGCTGATTTCAAGCTAGCAACATGAACTCAGCAGCTTGAAAAATACCTGAAAATTTAACAATGGGTTCCATGAGTCAGTATAAGCTGGCTTTAACACACAATCCTCATTTTACAGAGGAAGAAACTGAGCCTTAGGGATGGTAAGGTAACTCTCCTGGGCGCACACCTGTAGAGGGTGGCAAAGCTGGGACTTGAACCAGGTCCGTATGATTCCAGGGCCTGTGCTCTCGGCCACAGTAGATCCCTTCCCTTGGCAGGTAAAGCTGTGTGGCACAGTGGCAGGACCTCCTGCCTGGAAGTTGGACGCCTAACTCTAGTCTCACTTCTGTCACTGAAAGCTGTGTGACCTTGCACAAGACACTGAACTTCTCTGTGCTACTAGTTTCTCATCTATAAAATAGGGCTGGTCCAATTCACCTCTGGCTCCCCTTCTAGTTCACATTATAACTAGAAATCTAAAGCTCTTGTTGAGGACTGAAATGTGAATTCTGTTTCTATTTTAGGAGAAGGAAAACAAGGACCACATAAAAAAAAAAAAAAAAAACCTTCTAGCTTACGCTGCCTTTTAAGGTTCTGGCCTGAGCCCAGCCCTGACTGCATGGTGTGGCCCAGACACTGCTGTCCACCAAAACCTGGGCAGCGAACCTTTGAGCACACACACAGAGGCCAGGATTCTGCCAAGAGGGTCAGGACTGACAGCAGCTGAGGGCAAGTGAAAGAGAGATTCTCATTTAAAAAAAACTGATGTTCGCCTTGCCCAGGGCCTTGCTTGTTATGGTATCAGGTGGTGAATGATCTCAAAATGCAAAATGCAGCCAGGAAAGGCCACAGGCATGAGTCACTCCAGGCAGTTTGCAGGTACTGGGTTCAATCAGCACATAACTCTGGGCGCTTAGAATCATCTATAATTTTTCCTTCTTAAAACATGTCCTAAATTCCTTCTACCTTCATCTGTCTGGGGCATGGTTAAGAACAAAGTAGCCTATACTGAAAGGCAAGTAGGATTCCAACGTCAATTCCTCAATCTCAATTGCTCCCAGCCTTGCCTTCCTCTTTTTGATATCCGCCCTCCTCAGATCCCTTCCCCAACCGCCAGTAGCCTCAGCTCCCAGTCACCACTCTGCATCAGTGGCTCTGCCTGCCCCATCTCGGTTTATCAAGAGGTGACGCAGTGGTCCAGAGTGGGTAAGGGCACAGACTCTGGAGCTGGACAGCCTGGATTCAAATCCCAGCTGCAGCCTTGCACAGGTTGCTTAATGCATGCCTCAGTTTCCCCATGTATAAAATGGGATGCTGATTAAAACTAGATGATGATTAAGATAGGATGACTTAAATGAGAGGATGATGCCCTCGCCAGGTGGCTCGCCTGGTTGGAGTGTCATTCCGTACACCAAAGGGCTGCAGGTTCGATCCCGGTCAGGGCGCTTCCGGGAAGAAAGCAGTCAATGCTTCTCTCTCACTCCTGTTTCCCTTCCCTCCCTCTCTCTCTCAAAATCAATAAACATATCCTTAGGTAAGGATTTTTTTTTAAATCTATAAAACTGGATGATGATAGCTCATAGAACATCATCATCCCAGCCGCCAAGCCTGGCGCACAGTGAGCGTTCTGTAAGACTCAGCCGTAGGTACTGCTACCGTCACACTCCCCACCTCCCCGTGCAGGGTGCACCCGTCCCGACTCCACAGGTGAGGAGTCGGACCCAAGTTCACGCAGCTGGGAAATGGTGAGGCTGGACCTTAACCAGCTATTATTATTCAAAAGCTAGTACTTTTTACATAATGATATTTATTCAATTCAAAAACCATCTACCAAGGTTTTTTTGCCAAGGAGACTGAGAATAAACAACAAAAAAGCTGATGTTATGGAGGCTCTGGCTAAGCCTTTAGCTATGTGTTGACAGGATGCGGAGGGAGCTTTTCCAGCTGACCCCAAAGCTGGCTGCCTGGGCCCAAAGCTGGGGACAAGGGAGACGTGCCAAGGAACAAGCAACAACGAAGGCAGCCCTCTGGAATTCTTTAAGGGGCAGAGACCAGGTCCTGCGGTATTCACCCCATCCTCGCTCCACACCTCTATAAGCAGAGGGAGAGGCACTGGCCGAGTGGGGAGAACTGGGGATTGTCCTGGCGCACCCAGCAAAAGCTGACAGTGGCTGCCAGGTCACTCACCAAGAGCGGGTGCTTCTACAGGAAGGGGAGACTGGTGCTATTTCTCTATGGGCATCTGCTCAGCCAGGGGCCTTGCTCATTGCTCAGTACCTTCCCAACCAGAGGAAACGAAAATGGAGAGGTGGCCAGCAGAGAGAAGGGGGAGCATGGAAGGCCCTGCACTTGGAGCCCTGGAGGAGGCAGGAGTAAGTGTGGCGATGCTGAAGGTGCCACCCGAGCCCCAGCCCTGACCACATCACTGCTGAGCTGGCCGAGCTCCCTGCTGCCAGCCTTGCATCTCTCGCCCTGAGGAGTGTCTCCAGCCACCGGAGTCCTTTCCTCTGGCGTCCATGAGGCAGGCTGGAGGAGCCTGGGGAATTAAAGGCTCCTGTGCCTGCTGAGAGCTGGTGAATAAACACCCCAGTGTGCTCACCCCTCAGGCAGGCCACGCGGAGTACCCAGGAGGATGGATCACCATCCAGCTGCTCCCAGGGGTAACCTGCCTGCCAACACGGCTTTTATTATAGGTCTCATTCCCCACCCCTCCCCTTCTGGTTTTTCTTGGCATCACTCCCTACCCCCAAATAAAAAACTCACACTCAAATCTTGGCCTCAGGGTCTGTTTCTTGGGGAGCCCAACCTAGGACAATCGATGACTTTCTCATGGGTCAGTGAGTCCCAGAGAAGGTAGCTGGGTTTGGGCCATCTGACCAGGGCCCATCCTTGATGGCAGCTCCCCTGGTGATGGGACCCCAATAGTAACAGGCCATGGGACACACTCCCAGCACCAGGGAAAACCTCACCCACTGCCAGGACCTTCCAAATAGTTGACATTTGCCAGCTTGTGAACCCGTCTGCCAAGGTTCTTCAGTGGGGACATTTGCCAGAGAAGCGGCAACAATAACACAGAGAACTGCAACAGGTGGCTAAATTAGGAGACACTGACCCTTTTTCCCCTTAAACCACACTCCGTCCAACTTCAAGGCCACCATTGGTGACAACCAGCTGGTTGTGGTTGTGGCTGGTGCAGAGCCACCTTCCACCATGTGGACACAGGCGGGACTGGAAGGAGAACAGGTCCATGAGGATCCTCCCTGGACTCTGGAACTTTCGGAAGGGAGGATCTCTTTCCTGCCTGTGTGGCCGGGCTGATAGGAGGGAAGCCTGAGACAACTCGTGGCCACTTTTGCTTCCCCTTGGGAAGTGCCTTCCTGAGAAGAAAGGCAATGGGGGAAGGCGGAGCTGAGAAACATCGCGGCTGAGGACTCCCAGGACACGACCAGAACCCCAGACCCAGTGATGCCTGGAACCCACACCACCACAGACCCTATTCCTCTTTGGCCAAAGTGAGCTGGAGATGGGTTCTGCCAGTTTTAACCAAGAGTCCTCATAAAAATTGACATTCTGTAGGAGATGTAAAGTGCAGCACAGAGAATATATAGTCAATAATATTGCAATTACTGTGTATGGTGCCAGATGGTTACTGGAACATCAGGGGGACCACTTTGTAAAGTGTATATGATTGTCTAACCACTAACCTGTACACCAGAAATTAATACAGAATAATACTGAATGTAAGCTGTAATTAAAAAATGAAAATGAAAATGAAAAAAAATCGATATTTGGGGGGCCTCCCAAGAAAGTAAATCTCTTTACTTCAGAATCATACAATTCTTTTTTTTAAGGCATCACTACCTTTTGATAGTTGAAGCTGTTTTTTAAAGATGTTTTTAATTTTTATTTTCAGAGAGGGGGAGCAGAGGAAAAAGAGGGAGAGAAACATCGATGTGTAAGAAGGTTGCCTTTTGCACGCACTCCAGCCAGGGACCCTGCCTGTAACCCAGGCATGTGCCCTGACCAGGAAAGGAACCAGCGACCTTTTGCTTTGCGAGACGTGCCCAACCCACTAAGCCACACCCATCAGGGCAGAATCATACAATTCTTTTCTCTATTCCTCAAAGAAAACAGCTGTTCCCACACTGACAACTATCTTAATTACCAAATCAGACTGTCTTTTGGCCATTTCCAAAAACCCAATCAATGTGGTGTTCCCGAGGAAAGCCATGAGGACACCCCTCAGACTCTGAAAATTTTCTTTCCCAAAAGACAGGTTCCAAGCAAAGGCAGAATTCTCCCTAAGGGGACAACACCAAAACTGGTGGAAGGGGAAAATATGCATATTAATATTAAAATGTGAATACAGTTATGAACAATACAGCCTTATCACGCTCAAGTTACATGGGGCAGATCAATTTACAAAGTCCTCAGGCAGGACTTTCCCTAAACAGATTATTTTATTTCTCCTCTTTCCTTACCTTCCTTCCCCTTCACCTCCCCTTTCTCTCCCTTCCCTTTCTTTCTTTCCTTCCTTCCTTCCTTCCTTCCTTCCTTCTTAAAAACTTTCACCCAAGGACATTTTTTCATTGCTTTTAGAGAGAGAGGAAGGGAGAGAGAGAAAGAGAGAGAGGAAAGGAGGTAGGAAAGAAGGGGAACATCTATGTGAGAGAAAAACACTGATTGGTTGCCTCCCGTACAGACACCAGGACGGGATTGAACCCATAGCCCAGGAATTAAACCTACAACCTGTCAGTTACAGGTTGACGCTCTAACAGAGACACAGCTGCTAGGGCCCTAAGCAGATGATGATGGTGGTGATGATGATGATGATGATGATGATCCTCACCTGAGGCCATTTTTCCATTGCTTTGAGAGAGAGGAAGGGGGAGAGAGACACACAGAGAGATAAACATTTATGTGAGAGAGAAACATTGACTGGTTGCCTTCTTGTATGTACCTGACTGGGAATTGAAACCACAACCTGGGTATATGCCCTGACTGGGAATTGAACCCATGACCCTTTGGTCTATGGGACAACACTCCAACCAACTGAATGGGGCCTAAACAGATTATTTCATAGCAGTTATGACTGTGGGCTTGGAGTCAGTCTCAGGTTCAAGTCCCCATTTCGGCTGTGCATCCCTAGGTAAATTCCTTACCCTCTCTGAGCCTTGGGGTCCCAATTTATAGAATGCAGGTGCCATAACTATTCATCTGGTAGGGTAATGTGAGTACTGCACCCAGGTAGTGTGTTCGGGTATGTGGTGAGTACCAGAACACATTTGTTGCTACCATCTCTGAATCCCAGCAAAAGCAGCGTGCATGGGCTGCAATTCCTAAGCACAAGGCCCTGAATTCTAAGCATCCAATATCTAAATCTCAGTCCTTTGGACTGAGCAAATCTCAGGTTAAAGCAATTTTCCAAAACATAAATACCCAGCATTCCAATGTGCAAATATCACTTTTGACTAAACACACTTTCTTCTGGACTCAAATCAAACATTCCTCCTGTGAAAAATCCAGCTTGATAATAAAAGATACTACACCCCACATGACTCAGAACTATCCCCAAAGAACTTCTAAGAGCCCCTAACCTGAGCCTGCTCCTTCCCCGAATGGCGCCATCACACATAATCCTGAGGGCAGCCTGTTTTGGGCACTCAGGCAGCCACAGAGGCTCAGTCAACCATCACGACAGCCTACCAGTGAATAGAAGAGTCATGTTTCACACCCACCTGTCCTGCTCCAACAGCCAAACCCTTTCTTGCCTTCCACCAGCCACCTGGTGTTCCTCACAACGAGGTCCACAGTTCACCTGCACTCGAATCTCCCAGCACGTTCACTAAAGTGCAGGTTCACCTAAGACTTAGGAAATCGGCATCTGCGAGGCTGGGGTCTGGGAAGCCCCGTGGTCAGAGCTCCTGGGCGACCCTGACGCTTGGGAAAGTAAGACAACAGAATGACAGGTGCCCCCAATCTGTCTGACAGCCTGTGTTTACAATGCCCCTGAAGCTTGAGTTCAATGTCTTACAGCTGGTCCTGGGTAGCAGAGGGTCTGCCTTCACTCGGTGTCCCAAGCCAGCCACCTGTCCTGTCCCTGACACCAGGTCCAGGCCATCATCGCCTTCCCCCAGAAGACGGCAGCAAATGGCTCCTAACTGGTGCCTCTGCTTCTTTCTCTTTTGCTCCCAACATTTTTATTTTGAAATAAAATACAGGGAAGCTGAAAGAACTGCTCAGGGACCTCCTTTACATACATCACCAAGATTCTACATGAACAATGAATATTGATAATCCTAAAATATTTTTAAAATGTTATATTTGCTTTACCGCATATCTAATGATCTTTTTTGAATTTTGAATGCATTTTGAAGTAACTTGCAAACATAGTACACTTCCCCCTAAACACTCCAGCAGGCACATCACTAACCAGAGTTTAACATTTGTTTATGGCTCTTTTTTGCAGATAAAATGTTCATACCACCAAATGCGCAGACCTGAAGTGCACGAGATGAGTCTGACAAGTGCGTACACCTGTGTATCCCAAAGCTCTACCAGGATGTGAAGCAGCCCTGTTAGTCCAGAAATGCCCCTTTCCCACCAGTCCCCTGCCCCACTCCCCCTGCCCCCCGTCACAGCCACTGGTAAGGCTTCTTTCACCGTAGATTAGTTTCGTCAGTTCTCAAGCTTCACATAAATGCAATCGTACGTACACGTGTGCTCTCTGGGGCCCGGCTTCTCCTTGGAATCATGTTTGTGACGTTTTCCACGCTGCTGTGTGTGTCAGCACTTTGTTCCTTCTTATTGCTGGATAATGTGTCATTACATGAATAAACCGAGATCTGTTACCCTCTGTCCTACTGATGGGCACCTGGCAATTTCTAGCCTGGGGCTGTTAAGTGTAAAGTTGCTGTGAATATTCACGTACCAGCTTTTGTGAAGACGTAACATTTTCATCTCTCTTAGATTAACACCTAGGATTGGCATTGTTCGATCATGGGGTAGATATTGCTCAGTTCTGTCCAGCTGCCCCCTTTGTAAAGGGTCTGGGGGAGGGTGAATGAGTTAGCATGTGTATGTCATTTAGAACATTGCTTGGCTCATAGAAGACACCAACATATAGCTATATCAGTAGCCCCAGCCTTTGGGCTACTAAGGGTAAGCACCTAACAAATACTTATTGACTACATAAATCAATATTTTATATGTACAATATTTTTATTGTATATTTATTGTGAACAATATATTTATTATTGTCCTCAATTTGAGGTCCTTTCATTTCCAAAAGCTACTTTCTCTGGAGAAGATTTTATATCTCTACAGATGCACTGCAAGGAGGGAAGGCAGTGGGTAACTATGTCTCTACCTGACGTAAGCAAACCAAGGCCCACAGGGCTACATGACTGTAGTCACGACTGAGCTGGTGAAAGGCCTGGAACAGGCACTCTCATCCTTCCTAATGCTTTGGGAGGTCCTGCATGTCCATGGGACATCTAGTGTCTCTACTTCCCTGGCCCTTCATCCCAAGGCCATGATCTCAACAGAAAATTAGCTGCCTGTGTCTTGGATATTTTTCTGGCTCAAAACAGAGTTGATTGAAGAAACACCTACACACCCATGTTCATAGCAGCATTATTCATAATAACCAGATGGGTGCATCCACAGATGAATGGATAAACAAAATGTGGTCTGTATATACAATGGAATATTATTCAGCCTTCAAAATGGAATACTATTCAGCCGTCCTGCCACATGCTTCAATATGGATGGACCCTGAGGCCGTTACAGTGAGTGAAATAAGCCAGTAACAAAAGACAAATATTGTATGACTTCACTCATATGCGGTACCTAGAGGAGTCAAATTCATAGAGACATGAAGTAGAATGGCATTTGCCAGGGGCTGGGGGGGTTGGTGTTTCATGGGGACAGAGTGTTGGTTTTGCAAGATGAAAGGGCTCTGAAGTTGGAGGATGGGGATGGCTGTACCATACACACTTAAAACTGGTACGATGGTAAGTTTTATGTGTATTTTACTGCAATTACTAACAATTTTTTTTAAAGAGTTGCACCTACATGGATTTCACGTCCCATGGCCAAAACATCAATTTACTTCAGTCTGCATGGCTGAGCAGACTCTCAGTGACCAGCGCAACCCGACACCTCTGTCAATCACCCCGCACACTGCACACTCTGTCTTTACTTCCATTATCTTTTAAGCAAACCTTATCAAGGAGACAAAAAAATATGCAGTAGCTCCATTAACTACTAATTTCTTGAATACCAAGATCAAAAACACACTGTTCAAAGGCACACGATGTCTGGGACATTCTACCTTGACTCAGAGGATGCCTGCATGTGGGCCCTATCAGACACCCAACCACAGGTTCTCCAGGGCAGAGAATTAGAACTAGACCCTGAGAGTTAAGTTACTCTGACCCCAGACACCAGGGAGTCGGGATGAATGCAAGAAACCATGGTGCTGGCTTCTGCCCACCACACAACTGCCTCTTTCTCTCCCATTCAGCCGACCAACCATGTGTGTCAGTGAAGGCGGACTCTGGTCTCCAACGACAACCAGCAATGACATCCATTCTGATGGCCTCAGCGCATTGTGTGAGGATTCTGTTTTCTGTCTCCCGTGTAGGCCTATTTTGTTTGATGTGGATTTTTGTTCAGGACCAGTATTGCCTTTTCCACATATGGAATGAAAAGCAGTTATCTGGATTATCTGCTCCTCACACCCTCCATCCTTGGCTCTCCCCCCAGCAATGGTCTCTCCCTGAAAAACAGTCCACACCCTTCAGGGACCATCTTGCCCCTCATGGCAGATCCCGCTGCTGTCCCCCAACCTCCATTCTCCCCTTCTTCCACAGCAGGATTCCTCACGCTATCTTGGAACCATTAACATTTGTGGTTGGGTCACTCTTTGTTGTGGGGCCTGTCACGTGCATTGCAAGAAGTGTAGGGTCATCCCGGGTCTCCACCTGAGAAATGCCAATAGCACCTCCCTCCACCAGACCCAAAATGTCTCCCAGCACTGCCAAATGTCCTGAGGGCAAAAGTGCCCCTGGTTCAGAACCACTGTTTAGAGTATAGGAGCTTTAGGTAGGCCCGTGGTTGCCTGGCTGAAAATCAGATCTCCTAGTCTGGTTCACAGCCAATGACTGACTCCCTTATCTGACGGAAGAATGATACCGCAGTGTACCCTGGTCCAGAATCGCCGCCCCGGCCCAGATCAGACCAAGGCTAGGCCTTACTTGACATCATGCCCTCACCTGGCTGTCACCCTTTACCTAGACTGCTTCATTCCCTCCCCTGCAGGGTTTTCTCTTGCATCTTGTTTCAGGTTGAATCGTGTCACTCACCCCCCCAAAAGATATATTAATATCCTAACCCCTAGTACCTCGGAATATGACCTTATTTGGAAATAGGGTCATTGAGATGTAATTATACCGGGGCTGAGGTCATACTGGAGCAGGGTGGGCCCTTAATCCAATATGCCTGGTGTCCTTATAAAAGAGAAGACACACAGACACAGAGAGAGAGAGAACACCACGTGACAACAGAGGCAGAGATGGGAGTGATCAGCTTCAAGCCAAGGAATAGGAAGGACCGCCAGCAACACAAGAAGCCGGAGAGAGGCAGGAAGGACTCCCTTACAGGTTTCCCAGGGAGCACAGCCCTGCCGACACCTTAAGCGTAGACTTCCAGCTCCCAGACTCAAGACAATAAATTTCTGAGTTTTAAGCCACCCAATCTGTGGTGCTTTGCCACAGCAGCCCTAGGAAAGGAATCCACACTCAAATTCCTCTCTCAAGCTCTGCTTCAAGGAAACCCAAGCACAGACACCTGGCCTTTCCACTCAAAGAGCATAAACGCCAAAGCAAGCCTGAGGCGGGAAACAGGAGTCCCTTCCCCTCTCCGTTCCCATGAGCCTTTCTTTGTGTGAGAAGGAAGGAAAGGAAGAAGGAAAGGAGGAAGGAAGGAAAAAAGGGAGAAAGGAAGTGACAGACTGAGGCGAAGGGGTGAGAGAGGGAAGGAGGGAAAAAAAAAGAAAATCACTTTGTGCAATCCTTTCTTCTTTCCATCTTGTATCCATCCAACAAATAGCATGGAGCACTACCACATGCCAGACACTGCTCTAGGTTTAGGGCATGGAGAGGTGAGCAAAATAGACAATATTTTTGCCCTCATGGGGTTTACCTACAAGCATGGAGGGCAGACCCTAAAATGTATGGTCTGGGGGGCGATGATAAGTGCCGTGGAGAAAAGCAAAGCAAGGGAAAGGCATGTGGAGTATCCAAGGTGGAGGCAGCCCCCTAAGCAGGGTGGTGCAGCAGACACAGCCTCTGGTGTCAGCTACAGATGCTCTCGCCGTCCTGCCTGATGGGGTCTCAGCTCAAGCACACAGCAGCACACCTGGCCCTGGCCTCTTTCTCTTTTCTGCCCCAGTCCTTCCGTGAAGTTTGGGGAGCCCACCTGGCCAGCGTGCAAGGCCAGAGTCCACGCTCCAGCAGATTGAAAGTTCGCCCCATCCTGCTCCAGAATGAAGAACCACCACTGACTACCAACGCTCCCTCCTTCCTGTGTCCTTCTCAGCCCTCACTCCTACTTCCTGGGATCACCTCCCACATAAACCTGCACCCAGGTCCTTGCCTTGGCCACAGCACTCAGGAGAACCAAACTAGGGCAGATGAGCCAGGAAGGCTTTGCTGAAAAGGGGTATCTCAACTAAGACCTAAAGAAGGCAAGATGTGGGGGTGTCCAGATTCTCTGCATCTCCAGGACCTTCCACTGATGTGAAGAATGAAGCCTGGCCATAAAGAAGTTATTTTATTAAGTGGGTCTCCCTCTTCCAACTGTAACTCTCTTGACAGTTGAAAACCCAGTGATGTCAAATATTGAGGAGGATACATGGGAAGCTCCCAGGGCATCCTGACCATGTGATGGGAGGGAGGGTTGGGATTAGAGCAGACACTGTCAACACCTTGCCCGCTGTCTCCCGGCCACGACCACTTCAGGACACACCAGCCTGTGCTCGCTGCCAGCAGGTGCACTTTTTTGCATTTGCGGATGTCAAAGGTCTCTATTTGACAGTGTAACAGGCCAGAAATGCCCAGAACAAGCCTCCCCGTCCCCCAATAGCCCTCATTCAATGGTTGAGAGTAGTTGGTGTATAAAAACCCCAGCTCCTTTGTCCTTCCGGTGGAAAGACTCTTAGGCATGTGTCTGACCTGCTCCCCAGTTTTCCCTGCTGGTTACAACTCCAGTCACCCACAGTGGTACCAGCCCCAAAATGCATCCTTCATGTACCTTTCTCACTTCCTTCTGGTGTTTCCTCCAGTGTCGCAGCCCTAGTAAATTACTTCTCTTGCCTCAGGGTCTTTTTCTTGGGGAATCCAAACTAAGAGACGGACACATATCCCATCTTTAAAGATGTGCACAGACACATACACTCTGACGGGGGTGGGGCAGGCCCTCCAGTCCTCATGTTTAAAATCTGTACCCCAAATGTGGTACTGGATCATTAAACCCCAGCGTTAAACTTTAAGAGGCACCTGGGTGTGTTTGATGCAAAATAACCCCACCTACATCACACAGGATTGTTGTCTGCAGTGCAGATGGGCTAGACCGACCTCCACTTTTCCTTCCCTTGGGCTCCCACCACATTCTGCACCCAGAGTGGATGCGCTGCTGTCCTTCAGCCCACAAAATACCCAAGGGAGGGACTCTAACAGCCACTGGGGACAGAGCCTAGTCCATGGGTGGCATCTCAAGCAGCTCTGCATGTCCCTGAGCCAGAATCTCACAATTTACCTGAAAAACATTTACTTATCATCCTGTTCTTCAGTCCTCATTTTATTTTCCCCAAATCAATTTCTGAAAGTCAAAATGACTGATAGCTTCATACCCAGGACAATCACTCTCCTTATTAAACAACCCAGCATCAATGACCCAAGAGCTCCCACAGTGGTGGTGGTTACACGGATCTATACATGTGATCCGATGTCACAGAAGCGCGAGCGCACACATGTACAGCAGCGCATGCAGAAACTGGCGCAAAGCGAACACAGTCTGTAGCTTAGCTGCCAACACCAGTTTCCCAGTGTTGCTGACCACTCCGGGGCATGAGATTTATTGTGGGGCTGCAGGTGCATGGTGACTCTCTGTTCTGTGTTTGCAACTTCTTGTAGGCAGAAAATTATTTCAAAATAAGAAGTTTTAAAAATGCAAATTTAAAAAAAAATAAAATAAAACCCCTCACTTTAAAAAAAAAAAAAGAGTTCTCAGAAGAAGACACCACAAAGTCACCCCTTACCTGGGAACTGGGAATCAGTGCCTTCCACCAGTGCCCGCCTTTCACCAGGTCGACCTCGCACAGAGGCACGGACACCTTCCCAATGACACAGTGGCGCGAGAACTTATCGAAATCCACCACGGTGAGGAGCAGGGTCCTCCTCTGCGCTTCTAGGAAGGGGATCTCAAAGGTGTAGCGCTCCTCAAACACGGGCTTCTGGGTCTTGCGTTTGACGCCCGTCTGCTTAGAGTTCTTCTGGTCTGGCAGGAGGCAGATCTTGACATAGGGGTTTGAGTGTGCCATGTCCTGGCGCGAGCCGTCGTGGGAGATGGGGGGTGGCAGGTCCCGGGCCTCGATCACCCGCACCGTCAGGTGGTTGTGTAGCAGGTCGTACTGGGTGCTGAAGTGCAGCATGCCCAGCTGGTACTTGGACAAGATCTCCTCATCCGTCAGGAAGTCCACATCATCGTTGTTGGAGTCGAGGGAGTACAGCTGGGGCTCGAACTTTCTGAAATAGTCATCTGGGGTATAGGTCCGCCTGAGCACCGAGGGCTGGATGGGCTCCTTCTTGGCGCCGAGGACACCGAACTCGATAGGTTTAATATCGATGAGCGGGGAGCTAGGTCGTCTGGACTCCAGACCTAAATAGCCGCCAGAAATAACAATTAACATCACCAGGCCGGGGATGGGACCTGGGCCACTTCGGGAGATGAGCAACATTTCCCAGATTTTCACATCATGCATTCCACTTCATAACGCTCTTGACCACCCTCCCTCCGCACCTTGGAAGCCTCTCATTTATTCTGGGAGAAGCAGCATGGCGGCAGCATCATCTCCATCACCCTGATCACCGCAGCTAAGTGCCAGGCACGGTTAAATGCATCGATACATCAAGTCACTTAGTCTTCCCAAGGTTATTAGCTAACAAAGATTCTGCAGCCCATCCCCCCACAGCCATTTTACAGATGAGGAAACAGAAACACGAATCGACTCGCTGCAGGTCACACAACTAGTAAGAGGAGACACCAAGGGTCAAGTCTGGCCCATGTGGCCCCAGACCCTTGGCTCTAACCTTTACCGTGTGCTGCCTCTGCTCTCAGGATGGGACTCTGGGGCCAGAGTGCGTGGTCGAATTCCAACTTGGCCACTTACTAGTGAGCCATGTGACTCGGGGCACATTTTTTAAACTCTCTGGGACTCAGTTTCCCCATCTGTGAAATGGAGATGATAATGGCACCTACCTCAAAGTACCTGTTGTACTCCTTCAAGGATCCCATTCAGGGAGTTCTTGGGTTTTACCCTCCTGGCTCCTCCCCACCTAAATCATGCCATTCAGTCAAACACATCAGAGGGGATGGCCTGTGGGCCAAGTTCAACCCATAGATACATTTTGTTTGTGTTTAAAAGTGAGAGAGTTTCATATGAAAACTCAGATTGCCAGTTTCTCTTTAGAAAAATCAGGCAATACTGGGCTCACAATCCCACGCGGCTGCAGCTGAAGGGCAGCTTCCCTTTCAATAGGGCCGGTGCTTCCCAGCTGGCCACACCCTGCACCAGTGCCTCTGGAGCTGAGAGGTGGTTACATTTGTCACTGCCTTAGGGTGAAACTCATCTCTGGCCCACCCTCTGCACTCTGTTACTGACACAGCCCACCTGGACCCTGGAGTGACTAGGATTTGCAAGCCCTGCTGTGTGACAACGTGACACTCACCTTTTGGGGTCTGAAACAACATAGGCTAACAACAATCAATCAAGCCAATTCAATGAAAAGTTATCAGTAGAAACAAAAGTCAGTCAAAATGATCACTCTGCAGAAATCAAGTGCAATGCACTTCTGTCACATGGTCAGATCTCTGTCTCCTGGACTGTCATCCCACTCTGCCCCTTCCCTTGTCCTTCACGTGTTTCCTTGGGGGTGCTGCTGAGTGACTGGGAAAGCCAGCTCTCCTCTCCTGTCCTGGGAAGCCAGCTAAGAGGATTTTGATTCATGCACTCTGAGGGAAGGCTGAGCAGCACAGGATTGCTCCAGCCAGGCCCTCCCAGCCACCGCAGAAAAGCTTACTTGAAATCCGCCGGGTCAGGCTGTACGTAGACTTAGATGTGTCTGAGGACGAGCATCTTCGATCTGGGGAGTTGGTACGTGGGGTCAGCGGGACATCACTGGCTGTGTGGACAGAATCCCCGTCCTTGTCACTGCTCCTGCTGGCCATCCTATGGGAGGGAAAAGATCTCAATGGTTGTCAAAGAATCCATCTCGGTGCTTTAGAGAAGAGACCTGTGAGGAAATAGTTCTCAGGCCCAGTTAATAGAACTTGGAATAATGCAAATTTGAAATAGTGTGGTAGCTCTAAACTCTCCGCAGTATCTTGCTTTTTGCACAAAATGTGAAGTGATATGAATAAATATTTCCCAATTTAGAACAATCAGTCAAAGCTGGGGCTGGGGGGAGGGATATGGAAACTTTTTTTTTTTTAAAGAGAACCCTTTTTTAAAAAAGATTTTGTTTATTTTTAGAGAGAGGGGAAGTGAGGGAGAAAGAGGGGGAGAGAAACATCAATGTGTGGTTGCCTCTTGCACACTCCCCACTAGGGACCTGGCCTACAACCCAGGCATGTGCCCTAATTGTGTATCGAATCAGCGACCCTTTGGTTTGCAGGCCTGTGCTCAAGCCACACCAGCCAGGGCAGAATATGGAAACTTATTCAGGATATGGCCACGATGGTGGTGGGGGTGTGGGGGAGGCGCCACTTTGACTCAGTCAAGAGAAGCCTGTCAATCTTCAGTCTGGAAGGAACCATGTGGCCATTTATGTGCGTCACAACTTTTGCAAGTGGCCCTTAGTGAGAAATGCCCTGCTATTTCAACAGTCACTGTGTCTATAATTTAACATATTTTAGAAATATCCCATGACAATGTCACTCAAGGATTCTGTAGTGGCAGGGCTATAGTTACAAAATAGCCCTGAGAATCAATGATGGAAGAACAATAGTCTGATGTAAAGAAACAGCTATGAATTAACAGCAGGCACAGTCTAACATGTTCCCAGTGGAAACATGGAAAGCCCTGGGTCGGAGGGGGGTAGATACAAAGTAGTAATTAAGGAGCACAGCCTCTCAGTTGGAACCCTGGCTGGGTGACCTTGGGCAAATCCCTTCCTCTCTCTGTGCCTCCTTTCCCACCCCCACCCCCCTCTGTAAAATGGGAATAATAATAGTGCCCACCTTGCATGATTGCTGTGAATACTGAATGAGTTCACACATATAAGATGTTTAGAACGGTCCTTGGTATTTCGTAGGTAGATGCCAAATATATTTCTGCTAGTATTATTAACAGGGGTGGCTTTAAGATTCCCCCAATATTCCTAATGCTACTAGGTTAGGATGCTGCGGGGGGAGGGGAAGGAGGACACACAGGCTGGCAAAGTGGCCAGGAGATGGATGCTGCTAACAGCATGCCCCGAGCTGTCACAGCTGCGGAGTGATCCGTTCTGAGGCTGCATCCCCCCAGGTTGACATTTGAGCCTGCAGGGAAACTAGTCCTGAAAAATTCAAGTTTCGAATTCTCTGAGGTTTTCCGATGCATCCTGTGCATGAAATGAGACGGATCTGATGTTCTTCCAAAGTGGTAATAAGGGTCACAGCGAGGACAAGACCGGGTGTGTTACAAGAGGAGGAAACGCACAGTCCTTGTCTGCCTCCTGCTCCTCCTGGTCTCTGGAAGGTGAACAAGGCGGATGAAATGTGGGGCATGGAAAGTAGGGGAGGGCACAGAAATGGGATCACATTGTACCAGCTGCTCTTGCTGTCCCTTCAATGAAAGCTGTTACATCTCCCAAGGAAGGCAGCACCAAACATTATGGCCATGGAGGCATCTCCACCTGCACGGCCTGCTTCCCAGCTGTCACACCTCTGCAGCAGTCACTTCCACCTGGAAGTCCCATCCAGCCTCAAGGATCAGCTTAAATACCATGGGCCCCTGAAGCCATGGTTGAGTCCCCACAGACACAGTGCCAGTGCATGCCTGAGCCGCCCCATCCCCCCAACCACTTGCAGCCAGCGGACCTCCCTGCCCTGCCTCCACCACATCGAGCTACACTGTTCCCTCTGCCCAGAATGCTCTTCCAGTCCCCACCACCTGTTTGGTTCTTTGTCATCACTCAGGTCTCAGCTTTAATAGCATCTCCTCAGGGAGGCCCCACCCTGTCCCCGTCAGTCCTCCCACCCCCTTCAGCCTCATCAGTGCACCTGCATTTTCCCCTCTTTGACACTACACCTAACTCGTCTTTAGTTGTGGCTTGCTTGCTTTCCTTCTGCATCTGACACCAAGTGGCAGCTCCACAGGGGTAGCAACAGTATCTGTCTCCGTCATCACTGCCAACCTTGCCTGAGTTCCTGGCATGTCTGGGGTGTTCCACATTTATTTTCTCAGTGAATGAATGAACAAGTGAATGAATGAATACATCCTTCCTGGGGTTCTTATCCCATTTATCTTGTGTCACAATGATCTGAGTGCATGTCCTGTTACCCCTCCTATACCAGGGCATACTGCTTAATGGTGAGCTATGTACCTGTTGTGGTCAAAGGTGCCAGGTGCTGGGTGCCTGCTGGGTGCCAGACACTGGGATAACTGCTCTTTACAAACCATCTCGTTTCACCCATAAAGTAATCAGGGAATTAGTTGTTATTAATAACCCTGCCCCTTTTATAGATGGGGAAATGGAAGCCCCAAGGTGGGGGGCAGGGGAAGGGTGGATAATTAATCGGCACCACTGTTGATGGTGGAACCCTGACTGACTCCGGGTCAGCCCCACACTTCTGAGCTGGGCAGTAGGCACTCCCACACATGCTTGTTGGACAAACAAATAACTTGACTCTAATTCACTCTTCAATGAGGGTCTTTCTGGCATTGCCCCAAAAGGAGCCAGCTGGACCATACAGCTTTTCTGCCCCTCACCAGGCCAGCCCAGCCCAGGAAACCTTGGGACCCACATGACAGAAGCACATGCGACAACATAATGGTGTGTCCTGCACCCAAAGAGCCAGCTCATCTGCCACCCCTGTGGTTCTGGGCTCAAATGTCACAGCAGGAACAGCACTGTGAAGCCTGCACATTTGACATTTCTACTTCCTGCCTGTTTGATAACATGCAACTGCCCACTTGGTAAAGAAATCTGGGGAAAGCACAAGCTGTAAATTCGCTTTCTGAAGGATTTAACCCGCTTCCCCTTTACAGTTTTCTCTTAACATTTTGTACTATGTTGAGAGACAAAAGTGCACTAAGTGATACCCAGGATCCAAGGAAGACCTGGTTCATCCTGGCAGCACAAAGGGCGTGTACAGCTGGCCAGCTGCAGGCTGTACAACTCCAGGTGGTGCCGGCCCCAGTAACCACCCAGGGAAGGGCGCCTCCTAAAGTCGTGTGGTGCGTCGGCTCTGCTAGGAAGTTTCCAACCCACTTCTCCGCTTGTGGCAAAACCAAAAGAACTGTCTCCCCAGAGGGTCCCACCCTTGCCCCTCAAAAAGAGTCCTCTGCTTGCCCAAAGGGTCAGCAGCCTGTCAAACACAACTGTCACCCAACTCGGCGGCTGTGCATCTATAACACTCTGTCTGGGTGTCTGGGGGCAAACTCATACCTGACTGTGATTTTCAATGTCCATCGGTTCAAAAGGAAAATCCAAATTCCTTAATCTGGCATTCAAGACCCTACACACTCTGAGCTTACAGAATCATTTTCTACAATCCCTGCCACAATTCCCAGATGTAGTGTTGGGTGCTTTCTGCCCTGAGTCCAGTTATAGCACACAAATTGTCTATTACAAAGGTCAGCAAATACAGGGCCAAATCCACTGCCTGATTTTGTAAATGAAGTGTTACCGGAACATGGCCATGCCCACTCATTAATGTATTGACTATTGCTTCTGCACTGGAATGACAGAACTGACTAGTTGTAACAGAGACAAAGCCCCTGAGCCTGAAATACTAACTATCTGGCCCTTTACAGGTAAAGTGTGGCAACCTCTGTTCTACTAGCCTAGTTCATGTGTTTCAAGTGGGAATGACCCTTTTCCCGGTTTCAGGACGGTCAGGCAACCCAGACAAGGTCCTAGCACCATTTCCTCCAAGCAAAAGTGACTAGGTCACGTGTCTGGCACATTTATACCAAGCCAGGGCAGTGAGAGCCTTTCCTGGTGTTTTTGCTGCTGCTAAGAATGAAGCAGAGAATAGAGAAGCTTAACAATGAGGCCAATACAAAAGAAACAGAAAGAAAATGAGAGAGTACATGCATGCACACACACCTATGACATCATTTAGGCCCCTGGATCCAGCTACGCCTGAAGCCATTTCCCCTGGATTTTTTCCATTAAAAAACTCTATGCAAAACTGTCATGTGGGTATGTGGGGAGTCAATGCACAGTCCTAGGGGGTGACTGGACTTATGTACTCGCCTTACCTCTAGATTACCTATACTAGATTTTAAGTCCCCTGGGCACAGCAACAGGACTCTATCAACCCTGTGTATCCCATGGGGCCTGCAGGATGCACTCAAGAAATAACTACCAAAGAAACTATGGTTGACTTTTCAATTGGATGACTGGCACTTTCAGGTTTCAATTCCTGCCTGTAGTTTAGTCAGCTGGCCAACAACTATGTTTTGGAGTAAGACAGACAAAGACCCTGCCCTCACAGGCCAGCATTCTCCTGAGAGTAGTTTTGAAGAAAGGACACTAGATGGGCTGAGCCAGTCTCCGCCCCACAAGGCACTAGAAAATGGGACTGAGCTCTTGATTAACAAGGTGATTTCACCAAACGTTTCAACTCTGCTCACACCTGCAGGATTCAGGCTACAACCTGTGAATAACAGAAGAGCGCCTTACCATCGCCTTTAATCAGTTTAAAGGATACCGATCGATACCTAATAATGATAGAAATGAGTCCTTACTACTGCAATAAGCACAGTATGTGCATACATCATTACTCTGAATGACAGCCCTACAAAGTAAGTCCCGTGACTGCTCCCACTTTACAGATGAGGAAACCGAGACAAAAACTGGGTAAAAAGACTCTCATTTAGGATTGCCAACCAGGTGTCAAGCATTCTTCAATCCTTCTCCGTATACTAATTCCTGCCATCAGCACAACAATCCTATGAGATAAATATTGTTATCTTTATCACTACCATTTTTACACAGGGGAAAGTCAAGGCACGGAGAGCTCAGGCAACTTGCTCAAGATCACAGAACTAGGAAAAAGTAGAAGAAATAAGATATCAACTCACAGAGCCTGACACAGAACCATTTTGTTACAGAAATATTCAACACTTGCTTCTAGAGAAGAGAAAACACGAGGAAGGACTGAGCATGACTCCCCCGAGGTGGAGGGAAAGACTGGGCACCACAGTCTTCCGGAATCTCAGCCCAAGGACTTAGTGGATTCAGCACTGGGTCCTCACTGCGGCTCCAGCTGAGGGCCCTTGCACTGCCTCTCTCCCCCCTGGGCCTCCCCCTCTGTATCATGATAAGTTACACTCGATTATTCCCAGATCCTTGAGGCTCAACCCAGACTCTGTCCACATTCCTCTCACAGCCACAGAGAGGTGGACCAGACACATGGCTGAAAAGCTTCAAAACCGTGTTCCCAAAATATCTGAGTGACTGGCAGATGGAGATGTTGTATGCAGGCGCGGGAGGAGAGCGAATTGGAAATAAAATGAAAGATGCCAAAAAGAACATAAACAGCGTTGGAGGACAGGATGGAGCCTGGAGGTGCTTTTCGGCTTCTCTGTTTCTGAAGCTCTTGGTCAGACCAGCTAAGATGCACTTGTTTGTTCATTCCAGCTACCCAGCCATGCAACATTTACTCAGCATTTACTATGTGCCAAGCATTAGGCCAGGTGCTAGGCTAATCTGTCACGCTGACTCGCGGGGACACCTTTGGAATCTGGACATCCCTTG
This sequence comes from Macrotus californicus, assembly GCA_007922815.1. Taxonomy (NCBI): domain Eukaryota; kingdom Metazoa; phylum Chordata; class Mammalia; order Chiroptera; family Phyllostomidae; genus Macrotus; species Macrotus californicus. Next base: position 117,798 of record VMDR010000615.1, read on the forward strand.
AAGACTATCGATGCTCACAGATCTCTTTTTTCCTCTTGGAAGGGCACTCCATGTGATTACAAGTGCCCACATGTTTAGCATCACACAGTTCCCATCTCAGAAAACGTGAAACTGGCTGAACAGAGTCCCACCACCAGCTGGCCTCACCAGCTTGCCAAATAAAATGAGAGGCACAGAGCATGTCCCCGACAGCAGCAAAGAAGTCCACGGGCACTTTGCCTTTCCCGCCTTCATACCCTGAATCCTCCTTCCCTTGGCCCGACCCCCTCTCAGAAACTGAGGAAAAAAGGTCTTGAGGCTGCTCTCCAGGAAGCTCAGAGCAGTGTTACTTACAGCCAGGGAGGGGTCTGGGCAGGAAAAGGTCCCAGAATTTCAACTTCATCCTCACTCGACTGGCAACAGCTGGACTCATAGCACTTCTGACAGCAGTGCCGGCAAGTCCATCTGCACAGCAGCAGATCGGAGATTCTAGAGAGGAAACCCTGAGGCCATTGGGGGAGGCGGGAGGGGGAGGGGATTAGAGGGGACACGGGAAGGGTGGAGAGGAGGAAGAGGAAAAACACCCGAATTACAAGCAGCCCATCCCTGGGGAGAAACAATGACATTCAGGAGGTCTGTCTCTGACTCTTAACACAATGTTTTCCATTTCTATTTACCAACTGCAGGCACAAAGATGGCAAACACCAACTCGCCGGAGCCATTAATAGCGAGCAAAACATTTGCAGGTAGTTTCTTTTGTAGTTTATGGAAACGTCTTTCTTGATATGTGGGCGGTATACTAACATGGTGAGGGCTATACAACATGTTCCCGAAACACAATGAATATTAGTCTGTCTTCTTGGAAGCAAAGCAAAAATAGTTTTGTTTTGTTTTTAAAAAAAAAGATAATCGCAGTGATGTGAAAGGAAACAGATAATCAAATGAAATAAGTAGGGAGTGGGGAGGGAAATCTAATCTCGTGGACTAGTGTCTTTTCCCTGGGATCTCCCTGCCATAGAAATTCATCGAAACCATGCCCTTATCAACATCCGGTTACTGTTTAATATTCAATATTCCCCAGAGCCTCACAAAAGACTCCAAACGAAAAGCAAGCATTTCTTGATTAGAAGCCAGACCAAATGAATCATTGAATTAACCCACCTCGTTTAAAGGTTCCAACTGCCCTTTTAGAGATCCAAGATGAAGCCACGGGGTGGAGGGGGTGGGGGTGACAAAAAGAGAGAGACAGAACCAGTTTAGCAATATTCCAGCAACTCCAAAAAGGAAGAAAAAAAAAAAAAAAGCCCTGGATCTTTCCACTTACCATCCTGGGAAGGGAGCTGACTTCCTAACAAGGTGTTGCTATCCCCAGAGCTGCTGGTAGCCTCCTGGCTAACCAATACCGAATAAATGGGAAACTTTAGCATTTCGGTTTGATTTGCACCGTATGCTGTTATGAATCAGAGCGGGTGGATAGATAGGCACGCTATCCAATGCAGCCACACTTCAGAAGAGCAAACCTTCCTATACAGAAATAGCCCTGAAGCCAACCCAAAAGGACATGATTAGCTAACATGCAGGCAGGCACAGAGTGGATGTGACTTGGCTCCCCCGCCCTCCTGGAGGCACTACCTTCCAAGTCTGCTCCAATGGAGATGGTGGGGAGCTTCATATGACCACCCACAAACATAGGGAGTCAAAAAGGAAGCTATAATCTAGTCCTTGGAGGAGGGACAGGCTGCCTCTGTTCTTGGGTCCCACCCCACATCTCATTTTCTCACAGATTCCCAAGACACAGGATCCTTCCCCTCTTCCAGGGAAGAGTCTTGATGGCTTTCCAAGTGGGCCAAGTAAACCAGGTAGGTTAGGAGGAGTCCCGTATCCTAGCCTGGGACATATCCCAGAGATGAACTCAGGTGGGACTTGAACTCAGAACTCTGAGGGAGGAAGTTAATTGTCTTTTTCAATTCTCTTGCAAGGAAGAGAAAGACTCAATTTGGTACCATTCTATGTTAGTATGTTTCTCATATGTGCAAATCTCCCCCACTCCCGCCTGCCCCCCACAGAGAGGAGACTCCCAGCTCAGGGCTGTGCAGAGCGCCCTTGACCGCCAGAATCTAAGAATGTGGCATCACTCTGGTTGTGTTTCTTTTTTCAGTTGCCTTCTGTTTATCAAGTGATCCTGGTTTTTGTAATATGGTACTGACATAAAGTTTCCCTTTCATATGAGTTGTTAAAGTAAAAAAAGGGGCGGGAGTTCATTTATAGAGAAATTAAGTCAATAACCCGCACAGGTGGTACATAGCTCATGAAAAATTCACAGTCCTTAGAGTGGTAAGGATATAACGGCACCTTGGGAAACAGGTCTTGGGCACTAGTCACAAACTCTTCCAAAAGCAAAACTCAAACCAGAACAAGACCTGCTGGTGGAGTGGGGTTGTGGTGGGGAGGGTATACAAAGAGCTGAGTAGAGAAGTGCCAGTCCTGGCCTCACCACTAGCCAATCATGGGACTTGGGCAGGTCATGGGGCCACTCTGAGCCTCTGTTACCTCTTTTCTTTCAACGAAACACTAAGCTAGGGTACTATGAAAATGCTTGTGTGCTGCCCAGCTGCAAAACATCTGCCCCCTTTCTGTGCCTTATGAGAATGAGGTAGCTTGTCAAGACCAATTGGAACCAACCAGGCACCAGGGACTGCCCTGGCCCACAAAGCAGTGCGCAAAGCAGCCAAAAGCTATGCTCGTGGGGCTTACAGGAGCAAGTGCTTTAAAATGCTCCTGATAAAGTGCAAGGATAAAGTGATGCTTTTTCACAATTCTTGCCCATTATCTTCATTTAGGGAAGCATTTGCTCAGTATGTGATGATCAAAACAGAACTATTTATAAAACCATGATGAGCAGAGATAAGCCACCTCAGGGTCTCTGCTAAGGGACAACCATCCAGCCTCCACCAGACCTAGGTGCAAGAGAAGTGTGTCAGGGAGCAGAGAAACCAAGGAAGATGAAGAGGAAAGGGAAGATGCTCTGATGCTACCAGGCATGTTTTGTGAGCCTTTCCTCACACCGGTTCCACTGGGTTCATGTGTTTGACCTGATTCCAGGAGAAGAACTGATTCAAGCCAGAAAGAAATGGGATGAAAGCGAGCCCCGACATTCTGCAACCAGGCTGACGAATGCAGCCTGCGGCCTGTTTTTGTGCGGCACTTCAGCTAAGAATGGTCTGTACACTTTTAAATGTTTGAAAAAAGTCAAAAGAAGATGAATACTTCTTGATTCATGCCAAGTATATGAAATTCAAATTTCAGCATCCACAAATAAAGTTTTATTGGAACACAACCACGCCCATTCATTTACTATCGTCTATGGCTGTTTAGCACCATAGTTAGAGCAGATGAGTTGAGACACAGTCCTTGCAGCTCTCAGAGAAAAAAAATATTTACTCTCTGGCCCTTTACAGAAAAAGTTTAACAACTTGTTCTAGAAGCCAATATCATTAGGCCTTCCTCATACTCGATGCTTAACAAATACCCCACTGATCCCCACAATCCCCCCTTTTAGATCTCACCTCCACCCCTGAAGCGGCTGTGTGGCCTTGCACAAATCATTTGATCTCCCTGTGCTGAAGGTGGCCATTAAGAACTCTAAAAGCCTGTTCAAATGTTCTTCGCGTCTCACTAGGCTGTGTACTCTGAGAGGCATGGCCTGTGCTGTTTTCACGGCTGTGCTCCCGGCGCCTACACATTGTAAGTGCCTACCCAGCTGTTTGTTGAGTGACCGACTACTGAATAGTCCCCCTAACAACATCCAGGCCACAGTGGCTATAAACGTGACCTTCAATGAACTTGAAGAGATGACCTAGGAATTTCCTGAAAAGGAAGCCAGTGGAGCTCATCTAAGTCAGGAGAGGGATGAGGAGGCTAGCCAGGTGACAGAGCACAGAGTTTCTGGCAGACTGAAAAGTCTGAGGACAAAATGAGGGAATTGTGAGCCAGAGGGAAACTGGGGGACAAGCACCCCGCCATTGTGGCCAAGGAAATGAGAACTGAACCCAGATGCACCCTGAATATAGGAGCCTGTAGGCTTCTCTGACGAGCTCAAAGGAGCCAGTCCCAGAAGGAAGCAGCTCAAAGGGTCTGACTGCATGACCTTGGCGCTGACCTGTCACCACTCCCAGCCTTGTATTAAGGAAAGGTCTCTTAGTCACGCAGATCCCCCGCCCACAAAAAGAAAATCATGCTTAGAAATTATTTCAGCCCGATGACTCTTGGGGGAGTTTCCCCAAAATGATGGGGGTCCACAACTCGCAACCCCAATGCGATGGCCTAAAGTAAACGGCTGCCCTACCACTACCGCCAGCACCACCACCAGCACGCCCCTGGTGTGTCCCCCACCCCTCAGTACCCAGTGGCCGGGAGAGACAACGTCCTGGTCCCTCCTGGCCGGAACAGCTGCCTCAGGCTCCCTGGGCCGGCCAATCAGCCCCAGCCGTCACCAAGGCAACCGCAGCTGGCGGGCCGTGCCGCTGGCGTGCCCCAGGCCGCCCTCGCAGCTGCCCCTCCCCTGGGGTGGGGTGCAAAGGGAGGAGGAGGGGGAGGGGAAAGGGGAGTGGGGAGAAAAGTCCTCTTAACCCCCCATTCCCTCCCCAGGAGGCGAAGGCGCAAGTGCAGAGTTCGCAGGAGACCCTTCATTCTGGGGGTGTGGGGGGGTTCCCCAGCCTCTTCTTCTGGGGCGCACAGGTTGCTGAGCTCGGGCACCCTTTTTCCGAGGCAAGTTTGTGGGAGCCCCGCCAAGTGCCCTCCCTTACGCGCGCTCACGGTCGAAGGGGACACGGCCCCTCCACCCACACCGCGGACCTGGTCCCCCAGCCTCAGCCCTACCTGGATGTACGCCATTTTCGCCCGTGCGACTCACTCCGGCCCGGGCATGGCGCCGCCACGGCCACTTTGCCCTCGCCAAAGGGAGAGAGGGGAGAAAGCAAAGGGGGAAAGGAAGAAAAGGCGGCCGGTGGCCCCAGACGTGACTGGTGTGGCTGATGAGCGGCGCCCGCCCCTCCGCCGGCCGCCCCGTCCTTGCCCTTCCCTGCGTTTCGGCTCCAAGAGTCGGGGCCACCTCCAGGATGGGGGTGCCGAGGTGCCCAGGTCCCCCGCCTCGGCCTCCCTCACTGTCCCGCGCTCCCCCCGGAGTCGCTCCCCAGGCTGGAATGAAGCCAGGGCGCCTGAGGAGGGAGCTGGGGGCAGCCGCGGGGACTGCAACGACCCCGGCGCAGGCGGGGCTGGAGACGCAGGGGCCGGTGCGCGCTAGAGGCGGGGGAGGGGATGGGGATGGAGAAGCGGGTGGGAGAGGGCGGTGCACAGGTCAGCCCATCCGGTTGGCGCCAGGGCTGGCACCTACCGAGAGCAGAGCCTCCGGGGTGGCCGTGAAACCGAGGGGTGTACAATCCAGCCAGCCATAGAATCTGGAGCTGGGAAGGTCCTCCCCAATCCAGCCCTCTCTCAAACCGGCTTGAAAAAACTTTATTCCAGCCCCATCCGACGCGCCTAGAACTGTTGCAGTGCGGAACGCAGAGGCCAAATGAATGGGAGCCCCAGGTTAAGGTGGGGCATGGGGCACTCGAAGGCAGATTCGGCCTGGGACGCAGGGGCTCGCGGAAAGAGCGGAGCGCCCCTTTACCCTAACCTGGTCGAGTTGCGCCCTTGACGCAACAGGTTTGGCGCGGGGCGGCCGGGCAGCGCCACCCAGCGTCGTGCCCAGAGTCGTGAGCGCCTCTGCCTGCTCGAAGCTCCGCGCCACCTAGCGCGCGCCCCAGGGCGTGTCCACCTGGCAGCTTCCCCGCCTGGCTGGTACGCCCTGGGCCCGGAAGCCTCCCCCAAGACTGTCCTCCCTCCCACTCCAAGGCCGCAGAGCTGGGGGCTGGCTCTCCACTGAAGGCTCTGAGGTGGAACATTGCCCTCCGCCGGCTCTCTTTTTAAATGCCCAGCCATCTACAGTTGCCAGTCACGAGTTTATCAACCTTTTAACTTCCCAGCGCCTCTGCCTTTTCATGGGTAAAAAATAGCATAAAATCTCTGCCCTGCCTATCCCTTCAGGGCCATTTTGTGGGAATAAATGAGGAAATAAATGTGAAAGTAATAAAAGATGTGCTATACATGTTTATATATTTTGTGTAAAAATCTAGCGTACATATACATGGTGAGTGTGATATATCTCATTTGGAGCACATGGCATGGGACACATGCTGGGCTCCTATAATTCAGGCAGCACTGTGCACAACACCCACAAGCATTATTTCGTTTCATCCTTCGTGCTCACTCCTATGCGTCCAGTATAGTATCTGTGAGGCAGGAGGTAGTCTGGAAGGAGGAAACTCCCGAGATGCCCCAGGGCTAGGATAAAGGACATCGATACTGGACAGAGACCCCATTCTAAGACTGATTGTTCCCGCTTTCTGGAAAAGCGATGAATCATGGTGGATCATAAATGCACCTGCACAGAAGATGCTACACAACCTCTGCTTCATTATAATAGCGTCATAATAAATCAATATTGCAGGACCCCTTCCCTGGTGGTCAATCAGGGAAAATCATGGGAGACCACATGCACAGGAGCTTTAAGGTAATATAACCACTTGTACATGCACAGTAAAGCCCCGCCAAAACTAGCCAGGATATATCTGCCCTGCAAGAATAGAATCCTTCCAGCCCAGGAGGTCAATCTCTGCTCGGAGTTGGCCCACTTCCACGTTCTGTGGAGTATACTATCACTTAATAAATCTCTCTCTCTCTCTCTGCTATAAACTGTGCATTCGGTTCTTTGTCTGCGATCACCAAGAACCTGGTTACCTGTGCCCACCTGTGACACCTGAACAAAGGAGGCACTCATTCAATGTTTTTGTTGTTGCTGTTGACTTGACTCGTAACTTTATGAAGGAAGTGCTGCAATTATCCTCAATTTACAGATGAGGAAACTGAAGTACAGGGCGGAAAACCAAGGCATGGCAGCTGGCAGCTGGTACACTGGCATTTGAGCCCACACCGTCCAAACTCCTAACAAGTTTATGGTATTTATCCAGTGTTTCTTCCGCACTGATGGGAAGAGGTAATTTGATTGGTGGGAAGTGGGCTTCACAGAGGAGGGTGGCTGCTGGCATGGGTGCTCCTTGAGGGGACTTGCCAGAGATGGAAGAATTTGCCAGGGGTTCCCATGAAGAATAGCTAACGTTTTTGAGACTGTGTGTCTGAAAGACTGTTTTAAGGCTTTTACACAAGTTCAACCTTTTATTTCTCTGATAATCATGAAGTGGACACTATTACTCTCCCACTCCTTGGATGAGAAAAAAGGAGGCATAAGAGGTGAAATAATTTGCCCAGGGCTATGCAGCATCAAGGAGCTAGGGTTCAGAGGCAGCTTAAGCTGGAACCTTCCCCTAGCCTCTGCACCTAGCTACCTCACAGTGCAGAATCTTGGGGGGAAACGGTGTGTACGAAATCTTTAGGGTTAGGTTGGGACCTTAGTCCCTTGTCTGAGAGTACCAAGCACCCTCCTCCAAAGAAGGATGCTATTTTAAATGGGGATGATAGAACCTGCCTCTGGGGGTATCGAATGCTTTCATGTATGTAAAGCACCTGGCATGCAGTAGGTGCTTAATAAAGGCTTGCCGAAAGAATGAATGCATGGTAAGACTGCTTCTAACTGGAGTTATTAGGACTGAGGGCTGAGCACTGTACACACATTCTGGTTAAATCCTCACTAGAGCCCTGCAAGGTGGGTGCTGTTATCGTCTCGTCCATTTTACAGGTGAGGAAGCTGAAGCTCTGAGGGGGAGTGAGTCACCCAAGGTAAACAAGGAAAAGGGACAGGGACAGGGTGAAAGTGCAGATCTGTTTAGCTCTAAAAGCCCAGCTCTTTGCAGCTGCACCATCTGCCTCAGGTGTAAGAGTGAATGAGGAGTCAGTCCTAAGCCATTCATCAGGGGAGTGTCATTTGTCACTCCAAGACTGGAGTTCGGGGTGCCCCCAGCTCGGTGAGCCTCTCCCTGCCCTTCTCAGGGTCCCGCAGTCTGACTGTGAGGTGTGAGGTGGACAAGGCGACTGGCAAGTTCACAGGTCTCGGAGGAGATGCCCACAGCCCGAGAGACTGATAAATGGGTGGGATTGCATGTGGCCTGTGGCATGGCGAAGTGGGGCCAGCCGTCTGTGGGGGTACAGAAGAGGGGACCCAACTTAGTGTGTTTAGGGTCATAGGAGGTTTTCTAGAGGGGGTGACATTAAGCCAAATCCCAAAGAACAAAAATGGGGAGATGATTCTAGAGTCCAGTGGTGTTTGACTTGGCCAGGGCGGGGTGGGACGGAGTAGGCAGTGTCCATGGATAGAATTCTGGAAAGTCCATGAACTTAGAAAAGAAAAAAGTTACATCTCTATTGTCACTAACCTCTATCTAAGATTCATTATCTCCTTTCATTATGGACGCAGGGAGCAATATTAGTACTCACCCGGGACTTTGTCACCAGTAGAAATTTGTATACTCATATCACATTACAGTTGTTGCAAACAACTTGAAATTTCTTTCACACTCTTTACTGCTTGGAAACTATAACCGTTATCAGACCCACTACTGGCTCTTTCTATGTAATGCATTCATGGAGAAGCACATATATTACCATATAAATTAATTTTAATATTTTGATAAGTAGATATCAGTATAACTATAATATCACTATAAGCTTGCATATTCTACTCTATGATTTAAAAAGCATTATTTTGAGATAGAGTCTATAGGCTTCCACAGGCTAGCCAGGGGTCCTTGGCACAGAAAGGATTAAGAACCCTTGAAAGTAGCATTTGTGTTAGCTTAGAGGTGAGAGTGAGAGGTGAGGTCTAACAGGTAGGAGGGGCCCGATGCCAGGCAGCCTCATAAATTCCCCCGTACAAGAGCAAGAAGGCTCAGATTCAGAAAGAAAGATGTTGGCAGGGGCACCTGTTTGTGTACATGGAATAGACAAGCCCAGAGGCAGGAAGCCGGTGCCACAACCCAGGTAAGAAGTGATGTGCATCTGAACTAAGGTCATGGCGATGAATAATAGCTGTAACTGAATAAGTAGTAATGCAGCTGTGGAAGGCAAGGGAAGCTACAGGAAAGCAGTTTGCTAGGAGTCGGGGTTTTGTGTTTGGATATGTTGAATCTCAGATGTGTATTATCTAGAGTTCCTGAAAGAAACCCAATTCAATCCAGCTTGAGCAAAGAAGAACTCACAGGCTCATTAACTGGGAGTCCAGGGGCAAATCCCACAGCTGCAGCCGGATTTAGGGATGCAGTTCGTGTCATAAGGGCCCATGCTCGCTCCCTCTCACTCTGTATCTACCTTTTCACAGCTTCTCTCTGCACACTGGATTTTCCCCCTAGGGTAAGTCTGCTTCACATGGCAGAAAAATGGCCACTAGTGGCCTTGAGCTTGTCTTTTAACAGTTTATACTCCCAATATGAAGAGAGACTTTTTATGAAACCTTAAGGAAAAACTCTAATTGGTCCTGCTTGGGTCATGTGTGTCTACCTCTGGACCAAGCACTGAGGACTCAGCACTCTGCTTGAGTCTGCCTGGACCAGATGGCCAGAGAGGCACAGGCATCATGAGCCATGACCTACAAGGACCACGTAGAGATGGGGAGGTGCGGGTTCTCTAAAAAAAGAGATTCTGGGAGACAAAACACCCACAGTGATACGGCTGTGGAACATCCAGGTGGAGATGTTCAATGAGCAGGTGAAAGGGTTCTGGAGTTCAGCTCCTCCTAAACACAGAATGACAGAGTTGACGACCAGGAGGTGAAGCTCCAGTCACATTCTGGTGGCATTTCTGGGCTTATCTCAGTCTACAGCATCTGTACGGAACCTGGCCTCTCACCTCTCCCCTCCAAGCCCCAGCTCTGGATGGCAGACACAGACACATAATAATGGCTTTCTCTGCAGGCCACTTGAGGTGGCAACACAAACCACAGACTTCAGGATATCTATTATAATTAAAAAGCGCCAGACCGGCGAAAAGCAGTCATTGACATCCATATAGGCAACACACATCTGGCTGGGTGACTTTCTATTTCTGCCAGACAGGCTGACAGCACTTGTCTCCCAAGTCAGCTTTAGGTATACAGCTTCCCAAACACGCCATGTAGATCCTGTTTTAGCTGTGCCTAAAAACCTGGGCAGTGTTTCCGAACACCTGGGAAGGAAGAAGTCTCTGGGCTAATTACATAGCTGGTCTGGAAATAGGAAGGGCAGCCACCTGTTAAGTATAATCCTCAGGGCTGACATAAATAGTCCAGGGTCAGACCCCTTTCATGTCCATCCTCACCAGGGGCTGTGTGATTCAATAGCAGGAGATCCGGCTTCTAGTCCAGCCTTGCCTACTAATAGCTGTGTGGTCTCTGGCAATCCACTTAATCCCTAGGAGCCTCAGTTTTCCTCACCTGCAGAATGGGTTTAATGCTTCTTCCCAAGGCTGGTGTAAGATGAGGCAAATGTGAAAGATGCATGTGAAGTACTAGTGCACAGTTTTAAATTAGTGGTTTCTCCCCACCTCCACCCCCTCTGCATATGTTTACTCTGTGGCCACGAAGCCTCTTCTCCTATTTCATAATTGGAAGGGAAATGTGTCAGAGAGGAGGAAGGGATCATTGGAGGTTAAAATCCAGGCCTCCAGGGACAGCCAGTCTTGGGTCTAAGTGGTGTCGCCTGCCACTCATCAGCTGTGTGACGCCAGACATGTCTTTATGCAGCTCAGCCCCCTCGTCAGTGAGTGGGAGATTAAGTCACTATTCCATGGAGGTGAGAAGTCCACGAGCCAATCTATATTCATCCCTTAGCAGAGTACCTACCACCAAGGAAGTACTCAAGAAATGGTCGCTATTACTATTTTTAAAAAAATTTTCATCCTCACTTGACATTTTTTTCACTACTTTGAGAAAGAGAGAGAGAGAGAGAGAAAGAAACATTGATTACTTGCTTTCCGTATGCACCTGGACCGGGGATCATTCAACCTGCAACCTTTTGGTGTACAGGGTGATGCTCCAACTGACTGAGCCACACTGGCCAGAGTGCTAGTTCTTATTTTCAAAATATACACACACCACACACTATTATGACTAGCAGCTGTAATAGGTGCTTTATGTACCCCGAACAGTTTCCCTCTTTATTGGTGGGCAATATTGAGAAGAGAAAGAGCCGCATCGCACACTAGGACAGTTCTTAAACTTGATTGTGCATACATGCAGGGGTAGGGGAGGTGAGGGTGGGAGCTGTCTTGTCAAACTCCCTTTTCTCAGATTCCTCACCCAGAGATTATGATGCAGTAGTAGGTTTAGGAGTGGGCTCCCAGGATCTGCTTCCTAACAAGCCTCCCAGAAGATGCTGATACTGGTAATTCAAAGTCTGACCTTGATCTTGGCATATTAGGACATCATCTTTGTGACACTCAGATGCTTCCTACCTAGGAGGCTGATTACCACCAGCCAGCTTGCCCCATGAGTGCCATGCCGTTGATTAGAATGGGTCAGGGTAGGAGACTTCCTGGGGTGGGGGTAGGCCTGATAGTGCCCATAATCCCTGAAGGTGTTTGACTCACCTGTGATGTTTGGCCTCCAGCTGATTCCTGCATGTCACAGGACACTTCTTTATCATGCATGCTGTCGGCCCGCATCACTTCTAAGGATCTTGCTTAAATGAACGAGTCTAACCTTTGAAGCCCAAACCATATCTTCCAGCCCCTACATTGGTTCAAGAATTTCCACCACATATGATCCTATCAGAGGCTGGTAGCTACAGTCAGCCAAACCCTCTCCAACCCATGGTTCAGAAAAGGGTAGCTAATTATTTAGTCTTCAAGAAGGAAAAATCTGAGGGTGATTTAATAATGGGCTGTAAACATATGAAGAGTTATCATCAGGAAGCTGCTGACCACCTGTTCCCACTCTCTGCATGGCTCAGAGAAACAGAAGGGATTTAACTGCAGAGAGAGAACAGAGCACCAGGGTAGGCATGAGCAGGAGGGCACTGATGGGGTTTCCAGGAGCAGCACATGAAATCCACCTTCCTAGGATTTATGACAAGGAACGAGCTTTGGCTCTGATATGTTGTCTTTCCCCAGAGGCTGGAGAAAGGCTTGACACTGTGAGTAACTTCAGGACACGGGTTTGGTCTTACTCAGCCCTGAGCCCTGGCACTGGGCACACTGTGGACCAGTGGTTCTCAAAGCATGGCCCCTGGACCAGCAGCAGCAGGCTCACCTGGGACCTTGCTAGAAGTGCACCTCCTAAATCAGAAGCTCGAGGAGAGCGTGGAGAGACCAGCAGGCCGTGTTTCAACAAACCTCCAGGTGATTCTGATGCCACTAAGGTTCCAACTTCACTGTGCATTCCACTTACCTGGGGAATCTTGTTAAATGCCGATTCTGATTTAGTAGGTCTGGGGCGGGGCCTGAGAGGCTACATTTCTAACAAGCTTTAAGCGATGGCAGTGCTGCTGGTCCCCACACCACAATTTGAGTGTCCAGGAGCTAGAATAACGTCAGCTCATGTCATTCCTCTGCTCAAAACCCTCCGGTGATTCCCATCTCATTTAAAGTAAAGGTCAAAAAGGTCACATAACCTGGCCCCCATAGCCTACCCCTCCGTCCCCATCTCCACTCCCTTACCCCTTGCTCAGTCCACTCCAACCACACTGGCCTCCTCACTGTTCCTTGAACACCCAGGCAAGTCCCCACCCCAGGGCCTCTGCACCCGTTCTTTCTGCCTCCTACACTCCTCCCTCTGAGCTCCCCCATGGCTCGCCCCTTCCCCTCTATGACAGGCAGCTTCTAACATGGCTCATAATGATCCTGCCTGCTGGTATTGACACCCTTGAAAAAGTCTCCTCTCACTGAGTATGGACAGGACCTATCCCAGGTGATGGAATGTCACCTTTGTGGTTAAGTTACATAAGGCAATAATTTCTGTGTTGGTAGCAGACTCTTTCCCTCGCTGGCTTCAATGACACAAGTTGCCATGTTGGAGAGACTCATGTGGCAAAAAAAAATGAGGGTGCTTAGCTAGGAATTGAGACTCTCAGTCCAACAGCCCTCAAGGAACTAAAATTCTTACAACCGTGTGAGCTTGGAAGCAGATCCTTTCCCAGTTGAGCCTTTGGCTAAGACCCCCACCCAGGCCACACCTTGATTAAAGACTTGTGGAAGACCCTAAAGCAGAGGACCCAGCTAAGCCACGTCCAGACTCCTGACCCACGTAAGTTGTGAGAGAATAAATGTGTGTTGGTTTAAGCAGTTAAGTCTGTGGTGATTTGTTGGACAGCATTAGGTAATACAGCTTCATTAAGATTTTGCTGGAACATCACCTTCTCAGTCTGACCTTCCCCTACTTTCCCCTCTTTAAAATAGCAACCTCCACAATCTCCCAGGAACTCCCTACTTCTCTCCCCTGCTTACTTTTTCTCTGTGATGCATATCACCATGCGACACATCTTATATTTTTCATGGTCTGTCTCCCCAGTTAGGAAGAAGCTCTAGTGGGGTTTTCTTCGTCCATTTCTCCCACAGCTGTACTTCTAATACCTAGAACAGTGCTAGTGCTCGGAAGGCACTCAACACTATTAGTGAGTGAATTCTGCTGGCAGTCTCCCTGCCACAGTGAACAAGTGGTACTAGTGAATGCCAACTTTACATTTTCTCAGCATAGCAACCCCAATGAGAAAAGAGATTTTTCCAGACATCCATATATACCAATGGAGGGAAAGACAAATTGGCCCATTTGGGTCTTGTCCTGCCTTGTTAAGGGAAATATGGGAAAATCCCTTATGTAGGCACTGAGACCTTCTGACACCCTCTGTAATAGTTTTGGCTTCTTAAGAGTAGGCAATGAATTTTACCACCCTATCCATTATTCTCAAGCAAGGTTCCCAAAGTTCTTCCAGGAAAGAGCTTGCCTCCCTGTAGGGAGGAAGAAGAATCCGGCGTGGACTGAAGAGCCGTCAGTGATTTGTACGAGGACTTGTATGTGAACATCCAGAGGTGCATCATTCGTCATTGCCCCGAAGTGGGAACAACCCAAATGTTCAAGGTGGATGAATGGGCCAACAAAATGTGGCGTAGGCACACCGCGGGGTGCTTCACAGCAACAACCAGAAATGAACTGCACGCTTACTCATACAGCCGCAACACAGATGAACCTTGAAAACATTTCACTGAATGAAAGAAGCCAGACCAAAAAAAAGACCACGCATCATATGAGTCCATCTATAAAAGATATCCAGAAAAGGCAAATCTATAGGGATAGAAAGCACATAGTGGTGGCCGAGGGTAGGGGCGGGCGCAGGGGATGCGTGCAAACAGGCACAAAGAGATTTGAGGGAGGGAGAAGAAAATGCTCCAAACTGTGTTATGGTGACGGTCGCACGACTCTGCGAACTACTGGAAGTCACTGAAAGGCACTCTTGAAAAACAAGTGAATTTTCAGGTATGCCATGTAAACATCAACAAAGCTGTTTCTTAAAAGAGAGTAAGATGAAAAGCCCTGGCTAATAGTTTACTTCGGTTCTACGTCCAAAGGATCTCCTCTTAAATTCTCTTTGAGAATGATGCTCCCTCACTTTTTAGATACCTGTTTCTATGGAAGAGCAAAGAAAAGCACACACTGGTGTTCCAAATAGTGTAAATGAAGGTTGTAACAAACTAAATGAACAACAAAAAAGCAAACAAATAGGCCTTAGTTCTTCCCTAAGGCAACAAAGAGGTGATATTCGAACCTTCTGGAGTGGTTTTCTGGTCCTGTTTGCAGGTCCGCTGTTGTCTGACCCTCCCTGAGGGAGCTGCACCGGCTCCAGGAATCTGTGCCCATCCGAGCAATTGCCTCACTCACGCAGGCAGCAGGAACAGAGGCTTTGTGATCGCGGGGAATTGAGGAAGAGTGAAATACTCTGATTAGTCTGTCTTTCAGTGACCTGCAATTTCCATCTCAATGCAATCAGAGGACGGAGGTAGTAGTTCCAACTTTGGGAGCCCCTAAACTGCCACTCTGGATCAACCACAGATGTGAGGGGGGGATATAGCACTCTGATTGGCCCAGCCTGGGTCACGTGCCCATGGGCCGAGGACAGCTCACCCTGATTAGCAGCCCCATTGGAAACACGTGGAAAAGGGAAGGGCGCTTCACACAAAGAAAGCAAGGATGCTGAGAGGGCAAACACAGTAGATAGCCATTATATTATTCCCATGTGCAGAAAAATCATAATAGGGCAAAACGTCCTACAGGTGTGGGCGGCCAGCGCGGACTTCAGACAGCATAAAGCCGCACAGGTGACAGTCTTACAGCCGTAGGGAAACGCCTCCCTGGTTATATTCAGCTCCGCTTTGATCAAGGGCAGCAAGATTTTCCATTGTTAAAGCCACCCCACACAGGTCCAAGCCCTCTTTCCACTCATGGGGATTTAAAATGGTTGATTCTGGGGTAGCACGTGGTTCAAAGGTGATGGTCGCTGGAAAATCCACAAGGGCAGGAAGCTCAAGGTGCGCTGACTCCTTTCCACTCTTCACCCTCATGCAGGATGGGCCACACCCAATTTTTAGAACTCAGCGCAAAATGAAAATGTAGGGCCCTTGATTAAAATTATTAATAAGTTCAAGATGACAGCAGAACATGGAACCAAACGTGGGATTTTTCTGAGAAAGGGGGTCTGTGTCACTCACTGCTTCTACATCTGCCTTGTCTTCATGACTTAAATTTCTTCCTCCTTGTCCCACCTGGGGGTCTCCAGTACCTCCTGTCCATCTCTGAGTCGCTCCTGCACAGGCTTCCTTCACCTCCTGCCCTACTGTTATCTGGTATCAGAAACAAAAAACAAAGCAAAAAGTAGAAAAACCACCTCCCCCTGCAAATTGCAACCAAAATATCTCTGAGGCTAGAGACTCTGGGAAGAGGAAGAGATTCACATTTAAGAGTTATACCTTAAAAACACATCTGGTAATGTTTACCTTCGTCTTTGCCCAGAAACAGGTCCCGTAGTTTTTGTGGAGCTTGGGTTGAAGATGATGAGTGGCTCTCTGAATGGAGCCCCGATCACCAGGGCTGCCACCACTTGATGGTGTTTAATAATAACTATGCCCATTTACTGAGCACTTGCTATGTGCCCAAGCACTGCCCTGAACACTCTAATACATGTATTTCATTCCATACTCACAACAAGTCTGTAAGCCAGGCATAGAGACAGTACCCACTTTCCAAGAAAAATCTGAGGCTAGATATTGTCCAAGGTCACACAGCTTGTAAGCAGCAGTGCTGGGATGTGAATCCAGGTGTGACAGTGAGCAGAGTCCCTGCTCCTTCTGCCACAGCAAGCAAGGTTTGGTCATTCCTTGTCTAACCCCACAAAGTCTTGGATACCTGACCCAGGGTGAATGAAGGCATTATTTCCTTAAAGTGCATTTTGATGGTGCTCAGATTCCATTAAAATTGATCGACTTGAAGATAATCATGGAAAAAAATCAAAGATATGCCAACTAAAGTGCTTTCAGTGAGGACCAATGTCAACCCCGACTTGACCACCCATTGTTATTAATGAGCCCGAAAGTTAAGATCTATGAAGCTCGAGACACTCATTTTCCTGAATAAACCAAATGCATGATCAGTGGAAACGAGTAAGTACAAACCATCCTGCAGAGAAAGGCTGGGCCGAAGATTGCTTTAGAGTCCTGGAGAAGAGGCTGTGCCAGCCAAACCCCTGCCCCCCAGCCCCACCCAAACACTGCTGGGACCATTGATTCCACCAAGTGTACTGAACACAAATTTCTGTGAGCCACGCACTGTCCAGAGTGTGGGGTCTAGGGCGTACTAGACATCCCATGGCTCCCACTCCTGCAGGATACATCCCAATCCCTTGGCCTGGCATTCCAGGCCTTCCCTGACCCGCCTTTATTCTGTCTTGCAGAGAGAATGCACATGGTGCATGGAAAGCTGGAGAAGAGGAGGGATCGTCAGGGGAGAGCTGAATTAAAAGAATGAGGTCTGGCATTGGGAAGGGGAAGTATCTCCTGACTGTCACACTCGGGATTAAGAGCGGCTCCTCTCTGTGGCCAGGCTGACTTCACTGTCTGGGGAACCACATTTTGCTTCCGTGACCATCAGAGCCACAGACCTCCCTGATCAGGTGCCCCACCACAGTCTCAGAGTGGATGGCATCTGACACCAAGCTTATATCCCTTGCATGGGGGAAGTTTAGTCAATAACTCTAGGTGTTTCCCTGGATGTGACATGACCCCGAGACTGCCCCTGCCCCTTGAGTCCTCTCCCTCCCCAAAGAAAATGCTGCTGAGGCAGTAACCGTGTAATTATTGATCACGCGGGGCTGGTCTGCTTGATTCCAGACATGCTCTCACACTATCGGTTCGGCCACTTTCTGGAGAGAGGGCCACCCACCCCCATGCCTCATTAAATCTTACTCAGATCTGCATTGGGCATATCTTAGTCTCCTACCAAACCCCTTGCCCAAGTCTTGTTAAGTCTCAAATCCTTTCTTGACTCAGACAAGTCTTCATTCATCAAAACCTTTAAATGTGCCTTACATCAACCGTGAAATACCCCCCCAGCAAGCCTGACACCTATGATTCAGGCAGCAAAATGAGCAATTTCTTTGTTTCTCATCATTCTTCTCACCTGGGTCTGAAACTCCCTGGTTCAAGAAACGTACCCTTTCAACATAACCCACTCTCCTCTGGTTTAAAAGTCTTTCTCCAGGAAACAGTGAATAGAATTTTTTCTATTAGCTCAAGAGGTGTCCCCTACTCTGACCCCCTCCCGGGATGGATGCAAGGAACCTGTCAGAATCCCAACGGCATTTTCAGAAGACTGTTGAGACTGAAAGATCTCAGTTTAGGGTGGGTGGGGAGGTCTCAGGCCACTTGTGTTTGTGCGGGGTCTAGGGCTCAAATGAGTGCTGACACTGCACTTGAACTACCCTTAATGTTGTGTCCTAGGTGCCTTACCTTCCTGACCCTAGTCCTGGCCCTGCATCGCACCTCAGCTTCTGTTCTGGCTGCCTTCCACTGAGGAGCAGCAGGCTTCCGCTGGTCTGCACTGCGCTGGTTCCTGGATTTCATGCTGGAATCCATTACTGATGACAGTGAGTTCCACACCTACTTTCACCCTCATTTCCCTGTAACTACTTCCTCCCGGAACCAGGTTTGTGAAGGCCCACAGTAACCTTTGTGCCCCTGGGGGCAGTTTCTACAGCTGTCAGGACTCTGAGAAGCTGCTTTCAAGTCTGCTCTTACTGGTCTTTGCTCATCTCCCATCCCTGTGCCACCTTCACTGTGGCGCCTTGCCGAGAAGGCTTCCCCAAGAGTCCTGCGGTGCCTCTAGGCTGTATCATGGAAGCTAGATATGATCTCTGATTTACTCAGATCTCCCAAACCCTTCTGGAGATTTGTACAACTCACTGGCCTTTGCTACTTCCTCCAGGAAGTTAGGAGTGAAGACTCTTAAATCTTATGTCTTGCTTCACTTCCTCTCTCTCTCCCTACCTCTTCCCAGCCCAGGTGGACATTCTACTTCCCCATCAGGTCTGGTAGGAATCCTCTTTCACCACTATTACCTCATAACTGTTTTTTTTTTTTCCTGCTCAGTAGCTCCCAAAGTGTGGTCCCCAGACCAGCAGCATCTATATCACCCAGGAACTTGTAAAACATGCAAAATCTAAGGGTCTAGCCCAAACCTTCTGAGTCAGAAACTCTGGGAGTGGAGCCCACAATCTTCATTTTAGAAAGCCTTCCAGAGGACTCTGATGCACACTCAAGTTTGAGAATGACTGCTTCAGGGTCTCAGTCAACGGTTCTCCACCCTGGCTGCATTGGGGCTACCAGGGGAGCTTTTCAATATTAATGATTGTCAAGCCCATCACAGACTAATTATATCCAAGGCCCATGAAGAGACCCAGTCAAAATCAGCAGAGCCAAGTCTAGGACCCACAGACATGTAAGCAATAATAAAAGGTTGTTGTTTTATAATCTAAGCACTGGGTTAGTTTGCTATGCAACAGCAGCTACGTGATGTACAGTGCATGCATGAACTTGTGGTGGGACGGTGACTGATCTCTTTATTTCCTCATACTCAGTCCTCAGTTCTGTTCCGTGCCTGCTCTCCTAGCTGCTCCAGCCCCCGAGCCAGACCTTCCCAGGGATCCTGCCCCAGCCCCCAGCGTAGGAGCCAGTCAGGAACAGATGGAGGCTCCAAACCAGTGCTGGCCAACAGAAATACAATGTGAGCCATATATTTAATTTTAAATTGCCTACCAGCCACATTTTTAAAAGGTAAAAAGAAATGGTTACATTAATTTTAATAATATATCTTTTTAGATATTTTATATTTTCTTTAACCCAGTATATCCAAAATATTGTCACTTCAACACGTGGCTCTAGGCACATTGCAAGCGTTGACTAGCTACATGCAGCTCCAGGTGACCATATTGAACAGAACAGCTCCAGGCAGATCCCTACACATGTCCCTGCCAGAGCAATGACGACAACAGGAGTAAGAAACAGAAGGAGCAGGAAGAGCTGAGCCTCTGCCAACTCCATGTCACACTGAGCCTTGACCCAAGAACAATTATGCCCAGAACACTGCCAGGTGTAACACAGCTGCTGATTCTGTCTCCTTGCCCTGTACGTCTTCCCACTCTGCCTGACTCAGCTCAGATGTCACCACCTCTGTGATGTCATCCTTGAATGCTCATAGCACTAACTTCAAAACTCGAAAACAGTTCTTAATAAGCTACCCCAATACCAGCTACCAGTTATTGAGCACTTATTATGCGCCAGGCGCTGGGCTGAGTACTTAACCTGAATTGTACCATTTGATGCTGACATGAGGTAAGAGTTATTAACCTCATTATATACGCAAGGAAACTGAGGCTCAGAGAGGTAAAGGGACTTCCCAAGATCACTCAGCTAGTAAGTGGGGGAACTGGGATTTGAACCTAGGATTGTCAGACTCCAGAACCCACACTTTGAATGCCTGGTCCTTGATAATCAAGGTGCGGTCCTTAGACCAGCCGCATCAGCATCACCTGGGAACTTGTGAGAAATGCAGAATCCCAGGCTCTATCCCAAATCTACTCTTCAGAATCTGCATTGTAAGGAACTCCCAGGTGGTTCATGTGAATATTAAATCGTGGGAGGTATTGGCCAAGGCTAGCCTGTCTGTGTGTCACCTATTTATGTATCTGTTTCACCCCTAGGCCACCAGCCCCTCGAGGGCAACAACTGCACATTTTCACCTCTGTTTCCTGAACACCCACTATAGAGCAGTTGTTGAACTGAGTTTTTCGCACCCATTGGAGTTTGCACCCATTGTAAACTAGCCTACTTTCTTCATTTAAAATTTTTTTTAAATTTGCTTTCATTCCTGCCAGGGGAAAAGAGGAAGACTACACTGTGTACTGCCAGTTTACAAACATCTGCCCATGTCCTCAATGACAACCTGCTCCATTTTAAAAGTACAAGGCATGGCAACACCCCGGGGTTCCTGGAGACTAACTGCCCTGGGGCAGAGCCAACCCCAAAAAGCTGTTGGAAGCCGGCGCTGGGACCCAGCTGTGCCATTCGATGTTTGCTTTCCAGGAAAGTATTCTTTTCCCCAAATGGAATCCATTCTGCTACTTCAGGAAGTGTAAACCTTTGCAGACTGCTCAGCAGAGGTAGCCACAAAATGTTTATACAAGGAAGAGCTTGGAGTTGGGACTCTAGTAGGAAAGATGCCTTGAGAACGAGGATGTCTCACACCACATCAGTTTAAGAAAATGCCCCTGGCCCCTATTAGTGAGTGGGGTGGGCTGATAGCAACGGTGCACAGGGGAAAGCTAAAGCCTCCCAGGGCTGTCGCTTGTCGCTTGGAGCCACCACTGGAATTCAGTTTCAGGGGAGGAAACCGCAAACCCCTGGGAAGATGGAAATTTAGGGTTCAGTGTTGATCCCAAACAGAATTTTAGGATCTTAGAACACCAGAGCTGGCTGATATAGCACAAAATAGGTGTTTCTGAAATATTCATTGAAGTTTAGTAGGAATTAGCTTGGGCTGAGATTTTGCTCATCTTTTTGATGCTGTTGAGACCAGAGATCCAGGGATGCCTGAACCTTGCCTCTGTCAATCTCCTTATACCCTCCCACTCGCCCCACCCCCAGAGTTCCTTAGGGAGCCACATGCAAGGAACAGTAGCTGGACTGGGATCAAGACACTTCTTTATGAAAAGTTGAACCTGGACCTAATAATCACCAATACAGAACTCCCTAAAAAAGTTAGATTAGAGCACTTAGTTTAAGCTCTTTATTAAAACAGGATTCCTAACCCCCCACCCCTAACCATGAACATAAATCTTAAGGTCTTACCAAGTTTAAAATATAATCCAACTCAGTGTCCAATGTGTAGAGGAATGTGCAAGATCTCAGGCGGGTCAGGACCCTACCGAGCCTCGTGCAGTGAGGGAGGAGACAGAGCAGAGCTGCGGCCTTTGCCACACAGTGACCTCTCCCACCAGGACACATGGCCCCAGGAGTGTCCCAGACTCCGAGGCAGCCACTAGCACCTTCTCCCTGGAGAGGAGCTAAAAGGGTGATGGGCAGTGAATGGCCAGGAACGAGGTCTGAAGAGTACTCTCTCCCTATGTAAACAAGCAAATAAATAACCTCGAGCACCATCCAACCCTTCTCACTTTGTGTGAGAAAACCCAGATCCCCAAAGGCAAGTGGCTAGCTCCGCATCATACTATAGGGCCGCTAGCACAGATGGATTCTCTTCTCAGCAGGAGACCACCTTCAAGATCTATCCAATTCTTTAAAAAAATAAAGTGGACTCAAGTGTAATTGAATCTCTTGGAAATGAAAGCAATACTGCCATTGGCCAGGAAAGATCACATGGCTACCCCTAGCTGCAAAAGAGTCTGGGAAAGCAGGAATGGGGTTGCAAGATTGATTGGCTTGTGACCAGCCACGATCCATAGTCTACTGTGAGCCCACTCCTACCTAGAACAAATCCAGAGCAGGCAAAGATGCTGGGGCAGGGGCGAGGGGAATGAGTGATTTGTAGGTACCATTGTCCCACCCAGTGATAATATTACATTCATATTACAAATGAAGAGCCTGATGTCAGAGAACTAAAGTGATTTGCCGAAGCTCACAGCTAATTGAGAGTCAGATCACATTTCTGCCTGATTCCAGAGTCTGAGCTTTGAGCTGCAATGGAATCCTGACCTTCAAAAAGAAAATAAAAATATGGAACTCTTCAAGAATCTGAGAATCACACTTTACAAAGCTATGCTAACCTTCTTTAAATCATCTCCGTTGAATGATACTTCAAATCATACACATTTTTCACTCAGATCAACAAGAGGTCGTATTGTGTTCACAATGGAAGCAAATAGGACCATCCCGGGAGGTGTCCTTCGCGCGGAGCTGTGTTAATAGCACCCACTGAGTGGCGCCGTGTGCAGCCTGCTCGGTGATAGACACGACATGGTGCTGAGTTTCCCCTGTCTGGTCTCCAGTGTACTCGTCTGCAAATTGAGCTGGTCGTTCTTGAATGATTCTGAGGTCCCACGTGAGGCCCTATGATCCTGTGACAAACCATGTGTATCCACACAAGAGAATAACAAACAGGTGAGAGCACCACGGTGTTGTACTGTTGCTTGGCCGAAATGCGGCGTAGAGATGGCCTGGAATTCCCCGTTGTCCCCATAATACAGCTTTTTTTTTTTTTTTGCTGCAAAACACCCTTGTCAACAATTTCGAGCTTGCTTAATTTGTCTCTAGAAGCTTAATTGATCAGAAACAAAGGGTCTCCTTACAGTGCCATAAAAGCGTTCTCTCTCTTCCTTGTCAGACTGACAGCGAATAGGGCACCGATCCGTGAAGGGCAGTATTGATGGGCACTGTAACCACTATGAATAGGCATGACCTTTTTTCCTTCATATCTGTTTAGTCCCCTGGGAACTGACCCTCATATTACATTTTCCCAGCCTGGAGCTTAGCTCCACAGGCAACCTCCTGTCATTTGTTTGTCTGATGGGTATTATTTCTTCTAATTAGGATCTTTTAAAGGCTTCAGCCTGGGAGTGAGGGAATTAAACATGACTCAGAGTGTGTGCTTCTCAAAGCCAGACAAAAAGTGAGGTGATCATTCATTTGATATATTCAGTCCACGAGTCCTGACATGAACCTTTTTGGTGCCAGCCTCTGGAGGTTGGGGCAGTGGATGGAAATGGACCAGTTCCCCCTTGGAGTTCAGCTGCACATCACAGGTGTGCTCCACCTACAGGAAAGTCACTAAACACGCGGCACACAATGCCTTGTGTTCACCAAGCTCCCTCTTGTTTTCCTCTTTTTGGGGGTCAAAGAAGATGACATTGCACAGCCCCCTTGCAGCTAGCTGAGGCCATGTAACTAGTTCTAACCAAAGGGCTGTGGCAGAAGTGACCAGTGTCTTTAAGAAGCAGGTGGGGTGCAGCCTTCGGTTCCTTCTTGCCCTGCTTTGGGGACCAAAGGTTGCAGAGGTCGAGTGTATGAACACTTACTTGTCAGCCAGAGCCTCTGAGCAGAGCTCCGCTCCTGCCCCCACTACCCTAAGTTAGATATGCAGCAGGAATGAGAAAAAAAACATTTGTTTTCGTAAGCCATGGAGATTCAGGAATTCATTTACCACCACAGTATAACAGCTTCATCTGACCAGGGAAGACTCTAAACTTTTAAACCAGTTGAACTGGTGGTGAGGAACATGAGAACAATTACACACCTTGTTTACTTGGCAAGTGTTTGCAGAGCACAGACTGTATGCCAGAGACTGCTCAGCGTTACAAAAGTGAGTACAAGATTGCCTCTGCCCTCACCAGGCTCCTGATCTGATACTAATAACATCACAGTTTCTGGCACATAGTAATTGCTCAATAAAAAAATGCTACTGTAATTGCAGCTCAGATGCAAAAGACATTCACACACATGCAATTCACTCCCATCAACACCCCCAGATGGTCACAAAACCAAAACTTATTAGGAAGTAATCAGGGCCTCAAGATTGAGTTCCTTTTGCTATGGTTCTCCTACTAATATTTTGCTAGCTTGTGAAAACTGAAAATAGTCATTTCAAAATCTCAAAAAGTTACACATTTGTAAAACAAGGCAAATAAACACACCCAACCTCACTTCCAAAAAGATGGCACTTTAAAAGAAAATCAGTTATTAAATGCAGTGTGGTATGCTGGACTGGATCCTGGAACAGAAAGAGGACATCAGGGGAAAAGTAGGATAAATGCTAATAAAGTCTGGTTTGTAGTGAATCTTCCTCCTGCACCGATCAATTTCTTAGCCTTGAGAAATGCCCCAGGGTTTTGTAAAATGTTCATGCTGGGGAACTAGGCGAAGAGCATCCTGGAACTCCCTACACTATTTTTACAACTTTTCGGTACATATAAAATTATTCCAAAATAAAAAAGATTTTTAAAAATCAGTGTTAATGTTTTCCAGGTTCCAGCTCCACAGGTAATATACGTGAGGTGACAGTGTGTATAGTGTCACCAGAAAAAAAGACAGGCAGCCCACTTAAATTTGAATTGTGGAAAAATAGCAATTATTTTCAGTGCAAATATATCATAAGCATTGCATGAGAATATTTAAACTAGAAAGAACTTATTGTTCATCTGAAATTCAAATTTACCTAGGGTTCTGTGTTTCTAGTTCTTATATCTGGCCACCCTATTGAGATGTACCACCGATGAAGAAGCATAAATAAACTTCATTACTTTAAATGGTAGCACATAGATTTTAACATGCTATTATTAGTATGAAAAAGCATTATTGACCATTTCACTTATCTAATATTAATGAATTCTATGATGTTCATCATAGAAATGGTTCTATATGAATGGGTGATTAAAGGAGTTAGTGAAAGTAAGACTGGAAACAAAAAAAGCAAGAGAAAGAAAGAAAGGAAAGGAGGAAGGAAGGAAGGGAAAAATAAATGAATGGATAAGTGATTGAGTGTCCCCAAATACCAAGAGAGACTATTAATTATTATTATTAAGTTAATATTAACATGATTAACTATTCTATTAAATGTTGGGAACATAACAGGGCTCTCTAAAGTACCTGCAACCCACTTTATCAACGAGACGCAGCTCTGTGTGTACAACGCCATCAGCACCGCAACTCTTTAATCAAGAAGCAACAGGAAGCACGTGGAGACCGCTCTGAAAGTGGCACTGCCGTCTCACGCCCTTGTCCAGCCCTCCCACCACTGGGTCTAAGAAACCTGTGTGCCCCCTCCTCCCAAAAAGAATGAGTTCTTTGCTCATGCTTTTTACCCCCAACGTCTGATCATAAACATGTCTCCACGAGCCAAACAGTTTAAAATTTTTCACAGTGATCACGGAGCCTCTACCACTAATATTTGGCTTCCCATGCTTTATTGTGAATCTCCCCTCCCTGCTTTCCGTCTGCTAATCCTCCTGAGTTTTGATGCACCCCAAAGGAAGTTGTAGACATTGGCTTCCTCCTAAATACTTCACCAAGATTATCATTCCCTAAGGTCATATTCGTTTATAGGTAAAAAATTATTTACATATAGCAAATGTGCACAGATCTTAAGTACTCTATTCCGTGGATTTGGCAAAGGCACACAACTGTGCAACCCAAACCCCGACCAAGACACAGAACATCACCATCGCCCCAGCAAGTGTCCTTGTGCTCTTACTTGTTTCAACCCTGCACGTCTTCCACCTTAGTAAACATATCTCTGTGAGTAAAATTAAAAGCAAATGCATGTAATTCTAAAATGACAACTCAAAGTCCCTGAAGCTATGGATGGAAGCCAGGAGGGTGGGGAATGTGAATCATTGTGGATCCCAGCAGTTCTGGGGATTCTGGGCAGGTCTCTCCTTGAAAAGCATGGCATCATCCATCCTTTTGTTCATACTCAGGAGGACACAGTTGAATCAAGTAATGGAGAAGGAGGCTACATCCTCTATTCTTGTTTGTAGATTTTGGTACTTCAGTATAAGTAGCAATACCTGCCACATCATGACTCACGTGAGACTATTCACTCTCAGTCCAAGGTGTCAGGAAATGTCAGGTCCTTTCTCCCCATACACAGTCATTCAGCAATCACTGGCCCAGCACCACCTCCAGGCCAAACCTGGAATGGATGTGGAAGTTGCAGGAATGAACGCAATGTGGCCTCTGACATCTAGTATTTCTCCATCCGGCATGGGAAACAGACTCGTAGGTCCCCAGGTATATCCTGCTCTCTGGCACAGTGCCTGGTGCTAAATCATAGCTCAGGTCCTGTGGATGGGTTGAGTGGGTGCATGATCTCCCTCACTCAAGATATATGTATCGAGCACCTAGTGTGACCTGGGCATTGTGAATACAGCAGTGAGAGGAACAAAGAAAAATCCCTGCCCCTGTTGTGTGACAATAAACATATAAATAAGCACATATATGGATTTCCAATCAGTGATAAACACTACAGAGAAAAATGAAGCATAGAAGGGAACTAACTACAAGGTATGAGGCAAGAGGAAATGGGGTTGTGATTTTAAAGAGGGTGGTCCGGAGTCCTTGCCGGCAAACACCTGTGCTAGGTAAGGAGTGCATGAAAGTGTGAATGAGGAAATGAGCTAGGGTGGGCACCACAAGATACCACAGGCTGGGCGTCTTAAACAACAAAAATCTCTTTCTCAAAGTGCTGGAAGTCCAAGGTAAAGATGTCAGCGGGTGTGCTTTCTCCTGAGGCCTCTCTCCTTGGTTTGCAGAGGGTCACCTTCTCACGGTCTCATCACGTGCTTGCCTCTCCACTTATGTGTCTGTGTCCTACTCTCCTCTCATGAGGGCACCAGTCACATCGGTTTAGGACCCACCACAATGACCTTGTTTCACCGCAAGTATCTCTTGAAAGGCCCTATCTCCAAATGCAGGCCTGGGCAAAAGTAGGTTTACACTTGGGAGTACGCAAATCACAGTTTATTCTTGTGCTCTTATTTATTAATTATTGTATTATTTCCCATATAAACAGCTGTAAACCTACTTTTGCCCCTCCCTGTACAGTCATTCCGGAGTTCTAGGGATTAGGACTGCCAACTTACGAATTGGGGGAAGGGGATACAATCAATCCATAACAGGAAATGTGCGAGTGAGTGAATGAATGAATGAATGAATGAATGAACTGATCTGCCGCTTTGTTTCTGGGTGGCAGAGCGAAGGTAGTTAGAGGAACAAGAGGGCTGAAGGAACAGTGGACAAGGGACATGTAGCCACATCAGGAGGAAAGCCAGGGATCTGACATCTGTTATTTTTCACATCTCTCTTGGCCAATTCAAAAAGTGTTTTTTCAGCTCTAGCTCTTAACTATTTCCGGAAACAGCTTTATTAACTGCTGGCCCGCAGCAGGACGTGGGAGAAGGACTTGGGGCCAGAAGAGCTGAGTTCTGTATCTGCTTAACCTGTAGGAGCCTCTCTGGCTTAATTTGCAACATGGAGACGAGAATCTTGTCCCTTCACAGAATTGCCAGAGAAGGGAAGTGAGGCAATTAGCAGGCAGATGAGGGCATGTAGCACTAGGACTTAGTAAACAGGGACACAGACTATACACAAAAACGGAACGTATTACCATGAAGCTTACAGTGAAAACCACAATAGAAAGCTTATAGCTGGGGCCTTCCGGCCATTTCAAAGGAAGTTTATTTATGAAATTCCAATCACTGTCCTGGTTGTTTCCTCTCACTGCCCCCTCCCCAACCCCACCCTGGCAATCCTCTGGGGAAGGGCAGGGCTGGGGAGAAGAAAAGCTTATAAAAAGGGGAAGGGAGGTCGATCTCACCTGAGGCACAGATCTGGCTATACCTGTCTCCTCGGTGATTTTTTATCAACATCTATACAGATATTTAAAGAATATAACTTGATGCATTGAGAGATAAGCATACACAGGGGAAACCGTCGTCTCTATCAATGCCGTAAACTTATCCATCACCTCCAAAAGTTTCTTCCCAGCCTCTGTGTTTCTTCCCCTGCGTGCTGAGAGCACTGAACATGAGATCTACTGTTGTAGCAGATTTTTAAGTATATGATACAGCTTTGTTAGTCACAGGCCTTACGTTGTACAGGAAGTCTCCAGGACTTATTTTGAACAACTGAAGTTCCACACCCTCCGACCCCTCCCCCCAGCTCCTGGCAGCCACCGTTTTGCTCTTCGATTCTGTGGTGGGTCAGGTTCCACATGTAAGTGAGATCACATCGTATTTGACTTTCTGTGTCTGGCTTATTCCACTTAGCTTAATGTGCTCTAGTTCCATTCATATTGTTACAGATGGCAGGATTTCCTTCTATTTCAAGGATGAACAGTATTTCATTCTATGTATATACCACATCTTCTTTATCTGAGAGCACATCGATGGGTACCCTTCTGGCCAGATTCTGTGCTAGGTCCTCCTCACAAAAAAACAATTCACTGAATCCCCACCACACCCCCTGAGGCTGGCACTATTATCTGCCCATTTTTCAGATGAAGAAACTGAGGCTCAGAGGAGTTAATCAATGGCCCAGAGTCAGATGGCTATTAAGGGGCAGAAGTGAGCCCAAATCAGCGACTCTGAACTTTGATCTACACACCCTCACAATTACACAAAATGCCCTAAGGTGTGCCTGACACTTAGTAGGTGCTAAACAAATTTAAGGTGTCTAAAGTTTCCTGTTTGGGTCCCAGCTCTGACACTTCTCAGCTATGTGACCTTGGATTATTACCTTCTCAAAGGACTGCCCAGCCTGCCTGTCAGCTGCCCTGCTGGCAGTGTGAGGAGGGGGCTGCCACGGAGCCTCTCTGAGCCTCGGCTCCCTTACTGACAAAGCATGGGGATACCAACTGCCCATATCCGGAGTGGGGACAGTGAGCCCAGTACCTGGCACCTCTTATTTTATGACAGCAACAGCATCGTACCTATGCCAGCCCCCCATTCAAGGTGAGGACAGAGGTCAGATAAAAAGGTGGACTGAAAGCATAAATGTGAAATTTTCATGCTCTGATCCTTTCAGAACTTAGAATCAAGACCATAATTATCTCGGCTAAAATATCTTGTGCCATTTTCCTTTAATTAGATAACAAGAAATTGTGCGATGCATTGTATTTCCGTTTTTGCTTTGGCTGCCGGAAAGCTCAGGACTAAGCTGAATTCTTATCAATAGCAACTTGATGAATCTGGGCTTGAGCTTCCTTTACTTGACGCGTATTTAAAAATTTCTGCTCTGTGGACTTTACTGTTCCTGTAATGTTTACATAGAGTTAGTTTTTAAAGAGCGTCATGCCAGATGCTTGGAAAATAGGAGAGGCAGAATGATCAAGGCACATTGTGTCATCACAGTTTAAAGCAGTGCATTTGACATCACAGCTTCACCCGCTATTTGAGTGTTAGAGATAAAAGGCATGGGGATGCCAGAGACCACTTTCAAAGTGGAATTAGCTCACATGAAGCATTCTGAGAAACAAATTGGGCATCATCCCCACAGCTGGCCAGTCCTGTCTGTGGGCAGAGGATGGTCAGCTCTGGGGGTAAGAGTGGGAAATTGTCACAGTGGGGAATTGTAACCCAGCCCACCCTTCTTCTGACGTTGTTTCTGTAAGTGCTGACTCTGACTAATGTGTAGCTTGTAGATGAACAGCATGTTTGTAGAAGAATCCTAGGAACTAACTTCAAAAGACACAGACTCTGACCTTCAGGCATCCAGCTCTGGGAGATTTGCTGACCTTCATCCTTGGAGCCTGGATGACATGAAGCCAGGATGACTAAACCAGGATGATGCACATTGGACCGTCACTTGCCTTATCGAAATGGACTGTGCTCATCTGCGCATAGAGAACTTTTCAACCTCCTCCCTTGATCTCTTTGTTCTGTCTCTCTCTCCCCTCCTCGTAAAAAACCTCTGCCTGCACTGAGATGGAGAGGTGGGCTTTGAGATGTGAGTCCCCCCCATCTTCCAGGTGGCCAGCATCTGCAAATAAACCACTTTCCTTCACATCAGCACCTGCCTCTGGAGTATTGGCTTTCCTAGCAGCAGGCAGCCGGACCTGCTTTCGGGGACATAGGTCCTCTGGGGCCCACCCAGGCTGACGCTCCGATTTTTCAAGTCCTCGCTCTTGGAGGAACAGAGGCCTGCCCCATTTTCCCATGCAGCCAGGGGTTTCCTGTTTATCTTTCCAGATCCTGTGTCCACTTGCACAAGAAGTGAAGCCATGGCAGAAGCCAAGATGACAGGGGCTATTTCTGTGAGTCAGTTCTCTGTTCAGCATCCGGGTGAAGCAAATTCACACTTAAATTTTGGTCAGGTTTGCATTGTCTGGAATCTCCAGAAAGAGAAACTGTGTGTGAGAGAGAGTGTTTACGTGTTTGTATATAAATATAATATTCTCTCTAAATAGACTATGACAAGGTTTCTTGTTTTGATGCTGGTGTCATGATCAAAGGATTATAAACTATATAAAGTTAATCAATGGGAACGAGTAAAATGCTGCCCATGGGATGGGGGGAATGCAGTCAGTAATCAAGAATGCAGGGACAACCCCTTTGGACAACAGTGGGGCAGGATCTGGTTAGTCTGCACACACACCTAACCCAGGGTTTCTCACTCTCCATCACTCAGAACAAAACCCTAAGTTCTCAGCCTGGTCTACGACAGGCTGTCTTGACGTCAGCACTACAGACACAGGGTTGGATGGTCTCTGCTGTGGGGACCGTTGGATGAGTTGTGGCACGTGTAGCGGGTCCCTGGGCCCCACCCACTACATGCCAGTAGCTTTGCCTCTGCAAGTTGTGACAGCCACAAACATGTCCGGACATTGCCAAAATGTCGCATATGCAACAGCATAGAAAATCTGACACACATATGTTTAGCCAGGGGAACCAGACTCACACACAAAGGAGTAAAAATTATTTATAACGCCATTTTGGCAGGAAGACGGAAGAGACAGGCAGTGGGCTTCTGGGACGAGGGGGACATTCTGTTTCTGGGCTGAAGGAGTCATTGATTTTCCAGGTGTATTTCACTCTGAAAATTCAACATGCTTTTCATCGTGCCCTTTTCCGTAATTTTGTTAAAACTCAATAAAATGGGTTTTTTTTAATGACAGATATCAAGATGAGTTGATTTGAAAACAGCTATCTCCAATATACACAGTAAGTGAAAAAGCACATTTGTGTGTAGAGGACATCTGGGGACACGGGGAGCACACACACTGATGGGAGTATAAACCCTTAATCACTGCAGAGCACGCCTGGCTTTCAGTAATAACCCTGAAGTTGCCCTCATCCTGCCACTCAGCATGACCGGAACGCGTGCTAGAGAAACCCCTGCCCATTGCCTAAGGGGCTGGGGACAGGAATGTTCACCACAGTGATACTGGGACAGTAGACTGAGGTTCAGAGGATTTAAGCAACTTGCTGAAGGTCACACAGCTTGTGAATCAGAAAACCAACATCTGATCCCAGAGCTTGAGCTCCTAACCACTGTACTATGTGACTACTCCCTCTGGTCCCCTAGTAAACCACGTCAGGAACAACATGGCCTCATTGCCAGCCTATTGAGCAGGCTCAAATTGCATCCCAATGACAGGTCCATTAGTTCTTCACTTCAATGGGAAGTCCATGGGTGAGGTGGGAGGGGCTTCCCTAGTCCATTCAACTCACCCGTCTTAGCATGGACCTCCCTCCTTGTCTCTACCAGCATCTGGAGCCCCCAGACCCTTTTTTTCACCATCCCCAGCATGCATCCCAGAGCTCTCATACTTGCAAGGAAAGAGAGCTGGTGTCCCTATCACGTTCCCCCCCCACCCCCCGCACCATCCCATCGTCGTTAGCTGAGGGGTACTCTGGGGCTCTGACTCTCCAGCACGTCCACCTGGTGCTGCACACAGGTCGAGAGTCCTGCCTACAGCTGGATAAGAGCCCTCCGGCCTGAGGTGCAGGAGGCAGCCTTCACAGAGAGGGGGTAGGACAGCATCACTGCACACGCTGAGGGTGACTTGCGCAGGGTAGCCCCCAGACCTTAGTATGCAGTACGTGTGTCTGCCTCCTTTCCAGCCTTGAGTTATACCACAAAATGCTCCTTTTATTGCCTCTTCCTTGGGAGGAATCAGCCTCAGGAAAATGAGAGCGCAAAGTAAAAACCCACTCTCCCTTGTTCTGTGGATTAACCTGGAATGCCCCCTCCTCAGGGAGCCTGGCAGCTCTGCCCTGAGCCCCACCCCACGGAGGAGTGATGACAGACAGGCCCTGGCTGGACAGATCAGGGACTGTGGGTGGAAGCCAGGGGTGGCCCTTGTCTTTGGGAAGGAGAAGCTGAGAGCTGATGGAAGAGATCAAAAGCAGCTCCATCTTTTACAGATGCAAGGAACTGCTAACACTTTGAAGAGAGAGATGAAGTGGTTCCTGGGCTGAAAAGAAAAGTTGCCCGCAGACAGACTCTCGCTACAGCCTGAGCTGTCCCCTACTCTTTCTTCTGATTGTGGATTATCCACCAGAAAAGTCAAATCCCTTCCCGTATTGATGAAGATGATGACGGTAACAATAATAACAGCGGCGCTCACTACTGAGACATGGGAATGTCACTTTGGTATTTCACAGCTAGTAACTGATCTAATCTTCCCTCTTTCCAGCAGCCTAAGAGGGAGGTTCCCTTAGCCCAGTTTTGCCATAGAGGACACGGAGGCTCAGAGAAGGTAGGTCAGGAATCACAAACTCAGACGCAGGCAGGCAACACAAAGGGGGAAGTAGGGTAGATGTCACATATCAATTGTGGTTTGTGAGAACCGTCTGAACTGTGGAGATGGGAGCTCATGCCCAAGATAAAGGGGACCCTCCTCAGCCCCATCCCCAACGGAGCCACATGGGAATTTGGGCCCAATGTGGCCAGAGCTTATTTTTCAAGTGAAGACAAAAATTTGAATTTGAATGTGACATCTTTCCACTTTTGTAAGCAGCTAAATCAGTTAGGATTAGGTTCCCTCCTTATAACAAAAAAACCCTGAAAGTAACAAGGCTGAAATAGAAGTTATTTCTCTCTCACAGAAAAAAGGAGGTGGACAATGAATATCTCCAAGTACAGTTACGTTCTGAGTACTGGGGGTTAAGATTTCAACGTACGGCTTTGGGGAGGGACGTAGTTCAGCCAGTTATACCATCTGTCCATCTCCTTCACTCACCTGCAAGCTGCGTAAAGGTGGAATTCATGTCTGGTCAGAGAAACTCTTGTGCTTTTTAAACATTTATTGGGGTGACATCGGGTTAATAAAACCATCCAGGTTTCGAGTGCACAGCTCTGTAACACATCATCTGTGTACTGCATCACGCGCTCAACACCCAAAGTCAAGTCTCTTTCCACCACCATTTACCCGCCTTTGCCCACTCTACCTCTCCTCACCCCTTTCTCCCACTGGTAATCACCATACTATTGTCTGTGTCTAAGAGTTTTGTTTTTTGCTTAATCCCTTCATCTTTTTCACCCAGCCCCTAACTCCCACATCACTGCCCCCCCAACACAGCTGTCAGTCTGTTTTACGTATCTATGAGTCTGTTTCTGTTTTGTTTGTTTTGTTCATTAGATTCTACATGTAAGAGAAATCATATGGTATTTGTCTTTCTCTGACTGGCTTATTTCACTTAGCATAATGTTCTCCAGGTCCATCCGTGCTGTTGCAAAGGATAAGGTTTCTCCCTTTTTTTTTTTACAGCTGACTAGTAGTCCATTGTGTGCATGTATCATAGCTGTTTTATCCGCTCGTCTGCTGAGGGGCACTTGGGCTGCTTCCAGATCTTGGCAATTATAAATAATGCTTCAGTGAGCATAGGGGTGCATAGATTCTTTTGATTTAGTGTTTTGGATTTCTTTGGATATATTCCCAGAAGTGGAATTGCTGGGTCAAAAGGCAGTTCCATTTTTAATTTTTTGAGGAAATGCTATTCTGTTTCCCACAGTGGCTGCACCATCTTGTGTTGTTTTTTTTTTAAAGAGCTGACATTAACTAAAGAGGGGGAATGTGGGTGGGAAGGGGTGTGCAGGGTGGAGGGGAATATAGGGGGGGAAATGGGACAACTGTAATGGCATAATCAATAAAATATATTTTAAAAAAAAAACTCCATTTTAAAAACAAACAAAAAAAAAGAGTTGAACACATGTAAATTTGTAGAACATGTGATATATACACGGTTTATTTCATTACATGTTTAATTATAAGAAAACTCTATGTCACTAGCACATTAAACCAATCATTTTACAGATATTGTTTGGAATGAGGCTAGAGGGAAAAAAGCAATAGTAAGAAAAAAAGATTAAATGCCTAAGGTAAGCTGATACAGCAAAGATTGTGAAGGCAGCAGCTCCAGGTCTAGAATTGGGGAAATAGAGTATCAAGAGCTGGCTCTAGAGGCAATGACCTTAAACATCTTTATTAGCTCTCCTGCTCATTGGTTGTATGACCCTAGACAAGTCACTCAGCCTTTCAAAGCCCTGATTTACTTATGTGTTTAATGTGGATTCTACACACTTGTGCCCCCTATGGCTGTTCTGAGCATAACATATGGCTTATGAAGAAGAGCTCAGGGCTTGGAACCAACCCGGCATCAATCCTGGTTCTGATGCTCACCAGCTGTGTGATCTTGGGCAAATTGCTTACCTCTCTGAGCCTGCTTCCTCTTCTATAAGAAGGGCATAATGGTACTGTCAACGTAAGAAATGACCAAACCTGTAGAGAATTTTGATGAGTTTATTTGAACCAAACTGAGGACAATTGCTAGGAAACAAAATCTCAACAGATTCAGAAAATGCTCCAGAGAATGGCAATTTTGCAGGTTACTTCATTTTATTAATAATCACATTTTATTGATTATGGTATTATGGCTGTCCTGATTTTCCCCCTGCGCCCCCCTCCACCCAGCATCCCCCATACTCTCAGACAATCCCCACTCTATTTTTCATGTCCATTATTTTTCATTCTTAGGTTCTTTGACTACTTCATTTCCTATACTGTACTTTACATCCCCATGGTTGTTCTGCAACTACCTGTTTGTACTTCTTAATTCCCTCACCTCTTCACCCATTATGCCCCATGCCCCTCCCATCTGGCAACCATCAAAATGCTCTCAGTATCCATGATTTTCTCTCTGTTCTTGTTTGCTTAGTTTGTTTTTTAGATTCAGTTGTTGATAGATATGTATTTGTTGCCATTTTATTGTTTATAGTTTTGATCTTCTTTTCCTTAAATAAGTCCCTTTAACATTTCATATAATAATGGTTTGGTGATGATGAACTCCTTTAGTTTTTTTCTTATCTGGGAAGCTCTTTATCTGCCCTTTGATTCTAAATACCTTTGCTGGGTTGAGCAATCTTGGCTGTAGGCCCCTGCTTTTCATGACTTTGAATATTTCTTGCCAACGCCTTCTAGCCTGCAAAGTTTCTTGTGAGAAATCAGCTGACAATCTTATGGGAATTCCCCTATAGGTAACTAAATATTTTTCTCTTGCTGCTTTTAAGATTTTCTCTTTAGCCTTTGGCATTTTAATTATGATGCGTCTTGGAGTGGGCCTCTTTGCCTCCATCTTGTTTCGGACTCTCTGTGCTTCCTGGACTTGCATGTCTATTTCCTTCACCAAATTAGGGAAGTTTTCTTTCATTATTTTTTCAAATATGTTTCCAAATTCTTGCTCTTTCTTTTCTCCTTCTGGTACCCTTATGATGCAAATATTGGATTAGTTGAGGTTGTCCCAGAGGCTACTTACACTATCCTTGTTTTTTTGGATTGTTTTTTTCTTCTTATTGTTCTGATTGGTTGTTTTTTGCTTCCTTATGTTCCAAATCATTGATTTGATTCTTGGCTTCATCCACTCTACTGTTGATTCCCTACAAATTGTTCTTTATTTCAATTAGTGTATCCTTCATTTCGGACTGGATCATTTTTATACTGTTGAGGTTCTCACTAAGTTCCTTGAGCATCCTAATAACCAATGTTTTGAACTCTGCATCTGATAGACTGCTCAACTCCATGTTGTTTAGTTTTTCTGGAGTTTTGATCTGTTCTTTCATTTGGGCCCTGTTTCTTTGTCTCCTCATTTTGGCAGCCTCCCTGTGCTTGTTTCTAGGTATTAGGTAGAGCTGCTATGACTCCCTGTCTTGGTAGCATGACCTAATGTATTAAGTGTCCTGGGGGGTCCAGTGGCACAGCCTCCCCTATCACCCAAGTGGATTCTCAAGCTGTGCCCTTCATGTGGGCTGAATACACCCTCCTCTTGTAGTTGAGCCTTGATTGCTATTGGTCAGTGGGAGGGATTTACCCAGGTCAGCTGCAAGGACTGGTTGTGACCACTGACCACCAACCTCCACCCTCTGTGGAGGATCAGCGGTTCAGGGACAGGGTGGTGGTGCACCAACATGGTCTGTAATAGTCCACTGAGAGCACAGGCTCTGGAGTTTCCTATGGTGAGGGCCAAGATCAACCTACACCTTTGTTTTGCCTGGGGCCACCCTGCCTGAGCTATAAAGCAATCTGAGATGGCTGCTACTTGTGCTGGGCTGGGAGATTCCCAGGGGAAACCAAGCTGTGAATCTAGGCTGGCTCCTGTTGGTGCTTGCCCTGGGGCTCACTGAGGCCACCTGTTGTTTGTTTGATAGGATTTAGGAAGTTGTGAAGCATAAGCCAAGACCAGCCATTCATGTGGAAAAGCAGCTTGGGTTGGATCATAAGTTGGGTGGGGGAGAGTCCCTGGGTGTCTGGAGTGGGGGCAAACAGTGTTAGCTAGGTTGATGGAGTCTCAGATGTGGCACCAGCCTGTCAACTTTGTGGCTCTGTGGGGAGAGGGTTTGCAAAAGAGACTATGGCCCACCTCTCTGTTTGGGAGAAGGCTGTCCCCCAGCTCTCACCTTGATGCCACTTCACTTTCTCCCTGTATGTCACTGGTAACCTTTCAGCTACTACCCCAGTGCTAGAGCTCAGAAGGAGTGAGTCTGATTAAGTCCATGTGTGGGATCTTTAAGAGGGATTGCTTGGGACTCCAAAAGTTTCGTCCACTGACTCAATCCTCACTGGTTTTCTCAGCTGGCAGCTTATCTTCCTGGCACTGGAATCCTGGGCTGGGGGCCCTGGTGTGGGACTGGGACTCCTCACTCCTGAGATATCTCTCCTAAATTTTTATCCACCACACATGGAAGTGGGACCAGCCCATTTTGTGTCTCTGCCCCTCCTACCAGCCTGGATAGATGTGGTTTCTTTAACTCCATAGTTGTCAGATTTCCATTCAACTTGATTTCTGATGGTTCTGAGTGATGGTTGTTCTATATTTTAGTTTTAACTTTGATGGTTGTGTGAGGAAGTGAGCCACATTTACCTACACCACCATCTTAACTGGAAGTCTGCTGGTTATTTTATACATTAGAATCAGAGGAGGAGGGGTAAGGAGAGTTACATGAAATCCATTGGTGGTAGATTAAGGGGGAAGAAGAAAGGTAAGCAAGAAAATCTCTGGGATTGGATCAAAAGTAAAGCATAGAACATATTTCTTTTATATTGATGGATATAGGATAATTAATAGTCAACATTCACAGCAGATAGAGATGGTATTTGGGAAACAAGATAACAATGAAGGGTTCTGTCTCTGGTGTGTGTGTGCCCTGGGGGGTCTGGAAAAGGAGATTACTCTGGCATTTCAAACTTATCCTAGATGAAGAAAGACAATAGACAAGCTCAGTTAAGGTAAAGATCGACCTTTGTCAAGGAAGCTACAGGCCTTGGATATGACTACCCACCATGACTCACTTTTAGTGAAGAAGTTTTAATTTCAGACCATCCCATGTGGTTACTTCCAGTCCCTGAGTTTGTAAGGCTGGTCATCCAGGTCTCCCCATGTGC
This sequence comes from Macrotus californicus, assembly GCA_007922815.1. Classification (NCBI taxonomy): domain Eukaryota; kingdom Metazoa; phylum Chordata; class Mammalia; order Chiroptera; family Phyllostomidae; genus Macrotus; species Macrotus californicus. Next base: position 155,725 of record VMDR010000615.1, read on the forward strand.
TTGTCAGGTTAATATGTGGTCTTTTTTTGTCCACAGTACCTGACTGCAAGGGTGGTCACAAGAATTTGATGAGTTAACTCACCTTTTCAATGATGTCTGGTGTATTGTGAGGGTTCAGTCAAAATCATTATTAATAGTCACTCTGGGAACAGCTCTGGATGTAAGCTGAAATAGTCCCTGCTAGAGGCCTTGACTGGAGTAAGTCCCAGCTCCAGGCCAAGCCCTTTCCAACTAGGCTGATGTCAGAATTCTAAATTAGAAGTCCACATCCTGCTATTGTCCCTAACACCATGGCCTCAAGGCAGGGAGATGATGTCATGGGAACTGATGCTTTTGTCCTGAAAGGATGGGCAAGGATGGGTAGGGCAGCCTTCATAGGGCAGTCCTTTTCTCTGATTCCTGCTTGGACCAGAAGTTCTAGGGATGTCCAAAGATCTTTCTTTTTCAAAGGCTTCTGCCTGATTTGAACATTGTACAGGGAGCATATATTGCTTGTATGGTCACAAATGAACAAGAAGGTTATTTTCATTTTGAAAAAACAATCCAGAGCTAGCTTGCACCCCTCTAGATTCCCAGGGTCAGTTCCTGACCTATCTGGGTCACTTGCTCCTTGGCATGGCTCTCTGTGAAAATAATAGAACAGGGAGCCCTGGTTCCTTCAGCTGCAGACTATTCTGACTCTAAAGTTAAAATAAGAACACTAACTACCTCCTAGGCCCAAACAAGCCACAGACTTTTCAGTAAGGTGCCAAGCACATAATGAGTACTCAGTACATGGAAGCTTTATTGTTACACATGAGTGTTCACTATGTCCTGTGCCAAATATCTTGCATGCTTTATTTTATTTAATCTGCACAAGAATCCAAGAGGCAGGTTCCCATTTTACAGATGAGGAAACTGAGACTCAGAGAGGTGAAAGGACCTCCCCAAAGTTATGAAGTCAAACCACACGGCGTCTTTTGCCTGGTATGCCCTTTCCCCAAGTCTGAATTCAGCCTGATGTCACTTCCCTGAGGGGGCCCCTCTGTTAGCTGATTCCCTCTGACGTTGCTTTGGGCTCTTTGACCCTGTATTCACATTTCAATTGTCTGGGAGCTTTCAAAAATCCGGCTGCACACAAATGAATCATAGTGTCTGGGGGTGGGACACAGGCATTGGTATTTTAAAAATCTTCCCAAGTCACTATAGTGACAGGCTAGGGCTAAATGCGGCTGTGAGAGATGATTACCCGGCGAAGGAGTAAAGGTGGACGTTTCTCCTCTACATCTTATGTGTCTTTCTGACATCCCTGGTATCTGACTCATAAGGTTGGGGGAGCATTTCTGTTCCACCTGCTCTCGACAGCCCCTAAGAAAAACCGATACTGAAGCAACCAGTATGTGGTTCAGTGGGTGAATGGATAAATCAACCATGGTACTTCCAGATGACAGAATATCATTCAGCAGTAAAAAGAAATGAGCTATCAAGCCATGAAAAGACAGGGAGGAAACTTAAATGCACATGACTAAGTGAAAGAAGCCGATTTGAAAAGGCTATATACTGTATGATTCCAGCTAAATGACATTCTGGAAAAGGCACAACTATGGAGACAGCAAGGGCCAGGGGTTGTGGAGGGGATGAGTAGCTGGAGCACGGAGGATTCCTGGGGCAGTGAGGTCATTCTGTATGACAGTATAATGATGGATACATGTCCTTACACACTTGTTCAAACCCATAGACTGTGCAAGCCAAGAGGGGACCCTAATGCAAACTATGAACTTGGGTGAGTATGATGTGTCAGTGTAGATTTATCGGTTGTAACAAATGTGCCCCTCTGGTGGGGGATGCGGTTAATGGGGGGAGCTGTGCATGTGTGGGGGCAGGGGGGACGGGAAACCTCTGTCCCTTCCTCTCAATTTTGCTGTGCACCTAAAACTGCTCTTAAAAGAATAAAGCTGTTTTTATTTTTTAAATTCACTGTTGGACAAGCACTTCCAACTCATTCATTCATTCCCTGGGCCTGGCCCAGCTGAATCCTGGGAGGTCGGTGTGCACTACCAGCTCAGTGGCTTCTGCTGGGTAACACTGGGCAGTGTACTTACCTTTCTGTGCCTTAATGAGTTCCTCCACATCCAACATCAACGAGGTGCCTGGGTTTCAAGCCCTATGGCCATTACAAGTGCGGCTAGGGATTCAGGGGCCCGCGCCTGTGGGCCTCTCTGTGGAACGGGAGGACTGCACAACACGGAAGGCAGCAGGGTTGTCTGACACCAAGAGAATGCCTTGTGCAAAAGGGAGGAGGGAAGGGTCTCCTGATTCCCTGGAGGAAATTGCTGTGGTCGGTGGAAGGGGAGGAAACAGTGTGTGCATATGTGTATTCGTGTCTCAGATACATGTAATCATGTGTGTGAGTCTGGAGGGGGTGTCTCTGAGGGTGTGAGTGCCGGGAGTGTGTGTGCGTGCAGTGGAGTGTGCATATGTGATGCCTACGTGCAAATACGAATGTATGGCTATGTGAGTTTGCATGAGGGTTTGGTGTTTATATGATACAAACATGTGACTATGTAAGTGCATATACGTGTGTAAACTGTGGATGTGTATGCAGCGGATATATGTATGATGTGTGACTGTGTAACAAGTGTGTATTTGTGTGTACAAGGGTGTGTGTGTTATTAGCTGGATGTTGATTGGCAAGTTGTTTAACCTTTCTGTGCCTCAGTTTCCCTATGTCTAAAATGAAGGTAAGTACTGTCAGGGTGGATTAAAGGAGGCCACAAGTTCTTTGCCACTCCTACCATGCACTGACAGGTGAGGGGAACATCCGTGTCAGTTCCCCTTGAACCTGGGCTGGACTTGTGACTTGTTCTGATCAGTAGAATCTGGGCCTTGAGAGATCACAGTTCTGCATTAGCACACACAGAACACTGTCTCTCAGAACCCAGTGCCTGAGCCGTGAGAATCTAGAGCCAAAAGGTGAGGCCACGTAGAGGGACATTTAGGCACGCTGGTCGTCAGTGCCAGCTGAGCTCACAACCCACAGCAGCAGCACCCGCCTGCTGTGGGAGCAAACCCTCCGGACAGGATAATCCATCTCAGTCAATCTTCACAAGACTGTGGTCCGAGCTGACGTTAGGGGCAAAACCATCAGCAGGTCTCAGTTAACATATGGAATTGTGGGAGAATAGTGGTGGCTGTTTTTAAACCATTAAGTTTTAGGATGGTTAGTTATGTAGCAAATTGTCGAGGAAAGATTGCTGCCACAAATCCACTGCCAACAGGAGTTTCCAATCTGGAGTGCAGTAAAAGGAGCGACTTTATTCAAGTAAACAGTATGCACCTGGCCAGGTAGCTCAGTTGGTTAGAGTATCATCCTGATACACCAAGGTGGTGGGTTTGATCTCCAGTCAGGGCACATATAAGAATCAACCGATGAATGCACAAATAAGTGGAACAACAAATTGATATTTCTTTCTCCCTTCCTTTTTCTCTCTAAAATCAATAAATTAAAAATCAAAAGCTTGTAAACTAGGTAAACAGAAGAAACCAAAAGTACATTCCTCCAGACAAAGAGGAAGCCCACATAGATAGAGAAAGGGCCAGTTCTGGTCCCTGACTGGTCCATTTTGATACAAATGAACATTTGCACAGTTTGACTGGTCCAAATTGCACTGCCTAGATTGGTCAGAATAGTGTGTCCTGACTGGTCGGTCATCATGGTGCCACTCTGGTCAGTCAAGATGCAAATGAGGATATTGCTGTGCAGCTCCAGTTCGATGTGGCTGGTCTCAGTCCACTGGTTGAAATATGATACCAGACACTCTGTTTTAAGGGTCTGCAGAGCTGGCAGGAATACAGAGCAGCAGGCTTGACAGCCTAGTCTGTGGCTTTTCCCTGACATGCAGCGTGCATGAGAGGTCCCGTATAAACAAGAACTGATAGACTGATTATAAATTTGGGACCAGTTAACCACAGGAGTCCTTTCTGACAGGTATATATATTCCTTCTCAGAGTCAAGAAAATAGATAACTGATACTTTGTACTTAAGCACTTAGAGGAGTAGGCAAACTTCCTGACAAGAGCTGGGCAGTAAATATTTCAGGTTTTGCCCCTGTACAGAAGCAGCCACAGATAATGACTAATGATGTCCGTGGAAATCAGGCTCTTCCACAGGATTGCCAGGAAAGCATTCCAAGGACCCATGCGCTGGAGATTCTGATGCGGCAAGATGATTTATTTGTGATACAAGATCAAAAGAGTGCCCCTGGGTCTCCAGTGTCCCATCCCTGTCTGTCCTGCCATGGGAAAAGTCCAACCATGTTTTCAGCAAGGCCAAAACAAAGGTCAATATCCAGAGTTTCTATTTCATATTAAAGCTTAGTCCTCTGGAGCCCATGCAGTTTGCTGCGGACCCTGGTAGCTGCTAGACCCACATGGGGTCTCCTGGGTGAGAGAGAGAATGTGCAAACACATGGGGAGAGTGCTGGTCACTGAGCAAGAAACACAGAGTTCTTCTTTGTTCCCCTGGCATTATATTAGCCTGGACTTCGGATGAGCCATGTGCTTTTTCAAAATAACCAATCAACTTTCCAAGCTTTCATGGGCTTTTGATAGGTCCACTCCCTGGTTAGACTGACAGGTCTCCATGGTCAAGCACCTCCCCCAGTACCCCCCAACAATCTGTTACTGAAGGGGGGAAGGGAGGAGTGTTAATCCCCTTGGTGGAGCAATGCTATGATCCCCTGGGGTGTGAAGCTATAGCTTCCTGGTGAAGCAAATAGGCTCTTGCTCCCTAATTTATTAAGCTCAATGTCTAATTCTCCTTGCTCCTTGTATTAATAATTAGCTAACTACCTACAGTAACACTTATTGGGAAGACCTGAGTTAGGGGGCTCCCCCTCCTTGGTTCTTGCCTTGCTCACAGGAGAAGAATTCAAGCAAGAGACAACACATACAGTAGAAATGAGACAGCAGGTTTATTTATGAAATACACTTGAGCAAAAGGCTGCAAGTAGGCACTGAGCTAATCCGAGTGCTGCACATATATTGGAAAATGAAGCTGTAGTTTGTCTATACGCTTGAGCAAAAAGCTGCAAGTGGGCACCCAACTGAGTGCCCAGACTATCAGGACTCCAGGAGTTACTTATATACTTTAGCCAGCTTCTAGGCAGCCCTCCTCCTACCCCTTCCAGACCTTGGGATCAATATATAGTTACAGAGCCTTTCTCAGCTAGTAGGTCCTGAGCTAGTGAAATTGCTACAGAGGCTTCCTTGCCCAGCACATAGAACTTCAAGGACCTCCCCCTCCTCCTGCGCTACCATAGTTTTGGTCATGATATTCGGAATGCCTGTTAACCTTATCGGACCAGGCTCAAGACTGCCAAATCAACGGGTGAGACATGTCTCCCTCCCCCTTCCTGCCTTGGTTTACTATCTATCCTGCTTAATGACACTAGGATTGTTGCAATCATCAACTGAGGGTGGTTTGTGTCAATAAATACGCATGGCTATGTTCCAATAAAACTTTGTTTACACAAACTGGCGGCAGGCTAGATTTGGCCCACGGGCAATCGTTTGCCTAGACCTAGAAAACTGCCTGGAACACAATAAGTGCTATTATAGTGTTAGCTATCAGTGTGTATGTGCAAGTTCAGGAACATGGCTGTCTATGCACGCATATGTGTACACACATGTCTGCATGGGAAGCATATGTCTGAATGAGTGTAAATGTATCTATGTGCCTAATCTGTTTAGTCCTGTAAAAACAAAGCAATAAGCTTGGACTAGCCAACATTTCAAGGCAGTTATCTCTGGCCTTCCTGCTTCTGTTCTGGGGAGAAAGGGAAGCATCTTAGAAAGCCAAGAGAAGAAAGAACTGGTATGTCCCTGTCCATCTGGGTTAAGTTTGGAGGGAAGCCATCATTTGGTGTCCAGGCTACTGTAGGGCCAGCAGCCCACACCTTCTCTTCTACAGAAAGGAGAATGAGGTCAACCCTCTGCAGGGAGAAGGAGGGGACACTGTAAAACTGAAAAAGGAACTCTGGAGCTTTTAAGGAAGGGCTTGGGGGTTGGGAAGAAAACTATTCCTCCTCCTTGGTTGGGTGGCTTTTCCAGGCAACTTGTAAACATCTGCCTGCTGGTTTCATTTTGACCTCCCACTGTGGGACTCATGAGGGGCTACTTCCTACTTCCTGCATGACTAACCTCCTTGGCTGGGTTTGCAAGGGCCAGAAGTGCTGCAAGTGTTCCTTTAGGAAGCGGCCGATGTAGATTCAAATCCCCGTCTGCACTTACTTTGCTAAGTGGCCTTGGGGCATGTGTCCTCACTGTGCTGAGCCTCAGTTTCCTCATCTATAAAATGGAGATGATATTAATACCACTTCCTAGGACAACTGCAATGATCAACTGAGGACAATATGTGTCAAGCATTGGGCATGGAGCTTTGCATGCAGTAAGTGCTCTGCAAGGTGACACCCTACGACAGACCCGCCTGGTTTAGTGTGCTGGGCTTCAAGATTTCAGAGAAGCCTGCCCTAATCCCTTGGGGCTTCAGTAAGGTCCCTTCTCATTTAGTGTCATAGAAACCTGTGGGTTTTTTTTTCCTTCAAAGCATTCACCTCTGTTATTCAGCACTAATTGGCATGCTTATTTGACAAGGTGTCTCCTCCAGCAGCCTGGAAGCTGCAGACAAATGACTTGGTGCCTGTTGTGCTAACCACTCTATCCTGGGTGCCAGCACAGGGCCTGGTACATAGATGGTACTCCATGATTCTTCACTGCATGTGTGAATGGAGATGGAGCACTTCATAATTTGTAATTCCCTGTGGCCCTAGTGAAGAGCATTTTCTCCCCATTTTTAATCAACACATCAATTTGAGGGGCTTCCAATGGGGTCTTCCAGAATGAGGCTACGATAGGAGACTTCTTCAGCACCCTGTTGCATTAGTTAGGTTAGGTCGGGCTATGCTGTGGTCTCAAAGAACCCTAATGTTTCTCTTCAGAGGCCTACCATCCCAAATGCATATTTTCACTCATGTGAAGTCCAGTATGAATCAGGTAATCATCAAGGGCAGCTGCTTTCTTCACAGTGACTCAGTTCCATTTTGTGATGCTGACATCTCCATACTTGGCCTTTATTGCCTCTGCAGGATCACATGCAAGTCCCTTCTGCTCACTGCTCATTGGTCAGAACCAGTCACTTGTCCCTGCTAACTGTTGGGGGGCTGGGATGTAGTCAAGTCCTCAAGGATATTAAGCAAGCAGAAGTGCCTGTGCCAATGTGGGAAGTGCTCAGACATCTTGGCTGGTCTTACGGGGCTGGACTGAGTAAGATGAGACCCAAATACATTTGGAAGACTTGGAAAGTGAAGATTCCTACTAATTCTAATTAGACCACTTTTGAAAACCAGGTATTTGTCAGAGGAAAAACAATCAATCATTACAAATCCTTTGCTTATAATATAGAGCAGTGTTTTCAGTGCAGCTTCTTGCCAGGCAAGACCCTGAGGGTTCCTCATCTCTGAATGCCTCACCATTTTTCTCTGTGGTTGAAATATGTTTTAATGGTTTTGTTTTGATAACGAGCGACAGTTGCCCATCAGAGGTATAGCTCCTAATTCGAGGAGATCAATGATTAAATAAATCATGAAGATAAAAATTTTTGATGAGATTAGGCCCTTAAAAGGTTTTCATTTGAGTCTGGCACACAGTAGGACTTCTAATTCCCCCTTTCCCCCAACTTCACTGGAAGGTGTCTTGATAGACTTCAATTTTTTTAAAGGGCTAGATCAAAGTCCCTGTGTCTTAGACAGTGGGGGTGGAGGAGAAGGAGACTGAGACAAAGTGTGGGCAAAACCATTGAATATTTATGAAAATAGCCAGCATTTTGTGAAGACAGGCTGTATCTGATACGTATTTTCTCTGGGCTAGGCTAAAAGAATGAGGTTACTGTCCCTCCAAATATAGAGGCTTTTCTTTGCTGAGAAATATCAGGATGACTCTGATGGTTTTTATTTTTTCAAAATATTTTTCATTGTTTCCATCTCCCTGGGGTTGAAGAAAAGAGGAACTGCTAATAGGCTTAAATCCTGTGCATACTTAGCAATGAGATTTTGCCTTGTGTCTCTTCAGCTAGAGTTCCATCCTAGGATTTTATTCCCACTCTCCTCCATCCGCCCCTTCAGCTGTCTGTCTCTACCAGGAACCAAACTTCACACCCACCAGCTGGTGGTTCCCAAAACACCTGGTGTGGAAATCACAGGTTCTCTACTGAAAAGTTCCAGAAGGCACATCTGACCTACATCAGTGGTTCACAACCTTGGCTGCAGCCTAGAAGTATCCAGGGAGCTGTGAAAAGCGCCCACGCCTGGGCTGCAACCCCTGAGTCTCTGACTCATTCGGCCAGAGTGGGGTCATGAGCATGGATAATCTTACAAAGCCCCTTGTATATTATCATAGGTCCAGGAATGAGAATCACTAGTTCAAGCTTTCTTCCAAGACTCAAACAATGCAAATCAAATTTCACTTGAGAAATGAAATGGGGAAAAAGCTTGTAAGAAGATGACACAGTTTGAAAGAAAGAGATATGGGGGTGATCCTCCCTTCTGGGAACATGTACAACAGATATTCACAGCTGCAGTCCTGTGGGAAGGGAGGTTTCATGATGGGGAGGCACTGGGCAGAATGCCCAAGGGTGATCCCCTCTTAAATGGATTCCAGAGCAGGGCCCTGGACGGGTAGCTCAGTTGGTTAGAGCATTGTCTCAATACGCCAAGATTCTGGGTTCAATCTCTAGTAAGGGCACATGCAGGAAGCAACCAATGAATGCATAAATAAGTGGAATAACAAATTTCCCTCAAATAAATAAAACCTATAACAGGAGGTACTATCACCCTCATTTTGCAAATCAGAAAACTGATGTCTAGACAACTTAACTGACTTGCCCCAAAGATTATGGCCAGTGAATGGTAGAGCCGAGACTTCAATCTTAACATTTATGGAGCATTTACTATATGCTAGAATTTAGGCAAGTATAAACTATACAATCATGGTATTATAAATTCTCTAATTCTCACTTCTTTGACATAATCTGCTATTTATTTCTACCATTTATGTGGCAGAATCTTATTTACCCACAAATACCCACTCTTCCTGCACATTTTGCTTAGGGCTGCTGTATGACAGGTGCCAGGCACTCTTTCCCAGCTTCCCTTGCAGCTAAGAGTAGTCATGTGACACCATTCTGGCCAATGAGATGTAAGAGGAAGTCTACAGAGTTCTGTAATCCATTTCCTCTTCTCCATGCCTGTAGTATGCAGTATGGGATCTTGACATGACAAGCATAAGGATAGCAATGGAAATAAGGATAAAAAACTGAAAATGGCAGAGCAAAACAATGCCCCGATTCATCCATACCTTTCTGGCTGCCTATCACCAGGCTTCTGGCTGACAAGGAAATATAAGCCTCTATTTGTTTGTCATCATAGGTTAGGTTTTTATCAGTGTGGCCAAATGTATTCCTAAGTGACAGTGCTTCCTAAATGACCTTCATCACTGTTGTTCTGTTCTTTAAAGGTGAACACACTGCCCACCAGCTTAACACCAGCCAGCATTGGACCGAAGCTGAAGCTCAGTCATGTTAGGGATACTGGATCAATGTCTTAATTGTATTAACCTTTGAGACCTGTGGCACTTCGTCACCTGAGTCAGCAGTTTAGTTTTTGCAGCTTCCGTTTGCTTTTACAAGGTAAGGACAGATACAGGAACATGGTCCAACAGCTGTGTTAACACAGTGCTCAAAGATGGCAATACTGCCACCACCAACCATCGAATGGGAGGCCAACACCCCACTGTGCTTCCGCTGCCAAGGGAAACCGGGGTTCACTGTGGAGAAGGTGGTTCACTGTCAGTCAAGTGCTTGTATTGGAGTCTGGCTGCTTGAAAGTTAAATGCACAGAAGTGAAGGACAGCCTGTATTTACTCTAGTGTTAGCCCTAGCATGCCAGGTTTTTTAAAAAGCTTCCAAATCAGTTAGCTGAGCAAGAAACTACCACTAACTCAGCAGCTTAAAACAATGTCTATTATTGCTATGGTCCAGCTGAGTGGTTCTGCTGACCTGGGCCAAGTTTAGCTGGTCTTAGATGGGCTTGCACAAGTGTTTCAGTCTGTTGACATGTCAGTTGTGGGTGAGAAAGGGATTGTGGGGCTGGTCTGGGATGGCCTCACTCACCTGTCTCACAGGTGGCTGGCTGGCTATCAGCTCTGGTAAAAGGGCTGGTTGGGTCACATGGTCTCTCATCCTCACCTGGTGGTGGCAGGCTTCCAAGAGAACAATCAGGTGCCAGCAAAGTGTCTTAAGGCCTGGGCCAGGAACTTTGGTCCAGCACAATGTCTTTTGTGGTATTATATTGATTTATATTACCATATTTTGCCATGTATACTAAGCAGGTTTTTGCCCACATTTTTGAGGAAAAAACAAGGATGCGCATTATACGTGGGTATAATGATTACACACCATGAGTATAAGAATCCCATGTATAATGTGCACAAAAACATGCATTATACACAGCAAAATAGAGTGTACTGTGGTATATCAGAATGCGTGCCACTACATCCCACTAGTCACATTCCAGTTTCAGGAGGTGGGCAAAAGTTCCCCTTCCCACCTCCCTTCTGGATGGGAGAGACTGCAAAGTCACTTTGCAAAGGGTGTGGGTATAGGAAGAGTTGTAGAACAGGGACTATGTTTGTAATCGGTCCAGCATAGCACCCAGACTGAGAGCTTTTCACAGAGGGGAACACCATGGGCATCAAGGAAAGAGATGAGCAAAATATGGCAGCAGAGGGATGGTTGGGTGGATAAGATAGAAACAAACCCACAGTGGAAAAAGAATGAGCAGCAAAGGGAGCAGAGGAAGAGGCCGCAGACACAGGCTAAATGTCAATTCTATTCTGAAAATTCTTTCTACACTGACTTCTACTGGGTGCTTAATACGAGTATATGTCAAGCACTTCAGAGGTACCAGCTCATTTATTCCCAAATTACTCCTATAAGAAACATTCTATTATGAATCCCACTTACAGAGGAGGGACTTGAGATTCAGAGAGCATTAGGTAACTTGCAAAGAGAAACCCAGATGAGAAGTGCAGGAAGGAAGCCTTGAAGACAGGTCTCGGCATTAAAGTGCTGGCCCTAACTGGTGCTATTCTGAGTCTAGGGTAGCTTGTCTCTCTGTCCCTACTTCAGACCCACTCACCCCGCCTCACCCAGGCCTGGATCACTGCAGCATCTGATGACTTCCAGTTTGATTACTTCCAGCCAACCTCTTCTGCAGAGAGCCAGAGAGTAAATATTTTCAGTGTTGTGTCCCAATTACTCAACTCCGCCAACGTTAGGGTGAGAACAACCAGAGACAGAATGTAACTGAATGGGCGTGGCTGTATTCCCATAAAACTTTATATATAGAAAATGTAAATAAAGTAAAAATAAATCATTTGCCAACTCCTGCTGAATCCAGTTCTCCACCTTGCAGACGGAATGAGCCAAACTCAAATGCTGACCCCGCCATTCTTTGCCCATCCAGTATCTTCTGGCTCAGTCCAGACTTGCAGCGAGGTTTACAGCCTTGCAATCAACACATGGCCCCTGAGCCACTGCCACCACCATCACCCCGAAGCTTGTTACAAATGCAGAGTCTCTAGACCTGGAGAACATTATGCTGAGTGAAATCAGTCAATCAGAGAAAGACAAATACCATGTGATCTCACTCGTATGTGGAATCTAATGAACAAACTGAACAAGCAAGCAAAACAGGGACAGACTTGTACGTGGAGAACAGATGACAGCTAGTGCCAGGGCGGGGGGCGGGGTGGGGGGGCGGTGCAGGGCAGGCAGTGGAAGTCAGGAGATAGAAGAATTGCGCAAAAAGGAAAAAGGACTCATGGACATGGACAACAGTGTGGTGATTGCCAGGGGATGGGGAGTATAAGGGGACTAAATATTAATGGAAAAAATATAATAAAGATTAAATTTAAAAAAATGCAGAGTCTCAGGTCAAACCCAGATCTGCTGAAGCAGAATTTGCATTCTCAACCAATGAATGCATAAATAAGTGGAACAACAAATCAATCTCTCTCCCTTCCTCTCAAAATCAATCAATCAATCAAAAATTAACTAAAGAACTTGCATTCTAGCAAGAATCCCAAGGTGATGTGCACCCTCGTTTGAGAAGCTCTAGCTTCTAGCTGTCCTGTTGTCTTCTCACCTCTCCCACCCCATCTCCATCTCCACTTTCTAGCCAAATTCAAATGCTCCTTTCACCTCTGTGCTTGATGCATTTTTCTCCAGCCCAAGTCCCTTCACTTAGCAAACCCCTTCCTCGGTCTGGATCTCAATATAGATGTCACTTGTTCTAAGCAGCTCTCCCCAAACTGCATGAGGTGCTCCTCTTCCATGTTTCCATAGCTTTTCCCACCCCCCACCCAACATCAGGATCACTTTGACTGCCTGTCTCTCGCAAGTTTCTGCCCTCATGAGAAAGAGACCACATCTGTCTTGGTCATCACTATCCACGTCCTCAGTGCCCAGGGACAGTAGCCAATGAATAACTACTTGTTAAAAAACTAAAAGCGACACACACCACCCCACTTTCCCCTGGGCTAAAGTCCTGCACAACTACTGTTTAATCAGCCTGTGGGTACAAGTTTCCCCAAACTTCCACCTGGCTCCAAGTCTTTGAAGAGTCCTACATAGCCTCCAATATTCCATTTCTCACTAAGCCTGGTAGTTTTTCATATTAGCATATGTTTACCATTTGGAGACAGCCCGAGGGCCTAAGAGATTTCTGGGCAAAATTCTTGAACTATAAATTTGAGCTATAAATTAGCCACAGGCCAAGACTTGAATTGTGTGTGTGTGTGTGTGTGTGTGTGTGTGTGTAGAGGGGTGGGTAGAAGAGGGACATGGGCAAAAGGTTCTAGGCAAGGAAAAAAAAAAAAAGACTTGAAGGCAGAACCCCAGGCTGTGAGCCTACAGAGCTGTGAACTGGCATCCCTTCCTACCTGAGTATGGAGCCATGTCTGTACCAGCAAGGACCCCGGTGTTGCTGAATGGGAAAAGATGGCTATACACCCAGACACTGAGATCAGGGGAGGCTTCCACAGGGAATCATAAGCCAGGGCAGCCAGAGGCTGCCCTCCAGGAAGATGAGACCCTTCCCAAAATCTCACATCCAGTCCAGAGGTTTCTACAGGTTCCTTTATTGACAAAGCAAAGTATAAAAGAACAAGGTCCCAAATGACCCATATGATTAAAAGTGCAAATTTACTCCAACCTGAAATAGAAAACAAATGGCAGGCCTCAACTATTTGGGCCGCGGGAATACGGTGTGATTAAAATGCCTTTTAATCACACAACTGTAGCAGCGGAACCGTGTTTGATGAACTCTTTGGTCTCTGTTATTGGAAGAAAACACGCTGTGACCGCAGCGGACACACTGCGTCAAAATACCCGGTTTGGGGTCAAAACACACATTAAAAATCACAATAAAATAAGAGGAATGTTTTAAAGTCAAATGACTAAATCAAGGCACTTTTTTTTTTTAAAGCAAAAGGTGCTAAAATATTCCTGAATATCTGATACTTCACAAATCAGATTACGTGTCATTTAGCTGCGTGTTTTAGCCTGTTCTCTCTGTGTAGATGACCACACGCACCTTCCCCTGATCCCAGCTTCTACCTGCTTTCTCCCCACCAAACCGTGTGCTACAAAGGTATAAAAAAATAAACAGTAGGTCTAAGTAATAGACATGTGATTTTTAAAAAAATTAATGCCACATGATAACACTGAACTTCTTTCCCTTTCAGGGGACACTGGAAATATTAATGAGATTCACTTTTTCCACTACTGCGGAGGGAGGTAATAACCTTCCTCTCTTCATGGGTGGAATAAGTTAAGTCTTTGGCATCAAGGTCAAAAGCCACATTTTACAGAAAAAGAGGCTTACTCTGTGAGGATAACAGAGACGGTTTGGAAGCAGTTAGGTTAATTCCTTCAGAATGCTAGGATGTTGGTTTTGGTGGGAGCCACGGAGTCAGAAAGGGATAGACATTATCTGATCAGAACAGTGTTCTTGGTGATAGAAATGGCAGCCAGCCTAACAAGCTTGGCCCGAGGGCCCAGCACTGTTTTTCTGGTGTGCAAGGCCACCAGCTATCATTTCTAAGGCCCAGGCAAGAACACTACTAAACATAATAATAATTCATTTTAAAATAATAAAATGCAAATAAAAAAGAAACAAGTTATTCTGCAATCCTTCCTGATGACTCATCTTCAAACTCCCACATAGCCTAGTTTAGCCGGCCCACCAGGAAGGAAATGCCAAGAACTGGCCCCAGTGGCTTTTGCTGGAGGTCTGACAGCAAAGAACAGCTCCAGGACAGAGGGTCCTTCTGGGAATTGTAGGTTAAGTGTTATCTGTGGCTGTGTTCATTTTTTTTTTTTTTTTGGTTTGTTTCTACAACAAAGCTTAGCTCTGAGAGATAAAAAAGGCTGAAATATCACTCCCCAACTGTGTATAACATCATATCCATAACAGATATAACCTTATACAAACTTGGGGGGTTAGCTCTGTGAGGCAAGGGTCGGAAACTGGAGGCCTGCAGGTTCAATCAAATGTTTTGTTTGGCCCACATGGTGTTTTGGACATTTAAAAATTATTTTGTTTAAAAGTCAGAAAGTTTCACTTAAAAAAAAAAAAATCCTGATATCTGGCCCCTTGTGCTCCCCGTTCCCTGCCTGGAGCCAAGTCGTGGCCCTCAAGACAAGCAGTCCCCACCGCCCACCCACCCCTTCTCTACCTTGTTTCTGCAGGCTGCTGAGTTTGCGACCCCCGATTTTAAAAGAACACATACCTAAAAATGTGTATCCTAACCCAAACCTCTTTCCCAACCTCATATGATTTCCACCCCATCTCTCCTTCCTTTCACTTCCTTCCAGAGTCCTTCATATTTCTCTTGGTTCACTTGCATTCTTCCTTCTTTCACTTAAGTTTCATTTTGAAAAAAAAAAAAAAAAAAAATCCACCTCCCACTCCCTGCCCTCGAGCATTCTAGGATGCCTCCCAGGACTGGTCAGTGGGAGTTACTGAAGAGTGTCTCATCGGCTGAGTCATTTTCCCCAAACATTTTCTCTGAGCACTGACTGTGGACAATCAATCTTTCTTTAAAAAAAAAAAGCCATGAGGAATTCTAAGCCTTCCTGTATAAGAATATTTGCAAATGTGAATTTCCAGTACCAAGTATACACCAAAAATGTGTACTTTTCTGATCAAGGTCATGATGGAGCCCCTAATAAAATACAGAACGGAGCTTAATTTAAGTGGCTCGGGCAACCATCACACCTGGCTAATATGCCATATTATTTCACTTGTACACAGTACATGCTTGGGATTACTACACATTGATCAAAATTGATCGAAAACTCTAGGTTTTGGTCACCATGTACAGAGAACAATTGCTCGGCATGGCATTTAAATAAAACATTAATATTTAAAAAATTCACAAACACAATGCCCCATGAATTTAAAAAAATAATAAAATTTTAAAATCTTGAGGATGGGTGAGGCTTTGGGTGATTAACCTGAAGAAAAACAACAACAAAACCTACAAAAACAGTATGTTATCAGATTTAAAGTTCAAAACACTATTAAAATAAAAAAGAAGCCTATTAACTCAGCTAGACATATTTGGAAAATTCAGCTTTTCAAGCTTTATAATCCTTCCAAGAGCCTCGCTGTCCCTGGTTCCAGTAGCCTTAATGACTACAGGGGAAATTGTGGCTGACTAGGAAACAATATAGGACCTAATTCCTGTTGGCATTTACTTTAAAAAGTAATTTTTAAAAACACTGTGCAGTTTATATCTTCGCAGGAAGTTGGTAGACTGGTCCCTTCGCTAAATGCAGTACCTTATAACCTAACACTGACCTCAAAAGCTAGAAATAATCTTTGTGGTACCAAGGGGAAGTCTCCCTAAAACAACCTCAAAGAGAAAGCTCACTTGCAACTCCTACAGTCCAAGGTTGCAAAGGATGTAAGAAGTCTCTGCAGTTCTGCCGAGGATGTCCCATAAATTATTTATTCCCAATGATTTCCTGCAGTGGCTGAGTAGGCCCCCTAATGAAAGCTTAAAGAGTTCCCTTAAAATAACTCAGAAGTTAAACATGGCCCTATTTGGGTGGCTACTTCTATCTTCCAAGTTTTATCTTTAAGAGTCTAAGGGAGCACATCTGTTGGAAAAAAAAAAAATCCCAAAGTATAACACGGGGACTGGCTGCAGCTTCTGTTAGGTGAGTAGGTGATGGACCATTCTAAACTGGGAATTGTGGGCTGTTAGAAATTTGGGAGGACAAGGAGGGATTTCATAATGGGCTCTTCCTGGCTGCAAAATACGCCCTACCTGGTGATATTTCTGTGCAAAGACAAAAAGGAGCTGCCTGCTGGTGAGGGCTCTCTCCCTCCATCTCTACCCACCTCCTCTTGCTCTCCCTCTGCTGTATTTCTCCTCTGCTGACTGATCAGAGGGACACTGGTCTTCAAGTACAGAGCCCAAGACACTGAACTATATGCACATAGGTAAAATGCTTTGCAAGACCTGTGCTGAACCCACCGCTCCTCCAAGTTGCCTCAGGACCACTTAAAGGCAGCTTGGGCAATGGGAGAAAAACTTTCCAACCACTAACCATTACTGAGCATTGAGAGTGCTAACTACATACAAAGCACTGCAGTGGGCACTTCCTCTTCATTACCTCATTAAACTCAAAGAAATCTCATGCCAAGGAGTTTGCTTAAAAGCCTTAAAACAAAGTTTCTATCTCCAGCCAGCAGCAAGTCCCAGTGAGACACCTTGACAGGCAAGAACTAAAATACATCTTTTTCAGGACCCAACGTGCTTTCCGCCCTCACCACTGTCTTAAATAAATAGGCACTTTGATGCTACTTCCCACTGTGCCTGGCTCCCAGCATGCACTCAGTGAATGGATGGATGTTGGCTGGTACACATTCTGGCATGCGTCTGAAGGGTTATAAAGCAAGCCTGCTTTTCAAGACTGCACATTTCTTAATAGTAAATATAGCTAGCCTCCCTTTCAGATGCAACACCTGGTACTAACAATTACCACAAATGATCAAAATAAAGTGCTATTTGCTCTGGAAGTTTCTCTAGCCAAATCTTGACTGCCCCTCAACCTGTGAGACTTACTTCTTCACAGTCCCATCAAACACCCGTGGTTGTACCATTTTAAAAAAATACATTAATATTAATTTGAAGAGCGAGACAATGTTCCTCAGATCAGGAGCCCCTAGAATAGAACTTCAATTCCAGTTGTAGATATTCATATTTTAGAAAAAGATAATCGGGAACCCAGGACCTAGCAAGTAGTTATGCCAAAAAACATTAACTTCTTTAAATGTAAGGGCCGAAGAGATCTGCGTTTCAAAAACCAACAGAAGGAACTTTCTCTGCTGCTAGTAGTCGCTTGCTTCCTTAACTGGACTTCCCTAAAATCCACGGATCCGTCTACACAGTCATTCCACACAAACCAGCACTTGGACCAACTCTTAGCTGCTGCCGTTGGACGTTTTTCCAAAGCTTGCCCAGGGCACTCTGGTGGATGTGAAAAGGTGCCATAACTATACTGGATTGTGGACCCAAGCGTGGCACTTATGCCACCAAATGTCGTCCTCTGAATTTTCCAACACCTTCTACAGCTCATCTTCCTGGAGTTGAACTGACTTCATTGCCATCCCCACCCCCGTCTGGTAGGGGAGGCTTTAGGAGCATTAGGGTCCTAAACCACTGTCAGGGTTTATGGTTCATCTTTAGGGAACCCCTGGGTGTGCTGACTCCGGGGTGGGGGACATCTGACAAGGTAGCGGGGACCCCCATAGGCCCGGAGAAGCTGGGGCAGCCTTCGCCATGTGGACAGCAATCGTGCGGCCGCCAGTTCCCGGGCATGATTATCAAAAGCAGCCAGGAGGTCAACTGGAGCGGCTTCACGCAGGACTTTGGGCAGTGGGCCCACTTCGGCGGCTGCCCCACCAGGGCCCAGGACGCAGTGGAAGAGTGTCTGGCGTCGCAGCAGGCAGTCCCTAAGAAACCGCACCAACTGTTCCAAGCGCTTGCCCAGGTGTGCCTCATCCCAGCCTTGCTCCGGGGCCCTCTCACGCAGCAGCACTGCAAGCAGCACGGTCTTGAGCACGTATGAAGACAGGATGCGTCCCCACTGGGTGGTGGCCGCCGGGTCCAGCCCGTGGGCGCCCAGGTCTCGCAGGGCTTTAAGCAGCTGCAGGCACTTGAGGTAGCAGGCGCCTGGAGGGGCCCGTTCCTGCAGCCAACCCAGCAGCTTCTGCTCCTGCCTCGCTGTGTTCACGCCCCACAGTGCATCTGCACGCAGGCCTTCCGGGAGCTCTGATAGGGGCCCGAGGGGCGTGGACGGCGGTGGTGGAGCCACGAGGAAGACACCGTCGCCCAAATGGACGGCGGGAATGAGACGCACAGCCATGGAAAGGCGGCAGCAGCCATAATCGGTGCGGCAGGGCAGGATGTGCAGGGTAGGAGGCTGCTCCAAGCCGCCCGGTGTTAGGCTGACCCGACAGCGCTCCTCCAGGCTGTAGCGCACGGTGGCCAGGGAGCGCTGCAGATGTGACTGGAACCAGCGCAGTACCAGGGTGGCCGAGAGGTGGCGCCGCCCGCGCACTTCCACGCAGAAGCCGTCGGCGAAGGGTTTGCAGTCCCGGAGCCAGTGGCTCCCGGAGGCCCCCGGCGGTGCCTTGAGGGCGCACACGAAGCAGCCATGAAAGGCTGGGGCCAAAGCGGGCTCGGTGCCCAGGCTCCGCGGCTCCAGCGCCACCAGCGGCGGCAGGCGCAACGGCACCAACACATCGAAGGCGTCGGGCCGGCGGATTTTATGCTGCTCGTAGGCACTGCCCACCTGGATGAAGTCTCCACGAAAGGCCAAGGCCAGTGTGCCCCCGGGTATGGGGCCCGGGGATGCCCGGGCGCGGCCAGCTCGCACCAGCTCGCCCACGATCCGGCTCACGTGTGCCTTACTGTGGCCCAGCACGTGCGGCGACAGGCGCACATCGTGCTCATAGTAACTCTCCAGCAAGATGCCGAGTCTCGGCTCTTGGAAATGTCTTGGAGAGAAGGAGGGGTGGCCCCCTAGGCGGGGAGACGCGGGCAGGAAGCGCTGCCGGACAGCATGACGACAACGTAAGAGGATGTAGCCGAGAAGGAGCAAGACAGACACCTTAAGAAGAGGGAAGCCTCCGTCTGCTTCGTCCGCGCCGTCGGGGGCCTCGGCCCGGGCGCCCCCATTCCCTCGTAGGACATGATAGAGGCACACGATGGCAGTGAACAGGCCGGTCACCAGGGGCCAGAAGACGCGCAGGTTGAGGGTATAGTGCACCGACATGCCGGGCGCCTGGGCAGCCCAGGGCGCGAGCCCCGGCGGCGCCCCCGGCCCAGCATGCGCGCAGCGCCCCAGCAGCCCCGCTGTCCTGGTCTCCTTCGCCTCCGCGGCGGCTCCCCCCTCGCAGGAACGGGGGAAGCCGCCCTCCGGCTCGGCCTCCTCTCCCAGCTCAAGTTCTCTTTCCAGCTGCGGCCCGCCCTGGACTCCCAGGCCCCGGGCCGCGCCCTGCGCCGGTTGCCCGCTGCGTCCGGCCCAGCGGCCCTCCCCACCCGGCGCTCCGGCTCGATGTCCACGGCCAGCTTCTGGCCCGGTCGGCTCACCTCCTTCCCTGGGCGGCCCTCCTGACGCCGGGTCCCCAGCCGCTCCCCTCCGCGCTTGTTCCCGTTACTTGGGCTCCGGGAGTTTCCTCTTCCGAGGGGAGGTGAGGCCGCGCCAGCTGGCGGGGAGGAAATGCCGAAGTTTGGAGCGCGCTCCGAGCGGGCGGGCGGGGTCGGCCCCCTCCCAAGGCCTCCGCCTTAAAGCGACGCGGGACGGCGGGAGGGACTTCGGGAATCGCTTAGAACTGGTCTCCTGAGGGCCACCCCCATTCTCCCTCCCCTAAGGCATAACTGGAAAGGCCCCGATTCCGGGGCGGTGGCTTGTCTAGGGAGCTTCTGGAGTTGTGCTCACAAGAAGTTAGTTTCACTGGAAAGTTAAAAGGAGTTGGAAAAGAGCTCACAACGGGACTGTCCGTCCCTCCCCCACCCCCAGCCAGTCGTGGTGGTCTGGTATTGGCGGTGTGGCAGGCCCCCAACGAAAGAGGCCCTGCCAGAATCCTGCTGTCCTTTATACAAACCAATATTTATTGAACACCTACTATGTGCCAAGTAGGAGACTAGGTGCTATGGCAATAGCAGCTCACAAAACAGACAACTTTTCTGACTGTAAAGTTTGCAGCCTTTTTTTAAAAAAAGGAAATCAAAAGAGAAGGAATCCCATAGCAGAAAATGCTCAGAATGAAACAAATCTGTATGAGGGAGTGAGAAGTTGGGGTTGCCCCATGGAAGCTGGGGACTCTGTGAGGCAACATTTGCTCTGAGATCTGAATGAGGAAGAGCCAGCCTTGAAAAGAACAACAGCGTTACGGTGTATCAGTCCTGGGCTACTCACTTTACACATGTACACTCTTCATGTTAATCCTATGAAGTGCATGGGCACTACCCCATATTTCAGATGAGGATCCGGGATTCAGCTGCTTGCCCAAGGTCACCCAGCTTTAGCAGAGCTGTGCCTTAAACACAGGCACCTGGGCTCCAGAGAAGGCAGGGGTCAGGACTCAGGGAGGGAACCAGAAATTCCCCCTCCTCAACTCCTGGAATTTGTCTGTGTCCTTTGTCAGGACCTACATTGGGACCTCAGTCCAGGGAAGCTTTGTCTTGTTGCAAAACTAGGGAGTACTCCTTGAAATAATCTGGATTTAAATAATTATCTTTATTTATTTACACTCATTGTACACCTTGCTCCCACCATCAATTAAAGAGCAAGGGTGAAGGCAAAAAAAAAGTTCAGAACCCAGCTGCCACCTGGGGATCAGGGCCGAGGATGCTTTCTGGGGTAAGCACCCAGATTACTCCCAGGAAGTCCTTGGCTGAGCCTCCTGGAGCTAAGTCAGCCTCCTTGCAAATGCCATCTCCACTACTATTAGCCATGAGACAGTAGTCTCCATCAGTCAGGATTCTTTGGGTTTTAAATGACAGAAGGACAGCTCAAAAAGAATTGATTGTATTGTGTTAACGGACACGTGGGGGATCTGCCTTCAGTAATGTTGCATCTAGTTACTCTTCGTAGGCTTCCTAGCTCTGCTTTCTTCTAAGTTGGCTGTGTCCTCTGCCAAGTCCTCTCCATATCCTCTCCCGGTTCCCTGGCTGTACCCCGGCTGCTCTAGCCTCATGTTATCCTCCGTGTGGAGGAAAAGAAAGCTTGGCTTGCCTGAAAGTCGCAGCAAACGCCATGCGTAGCAGTAAACCTTGGGTCATGCACTGGAAGTGACCAAGTTGGAGGATGCACTGGTTAACCTGGCCTTGGTAATGCAATGGACTGAATTGTGTCCCCTCAAAATACAGAGGTTCAAGTTCTAACCCCCAACATAGCCGTATTTGGAAATAAGGCCTTTAGGAGGTAGTTAAGGTAAAATGAGGTCATAAGAATGAGCCCTAATCCAACAGGACCGGTATCCTTGTAAGAGTTAGGGAGAGAGAGATCGCTCCTTGTCCACACTCCCAAGGAAAGGCCATGTGAAGACACATGGAGAAGGTGACTGTCTGCCGGCCAGGAGCAGAGCCTTCACCAGAACCTGACTTTGCTAGAACTTGATTTTGGACTTCCTGCCTCCAGAACTGTGAGAAAATAAATTTCTATTTTTTACAACACCCTGTCTGTGGCATTTGTTACATACGTAGCCCCAGCCGACGAAGACAGTTGGATACCCAACCCTGGGACCAGGAGGTGAAGTGAACCCTGTCCAAACCATGGGGACTGTGGGTGGGGTGTCCCCCAAGGAAAGGGTGTTGTGCTGGAGAAGGGGGAGGGGATGTTTTGGCATGGGAAAGCAACAGGTGGCCACCATGTTTGTACTAATCCCTTAATCTCACTTTGCTTTAATTTTCCCATCTATCAAATAGGGGTAATACTAACAGGGCGACTTATATTTTCCCTAGTAGATATGGCGGTGTGCCATCACCAACCATACAAAAAGGGCAATGCTCGATCAGAGGTCAGCAAACACACCATGTAAATATTTTAGGCTTGCGGGCCATACAGTCCCTGCTACGGCTACTAGGGCTGGCTGCTGTAGTTCCAAAGCAGCTACATCCATTTTCTGGGGCTGCTGTAACAAAGCGCCACAAACTGGGTGGCGTAGAACAGGAAGTTATTCTCTCACAGTCCATGATGGTGAGACGGCGGTACTTCCTCTGAAGCCTGTAGGGAGAATTCTACCTTGCCTCATCCAGCTTCTGGTGACTCCAGGTGTTCCTTGGCTTGTGGCTGCATCAAATTAACCTCCCCCTCCACCTTCACATGGCCTTCCTCTCTGTGTCTCTCTCCTTTTCTTTTTCTTAGAAGGTGTGTCATTGGATTTGGGGCCCACCTGGGTAATCTCAAGGATCTCATCGCCAAGTTGTAGGCCCCCAGGTAACCCACGACTTCTGTCCGACTTGGCTACAAATCAGAGGCTCCCACACCCCCCTTCTCAGGTTCAGTTAATTTTCTAGAGTGGCTCACAGAACTCAGGAAAACACTTAACACTTATCAATGTATTAAAGGACATGATAAAGGACACAGATAATCGGGCGGTTGAAGAGACCCAGAGGGTGAGGTCTGGGAAGGTCCTGAGCACAGGAGCTCCTGTCTCCGTGGAGTTGGATGGAGTGTGTCGCCCTTTGGTGTATGGTTGTGTCCACCAACCTGGAAGCTCCGTGAACCCCCTACTACGGGACTTCATGCAGGCTTCCTCACACAGGCACGACCACTCACTAACTCCCATTTCTCTCTGGAGAAGTGTGGGGAGGTGGAGCTGGAAATCCCAAGCTTCTAACCATTGCCTGGTCTTTCTGGTGACCAGCTGCCACCCAGGAGCCCACCCAGAGTCACCTCCTTGAAACAAGTTCTCCTATCATTTAGGAAATGACAAAGGTTTCAGGAGTTCTGGGCCAGGAACCGGGAGCAGACAACAATCCACATAGTTTTTATTATCCCACACGGGCCACTGCTCACCCCACTGCACTGCGTATGTGATGTGTTACTGTTTTCCGGCTTGTAATTGGTTTCCTTAGCTCACTTCCTCTGAAGAGGTCAAGGTACAGGCCTCATAACTTTGCACTTGGAAAACCTGTATGTGTCAGAGCAAATACGAATGCATCATTCATTAGTTTGCTACCCCCTGTTGTGGGTTCTTGCTGTGTGCAGAGGGGAACCTAGAGGAAGACAGAGTGCTCCAAGCTGACGGGTTAAAATGCTGCACAATGTGGTGTGTTCAGAAAACTGCCACTGTTTTGTAGACTTAAAAAAAAATCCTCCCCTGAGGATATGTTTATTGATTTTAGAGAGGGGGATGGGAGGGAGGGAGAAACAGAAACATCGATGTGAGAGAGAACCTACCTGGGATCGAACCTGCAACCCAGGTCTGTACCCTGAGCAGAAATTGAACCTGCTACCTTTTTGATGTATGGAATAATGTTCCAACCAACTGAGCCACCCAGCCAGGGCGTTTTGTAGACTTTTGATTAATGATTTCATTAAAAATTTCCTTTAATGTTTAATACCTGACAAAGGCCACTCCTGTTGTTAACAGCTTAACAAATATATACACCCAGCCCTCCCAACATTTCTGATACCCCAGAGGTGTGTCGCTTGGAGGGAGAATGGCAACACAATGCCGACGAGAGGGAAAGAGAAAGAGCAGGTGGCTCGTTTCCCACAGAGGCCTGGGGAAGGCTCACGGGTGGGGACATATGCCCAGGCTTTGAAGGGTGGGAAAAGGCAATAGTGTACCTCACACATATCAAGTGCTTCCTGGACTCAGCCCTTCCCTTCAGGAAGTATCACCTGAAATACTCAGAACAAGCCCAGTGAGGCAGGTGCTGTTATCAGTGCCATTTCAAATAGGGAAAAGGTGAGGCTGGGTAACCTACTCAAAGTCATAGCTGGCAAGGCTACTTGAGAGCTGGGCCCTTACTCCTGGTGCTTCTTTCCCTTTTACATTGTAAAGGGTTTTATTGCACAGAAAAGAGAGTATTCTGGGAAGGCAGGCTCGTTTATGTTTGTATCTGTCTCCCTAACCAGCTGATGAGGTTCTTGGAAGCAGGGACTTTACCCTAGTTATCTTGCTATCAGAAGCATAAAACCCCTTGCCTGGAACTTCACAGGGGTTTGTTGAATGAATAATATTTTTACCAGCAGATATTCAGGGAGGCCATGCCAGGTAATGGAAACAAAATATGCAAGTACACAGAGGCCCAGGAACGTGGGACAGTTCGGGGGGAAGGTCTGATTGTTGCGGAAGTCTGGAGTTTGTGAGTGGATGCTGTGGCATTCCCTGGCCATCCATTCCAGCCTTCTTCCAGCAAGCCTTGTTCTGCAGCTGGGGCTAGAAAGCAAAACACATGCTCACGTTCCCTAGCACAGGGACAGGAGCTTCCCAAGACACCTGCGTTGCTGGTGCAGCTGGCAGCAGAGGTGGGTGGTTTTGAGACCCACAGCTGGGCCCTGATTCCACAGGCAGTTCCCTGGTGAGGCAGAGGCAGCAGCTCCTTTGGTGGCCCAGTCTGCTGTGTCACGTGGGAACCCTTTCTGGAAGTCCCAGAGGCCTTTCCTGCAGCTTTTCAAACTATCTGTAATAAATGATCTGTTGCTGTTTCTTAAAAACTCCCTGTTGGTTCCACCATGCCTGACATCACGCAGCACATGTCACATGCTACTCAGAACACCCACATCGGTGTATCCTGGATTCAGACAGATGAGTCCATCAATCACACTTTTGTGGACGTCAGAACAACATTAAGTTGATGCAGATGTCTCTAAACACTCTAAAGTGACTGGAGCAGGGCAGCCAGTAACAAGGGGGCCTGACACACAACTTTGCCAACAATGCCACCCAATACTGACTGGATGGTGACCAAGTGACCCAAACCCATCTAAGCAAGAGTGAGGGCAGAGGGGAAGTGAAGCAGGGAAGGAGGGAGGGTACGTACACTGCGGTGCCTTATGAGGCTGGCCACAGCTGTGCAGCAGACATAGCTGGCTCCTCAGTCTGAATGGGGCACAGGAGCCATAAAGAAGCAGAACTCAGAATTCAGCCAAAGGCACAGAATAGGCAAAGGCTTTGAGAAAAGAGAAACCATAGCAGGTCAGGGGAGGGGAGGAAGAAGCAAGAACAAGCCGCTAATCCAAGAATGGTGGGTATCAGAGTTGATATTGGGGCAACAGGGCTGAATGTGCCTGGATGACAGCCGAGATCTCCTTGCCTTCTGAGTGAGCAGCTGCTGCCTCAGTTCCCCGTGGACCCTTATAACAATCCCTGAGAAAGTCAGGGCCGGTGGTGGCATGAGATGGGGAGCATTTTAGCCTGGTCCCCTAGAAAACTGAACCGAAGGGGATGGCTTGCATGTGGGTGTGTTCTGGAGGATGCAAAGCCAGTAAAGCCAGAGTGGGGACAGGGGGGAAGTGAAGCAGGAAGGAAGGAGAATGCACGCAATGTGGTGCGTTCCTGAGCTGGCCACAGCCCTGCGGCAAACATGACTGGCTCCCCAGTCACCAGCGTCTCTAAAGATGCTGCACAGAGCCTCTTGGTCTCCAAACAGCTGTGGAGAGAAAGGGCAGCCAATGCAGTGGGTCATTCCTTCCCATCTCCTGTTCCTCACCCGTCAAGGTATGCTCACTGGACATTAAATGTCTGTACTTCCTGGCTGTGTCTTCAGGATGATGGAAAAGCCAGCCTCTGCAGGCCTAATCTGTGCACATGCAGGCAGCCTCCCCTTCCTGGGTGGCTCCACATAAAGGAAGTCCTTGGCTGGTGGCAGTGATGGCAGCTGGCTCTTTCCCATTGTGAAAATGGAGTGAGCTGTCCCTAGGGCTGCTCTGTGCAAGAAGCAAGGCTAGTAGGAAAGGCCAAATGGTGTGGGGTGGCCCATAAACCTGGTCTGCACAGAATGCTCCCTCGGGGGGAGGTGTCTGCTACACTGATCCTGTAAGGTGGATGGTTCACTGCCAGACAAAGGGGGCAGCGCAGGGCAAACATGCATAAGTCCCTTCATATACAGCATCTCAGACAAATAAGAGAGCATGGCTTGGATTTCAGTAGGTCTCACGTTTGAGTCTGAAGGGAGATGCATTGAGAGGTGAGACTGAAGATCTGGTCACAACCCACGTACCATGCTGTTTGGTTAGAAGGCTCTTGGTTACTAGTAACACAAGACCCCACAAAATGGAAGTCTGGAGGTGAAGTGGCTCCAGGCCTGCTTAATTCAGTGACTCACCGCATCGTAAGGTTCCTTCTGTCTTTCTGCTCTACCATCTATAGACTAGCTCTCCTCCTGATTACAGAATGGTTGCCATGTTTCCAGGCATCACATCCAGGCACACAAACATCCAGCAGAAGATGGACCTAGCACCATGCTGGTACTTTACAGAGGTGCCTGTCTCCTGTGGATCTCTATTTTAGAGCTAGGGAATATTTCACAGAAATTCCCCAGCACTTTCTGCATGGTTCATGGCCTAGATTTGTATCATGTCCAGACCCAAACCAGTCACTGGTAAGCAGAATGGAGTTGTCCTGATTGGCTTATGGTAATGGGGACTTACCTCTGAGCTAGGGCTATAGTCACTTTTGTTAGGAGCTGATACCTGGCCTTGTCTGGGCAGCTCAGTTGGTTAGAGCATTGTTCCAATATGCCAAGGTTGCAGGTTTAACCCCCAGTCAGGGCACATACAGGAAGCAACCACTGAATGCATAAATAAGTGGAACAACAAATCCATGTTTCTCTCTCTTTCTCTCCCCCTCTCTTGCTCCCTCCCTCCCCCTTCTTCTCTCTCAAATCAATCAATAAAAATAAAATAAACAGTTGATACCTAAATAAGTCGAGGGTTCTCTTAATAAGGAAGAAGGACTAATACATCAGTGGATGTATTAATTAAACGCTATGCTGTTGTTACAGAAACACTTTGTCTCTCAGGAACAGTCATGGTGTCAGGAACTCAGGCTCCTTCCATCTCCCTGCTCCTCCAAGCCTAGGTGCTACCCTGACATCCACAGTACGAGATGGCATTCCAGCCCAGGGAAGGAGTAAAAGGACAAAGGAGGGGCAGGCCACGGAGATGCACATTCCACGTCTGCCCATTACATTGGCCTGAACTTAGTCACGTGGTGTGGTATGTAAGAAGAAATATAGATCTGATCTTTGTCCCCTTTTCTGGCACAGAACTCATAAAACTGTTGGGATTTATTAATGTGGAGATTGTCAAAGTGTCTTCTATTATGTTACTAAGGTGACTTTTTTCACCAGCATCTGGGGATGGGTGCTGGTTGCCAGGAGAACCAACCATGGGATTAGAAGATTGAAACTTTCAGTCCTTCCCATACCCCCAACACCCCCATCTCCAGGGAGGACAAAAGGGATGCAGATTGAGCTCAAACACCAATGGCCAGTGATTTGATCAATCAATAATGAAGTTTCCATAAAAACCCAAAAGGATGGGTTTGAAGAGCTTCTGGGATGGCGAGCACATGCAGATATGGGAAGACCGGTATGCCTGGAGATGGCATGGAAGCTCCATGCCCCTTCCCCTATGCATCCCTCCTTCTGTCTGCTGTTCCTTTCACAATAAACTGGTGATCTAGTAAGTAAAGTGGTTCTGAGTTCTGTGAGCTGCTCTAGCAAATTAATTGAATCCAAGGGGAAGGTCGGGGAGGTTGGTGTCCATTGCCTGTCAGAAGCAGAGGGACAGCTTGGACTTGCAATTGGCATCTGAAGTGGTATCAGGATGCAGTCTTGTGGGATTGAGCCCTTAATCTGTGGGATCTGACACTATCTCTAGGTACACAGTGTCAAAGTTGAGTTGAATTGTAGGGCACCCAGCTGGTGTCCAAGAATTGCTGGGTGGCACCGGAAATTGCCTTCCGCGCATTGGAACTGGTCCCAGAAATGTACATGGCCACATGTAGTGCAAAGGAGGCTGACAAATGTAGTTATTATCCTACAGCATGTATCCTGTTAACAATGTGTTTCATTAGTATGGAAAAAAAGAGAATAAATACTAGGGGACAATCGTCAGCCTTTGCCATAGTAGGCAACCAACAGTATCTACTCCATGGGCTGCAGTGGATCAGTTCTATCCTAATTGTGATTCATTATTTGTATGGTTACTAATTAAATGTTTGTATTTCTAAAGATATTGGAAGCTTTTCTTATGAACAGGGACAACATCTGTCCTGTACACACTCAATTACTAACTGCTGCTGACTGACCGGCTGACCGAATGAAAGAGTGAATGAATGATTCTTACTTCAGAAGTCCAGCAAAGTAGCCCTATGTTGATAAAGAACTTTTCACTAGAGAAGGTTCTTCCCTGGTCTGCATTTCCAAAGCCACTGTTTATTTGAGAGTCATGAATAATGAAACCAACATCAGTCAAAGGGAAGCTTTGGTCTGGCAGAGATGAAGAGCCAAGAGAGAGCTAATGAATCTGTAATGCAATTTCTGTGCAATAAGATGTTACGACATCAAATTCAAGGCCATGGGATTTACACTATTAAATCCAAGACAATTACAGAGTGAGACTCCAATTCCCCACCTGCTCCAGTCCTTCTAGTTTGAGTCATTTTATGGACATAGGCTTCCCACTGGCCTTGTCTGGTGATGTCATGATGAGAATTTTGACAGTCATTTAATTTCTGGTTAGAGGGCCAATGGGGCCAGAAGAGACTCAGCACTGAGGGGAACATAAAACTACTGAGTTCAGAAAGCCACTGTCTGCAAAGTTAATGAGTCAGAGATGAGGTCCCTTCTTTCCTGCCTCCTTCTATGAGCGTGGAGATAAGAGTCGGCATGTCCTGAGCGCTTACTGTTCTACAGGCAACGTCCTAATTAAATACTTCACATGGTTTTCACACGTTCAGCCCTCACCACACAGAACGACCCTGTGAGGTAGGTTCTATTTTTATCTGCATTTTGTAGATGGGGAAACTTAGACATAGGCAGGATGCATACTTTGCCCCAGGCCAAATAGCCAGTAAGTCGCAGAGCTGGGATTCGAACCCGTGCCTCCCATGCTGATACCTCTAACAACGCTGCACGATGCCTTGTGTCAGTTGTTTCCAAATAGGCATCAGATAATGTTTTCCAGGGTGTGGGGGAAAAGATCAAAGTAAGACATGTGAAGGGAATTTTTCATAAAGCCCAATTTATAGTGGAGTCGCCTCTTATAGGGTAGGGACATTTCAAAGTCAGCATGTAGCAAAATAAAATAGTATTTAGTTC
Organism: Macrotus californicus; assembly: GCA_007922815.1. NCBI lineage: Eukaryota > Metazoa > Chordata > Mammalia > Chiroptera > Phyllostomidae > Macrotus > Macrotus californicus. The sequence goes on from VMDR010000615.1 coordinate 185,182, forward strand.
AAATTGCCCTCGGCAGATTGACACAGGAGTGTAGATTACACATTTGTCAAAACACTGAGTGGTCCACTTCTTCCATATTTCACTGTATCTAAATTTTATCTCAAAGAAATCATAAACACATACTGGATTCTAGTGAGTAAAATGCATGCTGAAGTGTTTAGGGGCGAAGTGAACTGGCCTCAGCAATTGCCTTTGAAATATGTCAGAAAACCAGAGGGACTGATGGGTGGAGAGAGGGATGGATAAGTGGACACACATATCATACAGCCAGTGAAGTTCAATGTTGATGGTAGAACCTCAGTGGTTGACATATGGCTGTTTCTATACAATTCTTTTGATTTCTCTGTTTGCTTGAAAAAAATTTTATGATAATGTTGAGAGAAAAAAATACATTTGAAAAGTCTGTTAAGCAGGTGCTAGTTTGGAAACCAATATCTTGTCTCTCATTGGCCTTCACAGTCAGGTTTTTCTCCAGCACTGAAATCCAAGTTTCATCAGCTGAGCACTGGCTGAAGGAATTGGTTTGAGCTTATGGGCCGAGTTATAGGAATAACACACGTCTTTAAGCACTCAGCATGGTGAGCGAGACCTTGCAAGACATGGACAATGGGAGATGATGAGATCAGCTCCTTAAGAACAGCCCTTTCAGTAAAGCAGCACTGTCCACACGCTTTAAAGTGCTCTCTCCCACACCCCAAAGCATTTTTGTGTATGTAGCCAAATCCCAACAATTTAAATTTGCATATGAGTTGCTTCTAATACAGTCATTTAAAAAATTCTTTAAGACTATGCCCTTCTACTCTGTGGAATGTTAAGATCACCATTTTCTTCTCTAGAGAAACCGATAGGAATGGTAATCATGGGAAGCTGGTTTCTCTCCTTCAGTACTATCTCAGCAACATGAAAAGTCAGCGATCCTAGGTCAGTCTCCCAAATCCTTCAGCTGCCACTCGCAGGTGGGCAGGGCTTTGTCTGACTGCTTTCTGCTCCCGTTACCTCCCCAGTGCCTGGCACAAGTGTCATCCATAAATAAATATTTCCTGAATTCATTTCACCGGTCTGTGAAGTCTAAAGGGTTGAGGAGGGAAAAAAAGCCTGCACCTGGGTGCAAGAAGTCATTGCTAAACCTACAGACAGGCTAAGGCCTGGCCCACACAGAGTCCTATGGTCGTCTGTGTAAGGAACAGTCATCAAGACATCCCAACCAGCAAGTGACCCACAGCCAGGCCAGGACTCCCCAGTATAACTTATCCTCCACACATTTCACCTGGGACAACTCTCCCTCAAGGAGGGGAGGTGCTGCTCTTGTATGTGCCTCAAAAGCCAAGAAGACTCTTGTGGTCTGACACCAAGAAAGGGTTACTTGAGATTTGGATCTCTCTGAGAGGGAGCATGGCAGAAAGGAGCCCCAGAACCCCCCCCCCGGGGGGGGGGCATATTTCTCCACATGCTGAGTGGGCACAGTGGGAACGTCTACCACTTACCCAGGAGACCTGGCTTCTCGGCACCTGGGTGCGTCTACAAACTCGAAACTGTTCACGTTCCTGAGCCGCTGCTGTGTGTCAGGCACTGTGTTTCCCGTACGTGTTGTCACTGATGCTCATCGCCAACTTTTAATATAACAGGTGGGTATGAACAGCATCTCCTACTTTACAGATGAGAAAACTAAAATTCAGAGGGATTACAAAACATGTGCAAAACCATCCAGCCAAGAGCAGATAAAACCAGTAATTAAACTCAATTCCTTCCGATCCCTACCCCAGTGCCCTTGCCATTACACCATGACAGCTCTTTGGACGAAATGTCAGAGGCAGTGTTGTCCTTAAGACTCTGCTGCAAGAGAGAATGAGAACTGAGGCCATCAGTGCAAGTTCCCACAGATACCAGTATGGGTTGGAATGCTCCAGTAGGTCTCTCTTGTGTCTGCTGCCTTGGCGTCCATCTGGTGATAGCACTCTGGTTTTTCTTGGGAACTTCCTCCCCCAGCTCTTTGTCTGATTTGAGTGGCAGTTGCCAGAACCCTCAGCTCCAGGAGTAGACACATAACCTAGGCCAATCCATTGAGAGTATAGCATTCCCGTAGTATGTGATTCAGGGTGAGAAGGTGACCCAAGTTGATCCATAAGTATCAGTTAGTTTTTGGTACATAACAAACATCCCAAACCTTAAAGGCTTAAATAACAGACATTTATTATTCTGTGGGTAGGCAGGGTGGTTCTTCTGTTCTAGGTCAGCTTGGTCTAGATCTCAGTGGTCTCTTGGTGGCTTGCCTGGATCCGAATGGTCTAGGATGGCCCACTCAATGTCCAGTGGTTGGCAGGCTGGTTTGCCCAGGGACATGTGGAACAGCATGTTCCCGATCCATGCAACTTCTCGTCCTCCGGCAGGCTACTCCAGGCTTGTTGCTGCGGCAGCAGCACTCAAAGGAATCCAGAGCGGAGACTGAAAAGCAGTCTGAGACTTAGGCTTGGAACTCACACATTGCCACACTTTTACTACATTCTAGTGGTTGGCACAAGTTGCAAATCTAGCCCAGATTTCGGGAATGATATAATAAATTCCACCTCTTGGTGGAAGGAGCTGCAAAGAATTTGAGGCCACTTGCAATTTATTCCAGAGTCAACCTTGGGACTTTCACTGGAAAATTGAGGAAGAGAAGTCCTTTTTCTATCCGAGTTGCTGGTCCATTAGGCTGTAAGCCTGGAGGGGCTGGCAGGCATGTTGCCAACAGAGGGGAAAGGCTTGTTGGAGAGGAAAGGACTACCAAGACTAGAGACAGAAATTACTGATGGTTTTGTTTGAGCTCCTGGATCCAGCCGTGCCTATATTTAGGTTGGTTTGAGTCTCTCCTCTAAGAGATTTGAAGTAGGAGAAAGGAGGATTTCCTTCCTTCTGAATCCTTCCCCAGACTCCCAAAGCATCCCAAAACCTGTCTCTTAAATGGTGGCAACAGCTGCCCTCCATAACTGGATGCTATCTTAGTTTGAGCTGCTCTAACAGAATATCACAGACTGGGGGGGGGTGCTTATAAAAATCAAAAATTTATCTTTCACAGTTCTGGAGACTGGGAAGTGTGAGGTCAAGACACTGCAGATCTGGTGTCTGGTAAGAGCCCACTTCCTGGCTTATAGACAGCCATCTTTTCACTGTGCCTCGCACGGCAGAGGGGCAAGGGAGCTCTCTGGGGCCCCTTTTAAAAGGGCATCAATTCATTCAAGAGGACCCCACCTTCATGATTTAATGACTTCTCAAAGGCCCCATCTCCTAATACCATCACATTGTGGGTCTGATTTCAACATATAAATCTGGGGGTACACACTCATTTCAATATATAAAGTTGGGGGTACACAGACATTCTACCTCAAATTTCATTTGAGCTCCTGGACTACCTTTTGCTATCCTGCTGCTGAAATAATTTCCAGGAGACGGGAGCAAGGGACAGGCTGGTAAAGGAGATAGCCGCGGTGGGTTTTACAGAAGTGTTTGTTTTTATTTCAACAAGCACAGGGCAAGGCTGCAGGGATTTTTCAGAAGAGATGCCAGGAATTCATTAACATACTAATTTATTGATGAGCAGGCACCTGGAAAATGTGCTTGGTTTTGAATATTGGTCACTTGTTTGGTGGTATCTGAATCTCTATGGCATCCAAATCTCTACCCTTTATAGTTTTCCTGTTAGGGTCGACAGAGAAGCCCCATCCCTTGTAATTCATGTGAATTCAACCATAGTATGTGGCAGCAAGAGGTGGGAACAAAAATGAGGAGAGAGAGAGCGCGAGCAAGCGCCAACATTGCAGGAGAACCACCCTCCTACCATTGAGGAGCGCACACCTTTCCCGTGATTTAAGACGGAAGTTGTATATATGCTGTAGTCTCCTTACTCCAGCCCAATTCCCACCTGCTGGAGGCAATTAGTATTTAAAGACTGCCATTTCCCTTCAACAAGAACTTCCAACAGAGCTCAACCAGAGGAAGGCAGTGATGGGTTCCAGACCAGGAAAAAAATCAGCTATATATATGGAGCTTCTGGGAGACAGCAGAATGCTGTATTTTCTAGGGAGTTTAAGAAATGATTTCATAGGAGGGTATCTTTGATGACAAATGCTTTTCACCATCTTACTGACTTTGGAACCTCCCCTATCCCATCCCCACACTGGGAGGAATGGGGAACAGGAACAAGTCACTCACATTCTCTGAAACCTGCCGCTCCTATACTTTGTAATGTCTTTGTCAATTGCAGCTTTGAAGACCCACTGGAGGATGTGACACCCTTCACAGGACCACTTGAGACCAACACAAATGCAGATGTGATTGCTAAGACTCCTAAAGCCAGCATCTCCAATAAACTCAGACTCCTGGCTCTGAAGCTCCTAAGCAGCCTCCCCAAACTGCCCCCCTGGACCCAGCCTGGCGGTACTGGGGGCAGCGTGAAAGGATGCCCGACTGCTGACTGCCACACTGTCGAGTTCTCCCAGCCACATCAGGCTGCCCAGAACCTAAGCAGCATCTTATTTGTCTTGGTGCTCTGGCCACCAGCTTGACAAAATGCTGAACTGCCTTTGTGCACCTTTCACTTGGACACAAAAGCCCCTCACTTTTCCTCCTTTGTTAAAGGCATACTGTGAGGAAAGAAGTGCATTTGGTGCCTTTTATAGCCCTCTCCAAAGGTCAGGCTTTCTTCTGTTGCTGGAAGTGGCCCACGACATTCTGTGTGCATAAAAGGGTTAGATTATCAGCCTTACCTTTACATCAGGGCTGTGCTGAGCACATAATCTACCTCCCTTTTCTTCTGCAAAGCCACCTGGAGCTCAATTTGATTTGTTTTATTTCTGACTCTGCATGAGGGATCCCCCACAACACACCCATCCTGTAGGAGGCCTTGAACAATACTCATTTCCTTCTCCTGGGATAACCAACCTGAACCATCCCGGTACAAAGCAAGTGCTTGATTTGCATGAGTTAAAACACAAGACTCAAACTAGGCACAGCTTGATGTAACCACAGAGAGGGACCAAGAGCCAGGCATCCCCGTGTGTGTCCAGAGTTATTTTAAGAGAACACTCCTCATCCTACTGTGTGGCTTTTGTTCACCTGACAGGTACCCATGTGGATTACCAATTAATTCACTCAATATTCATTGATTCAACACATACTGATGTGCCATACTGTTCTAGGTGCTTGGAATATACTCTGAACAAAACAAAGATCTCGGCCCTCACGGAGCTGACACTGAAAGCCTTATTGGTGATAGTAGGTGCCATAGAATTTCTTGTCCAAACTCAAGACACTCTTGAGAGGGAAACTGATTGTCATGGACGGTAAGTCGGACAACAGGCACAGACCAGAACCCACCCTCCTGGGCAAACCACAGGGGAGGTGTGCAGCAGTCCAAGAATCGGCTGGGAGCAGACACAGCTTAGTAATTAGAAGGAGCATGTGCTTTGGAGGTAAGCAGTGCTGGGCTGGTGTCTCAGTTCAACGATTGTCATCAACTATTTATTCCTTGCTGATTTTCAAGCTTCCTGGCAGTATGGGTTACGTGAAGTGACACACAGACAGATCCAGTCCATGCCTGGCACATAATAAGTCCTCACTTAACAACATCCATAGGTTCTGCAACTTTAAGTGAAATGACATATAACGAAACCAGTTTTACCGTCGGCTAATTGATATAAACAAGAGCTAAGTTCCCATAGCATTTTGTCAATGTTATCACAAAACGACGTTGAACAAAATGACGTTTTTCAAAGACCTGCTGTAGAGGCTTAACAACCACCGGTTTCTCACCCCACAACTCAAGGCCAGCACCCCTCGACCCCCAGCCACACAGGTTTACTAGATGTGGAAGCTACTATTTAGTATCTAAAGCAATCTACGTGGATTTGCAAGAAAATGAGATTGGTCAAATAGCTACAGGAAAATTTCTACTAGAGGATAGCAGAATAAAAGCAGGGAGAAAATCATAATCATTACTACATTTATTGAATTTACTATAATTGCTAAATAGCTTTTATGTTCATTGTTTCTTAATCCTTACAATCTCTATGAGGCAAGTCATGTTTTTTCAACCCATTTAAAAAGATTGTACTTATTTCCAGAGAGAGGGGAAGGGAGAGGAAGAGAAACATCAGTGTGGGAGGGAAACATGGATCGGTTGCCTCTTATATGCACCCTGACTGGGGACCGAACCTGCAACCCAGGCATGTGTCCTGACCAGGAATCAAACTGGTGACTTTTCGCTTTGCAGGATGATGCCCAACCAACTGAGCCACACCAGCCAGGGCTCAACCCATTTTCAAGATAATGAGAGTAATGCCCAGATCAGGGAGTCCAGCAAATGTTTTCAGAGCGCCAGCAGTAAATATTTCATGTTTCGTGGGCCATAGGCATTCCATACCAACTACTCAAGTCTGCCATTGTAGCATGCAGCAGGAGAGCAGCCACAGATATGTGAAGTTTTATTGGAACACAATAAAACTTTATTTACAACAACTGGATTTGGCTCCAGAACCAATCTGCTGACTCCTGACCTAGAAATGTCATAGCTCAAGCTCCTCAGGCCATTGAAGTAATTTAGCTGGATCTGAGCTACACCTACACACACTGTTCTGTGTCTTCGTTCACCACCACTAGTCAGTGTTGGAGATTTTTCCATATCACAACAAACAGAGATGCTTCCTGCTTCGTAATCACTGCAGAGTAATCTCTGTTATGGCTGAATCATTAGTTGCTTAGCTGGTGCCCTCCTGGCAGGTACCGGGGTGAGTTACAATCGTTTGCTATCACAAATAATGCTGCAGCAAATACCTTGAACAGAAGTCACTTTGCACATGTTGAACTGTATTGTACCTTCAGAATGGATGCTGGAGTCCCAGCCTTGATCTCCATATCCCAGGCTGGATACATTTGGGGAAAGACAAAAAGAGCAGCTCACAGTTGTTTGCCCCATTCCTGAGAAGCTTTCCTGAAAATCCCACCTAAGAACTTCTGTTTGTATATCACTGACCCAAACACAGTCCCGTGGGCACACTCAGTTGCTGGGTGGAGGGAGACAGTCCGAGGGCTTCCCCTAGGCTCTGGTGGAAGTGGGTGGATAAGACAATGTCCCATGTTACTCCAGGAGGTGGGAGTAGTCCAAGCTGTCACTTTCTGCAGTGGCCTTCTTAAGATTCCCTTCCTTCAGATGGGGATAAAGTATGAAGTATGAAGTGACCCTCAGGAGGCGTGACCCTCAGGTGAGACTCTCAGCCTTAGCTGTCACCCAGATTAGGTATCTTTTCCTCCCTATCTGCAGATGTCCCCCCCGCCACCCACCCACCATCTTTCTTTGCTCTAGTCCATGTTGACTAATGGCATTTCATAGAAAAACTGCAGATTTTCCCTTGGACACTACCTCTTCCCCCAAAAAACACTGAACACTGTTAGCAGCACCCTTCTTTACCACCTCAATGTAGAAATGGGAAATACACTTTATGCCCATACACTTTGATCGATACCAGTGACTTTCCATTTCCTGATTTCTTCAAACACCTCAAATAGGTCCATGCTCCTCCCAAACCCTAAATGAAATCGCTACAAAATACCTAAAAGGATAGAAGATGGTGATTCCAATGAAAGCCCTCTCTATCGACCAAGGAAATGGATTTGAGAGCAATTCGAGAAGGTAAAACTGCAGATCTTAAGATTAATTTAATGTGGCAGGTGAAGCTGCAGGAAGAGTCAGAGGCTGCATGTTGGCCTCTGGTGCTTAATTAATGCTTTGTGAATGAAAAAAACCCCCAAACCAGTCACTTCCCTTGCTATTATTTCCTTTTTTGTCCTATATTTTGATCATTTTCCTAGTTATTCAGCCTTAAACTCACCATTGCCTCATCTTTCCTTTAGGTCCAGCATTAGTCAGGGTTCCTGAGCAAAACAGAACTAACAGGGTGTGTATAGAGAGAGGCAACTTGTAAGGAATTGGCTCACGTGATTACGGAGGCTGACAAGTCTCAAGGTCTGCAGTCGGCAAGCTGGAGACTCAGGAGAGCCGATGGTGGAGTTCCAGTCTGAAAGCTGGCAACTCCAGACCCAAGAAGAGCCAATGTTTCAGTTCAAGTCTGAAGGTAGAAAAAGACCAATGTCTCAGCTCAGCAGTCGGGCAGGATGAACTCCCTTTACTTTTGTTTTATTCAGGCCCTCGACTGATTGGCTGAGGCCCACCCACATTAGGGAGGGAGACCTGCTTTACTCAGTCTAGCAATCCGGGTGTTATTCTCAACCAAAAACACCCTCACAGAAACATCTAGAATAATGTCTGAGTACATGGGCACCCATAGTCCAGTGGACAGCAACATCAACCACTACTGGTCAACGTTGTGTGTCCACCCGAGTAGCCAAGTCCTGCTCTTCTTCTGCAGAGGTGCTTTCTATGCAGTCGGGGTGCAGGCAGAAAGGAGGCACCCGAACGGGGGAACTGGATGGAGTTTAGTGATTAGACTGTTCAGAAAGGTGAGGGCGGGCGAAGGAAACTTAAGCTTGAGGGACGGTGAGACCTCCAGGTCTGATGGGGCAGACAGAGGGGCTGGGCCAGGCAACATTCAAAGTATTTGACACATACTACCTTTTAAAAAGTCTTCATTGAGATGTAATTCACATATCACACAGTTCACTGATTTAAGGTGTATAAATTCAATGGCTTTTAGTATATCCACAGCGTTGTGCAGCCATTACCACTGTCAATTTTAGAACATTATCCTGAAAACAAACCCTTAACTCTTTAGCTATCAGCCTCCAACACCCCTCTTCTCCCAGCCCTAGGCGGTCGCTAATCTACTTCCTGTCTCAATGGATTTGATTAGTCTGGACATTTCATGTAAGTGGGATCATATAATATATGGCCCTTTGTGATTAGCTTCTTCCATTTAGCCATGTTTTCAGGTTCATCCATGACAACCCAGCTGCAATCATTTCACAAGAGGGAAAATTAAGGCACAGAGAGGTTAGGTAACACCTGGTAAATGGCAGAGCAAGAATTCATACTCAGGTGTTTTATACCATTATGCTAGGCTGCCTCTCTTCACCATACAGCCCTCACCCGGGTCCCACCCACCATCAAGGGAAGCGCTATAGTAATGTTCTCCCCCACCCCCTTTTCATCTTCCCTGATCCAGTCCATCCTGAACCCACTGCCCTATTTACATCCACTCGAGTTCTGTCTCTATCACCACCTCCCGGGCTCAGGGGACATCAGGCTTTTTACCTGCCCACCATCCGTTCTCTTCTCCTGGTGAGAGGACTCCAGCTTCCTTTGTGGGAACCATCCCTACCTCACCCTGAACCCACCCGGCTTGAGTGTTGTTTCCCCTCCACCAGCTTCAAAGCAACCATGTGACCAGGCCTGGCCAATGAGAGCAGCACAACTTCCCAGGCCACAGTGATTGGTCAGGGGCCAGTGACCTGACTAGAGAAAAATGAGACTAGAGGGAGGGAAGGGGCATGTTCTGTGGATTCTGGGAAACCAAAGTTTTCTCTCTTCTGCAGAAGCTAGAAGAGACCTTCACCCTTTTTGCAGATGGAGAGGTATCAGAAGGTGATGGATGGAAGTGTGGCAGCGATTCTGCTGCCACACATGAGGAGGGCCACTGGGAGCCCAATTTCAACCCTGTGAACAGGAGAGATAGAAGGGAAGCCAGGCATTTGGTTTCAGCTCCTGGATCAAATCATACCTGAAAAAAACAACCTCTGGATTTTTCATTTAGCAGAGCTAATACTTATTAAAGCAAAGTTGAAGTGTTTTACGTCTCTTCTAAATAATACAAGAGAGAATTTCATGTTCTAAAATTCTTCTATTACACAGCACTCAGAATAATATGGTCCCTTAAAGCAGCCAAATAAGTAACCGAGATAATTAGTCTTTTAACACCCATGTTGACTTAAACACACACAGAACATCAGCAAGTGGGTGCAACAGGTGGCATCTCCATGCAATTTTTGTTTCAATAAAGCCACTTGGAAGTTGGCGTGGAAAATACCACACAAAGGCTGCCTCGCCCCCTCCCCCTCCCCCAACCGCCTCATTAGAACAGAGAGCACTGCTGTCACGATTGTTTCCACCTGATGAAGACAACTTGGTCTGGGATCTGTTTCCAGCTGTCGTGGCACCTAGTGGGCTGGAGAAAATCGAAACAAGAAGTCGTATCTTAGCAGAAAACAAGGCAGGAAAAGTGGGACAGAACGATAATCCTCAATCAGCCCAGAAAGTAGGATGTAAAGCAGGGAAAAGCATCAATTTGGGGGCAGACTTAAAATAAAGCCCTTGTGGAATGAAATCACTGATTCTTAACCAGGGCTCACATCGAACCCTTGTGTGAGTCTGAATTACATCCATCCCTTAGGCCAGCCCTACAGCATCTGCCTCAGTGGGATCGGGGGGAGCAGGAGCACTGGTAAGTTTTTTTAATCTCAGGAGTTTAGTCTGATGTGCACGCCTAGGTAAGAATTCCACAATTAAACATTAGGAAATTCTGTATAGGTGGAAATATAATAGAGATTTTTTTTAAAAGAAAAGGAACAAATGATCATAAATAGAAATTCTCAAAAAAAACCTAACAACAAAAAACCCCCCAAACACCCCACAACAGAGCAGCTATAAATATAAAGCATTTTGAAGAAGAGTGGAGACACGGTTGTGGGTGAAATGTTTGCCAGGCTGAGGCTGGGTGTGCAGTGCAGATGGGCAAGAGGTCTGAAGGACACTCACAAGTGTGACACTCCTTCCCCACTTCAATGCGAAATTTCAGCCAGAAGTTTCTAGGTGTGCTCATATTGAGATCAGGTAGATGACTGTCATTACTGTTTTAATTTATTTTGTTCCATTCTATAAGCCAGTATGATTTGTTTTTAGCTTTGATTCATTTATCAAATGTTGGCCAAGGGCCTGCTACACCCCAGGCACCGGGGACAGCCCTTAACTTTGAGCTCACTGCCAGGTTGGGGAAATGGGAGGAAGCAGGTGACAACCATGCAATACCAATGCAGGAAGCCAGAACATGCAGGGGTAGGAGACAGAGTGTGGAATGATTCCACCTAAGAGATATAGGGTTGAAAGGGCAAACAACCTTCGTCAGAAGGGCAGAGTATGTGCCGTGAGCAAGGAGAGTGCAGGGAGCAGTGCCAACTAATAAATACGCAGTCAGTGCTGCAAGAAAATGCCTCCTTCCTGGTAAGGATGCTCAAGTCAGTGGCCCAGCGAAGTAGAACAGCCAGCTGAGCGAGCCCTCACCTTGCAATGTGCAAATGTGACATTCCACTGTCATCTAACAGCAAAGATCAGGAGGTGGGATTATTAAGGCCAGATTATCACAACGCTTAGCAATTGCCTGTACACGCTCCCCAGGCATTGTCCCTATGACATTCTGGAAACGACTTGCAGCTGGGTTGGCAGGGGTTCCCAGACTCAGAACTCTTAGATGAGGGCGCCCTCTGGTGGCCACAGTCAGGCGCCAGAAAGCCCTACACCTAGACATTCCTCGCCCTTGGCGTGCCCCGCAGCAGATAGTTCTTCCAGAGCTAGGCTCAGAGAAGCCGATCGTGTTCAGTCACAGCCCTGCAGGGCTGCCATTTCGGGAAGTGGGAGGAAGCACGTCCCCGAAGGCAAGAGGGGCCTTTTAAACCTCTGAAAACAAATTCAATAGAAAACTGCTTTGTGCTCTGGCAGGGCCAGAAAAAGGTGGTTTTGAGGAAAGAAAGGTTTCTTTTGTTTCTCTAGGCTGGGAAAGGTCATGTTTTCTTCTCCGTAAATCACCTGGATCCAGGGGTCTTAAAGGACTTTTAGGAGTTTAAGGGGTGAGAGTTTGAAGTTTTTATCTTATTCTCAAGAAAGTACGGGATCTCCAAAAGGGTTAAGAACACCAAGGGGTCCCTCCACCTTAAATTCTACAGAAGCTATGTTCAAATGTGGTCCCCTTGAAGTGTTAGAGGTCCCTCAAAGTCTGTTAATAGCTCAAATGTCCACTGATGGGAGAAGAGAGGGAATAAGAGTCTGGAAGGCCTAGTGATTAAGTTCAAGCCTCCCCAGCACGTAGAAGACTGTAGATGGGGGCTGAGGAGAGCACATGTTCCACAGGGTGGTCCTGAGAGTGCAGGGGTAGAGCAGTTAGAACAGCACTTCGTCTGCAGGTAAGGAGCTGGCGCGGCCCAGCGGCTTGGCTGTAAAAGCGAACTGCAGCCAATTAAAGAGTGAGGAAGGTCTATAATAGGAGACTCAGAAAGATGGCCAAGTCGGTCACTGAATGCAAAAGGCAAACCGCAGATCAAGACGTACAGTATCATTCCGTTTGGGGAACAACACAAACCCAAATGTGTGCACAATATGGATAAAAAGGTTTTTGGTTTTTTTAGTCTGAAAATGTACAAAATGAATTCTTAATAATGGTTTTACTTCTAAGAAATAAGTTTAGAAGGGGTGCTTTCTTTTCTATTTTACTTATATGCAGCTTATATTGTTTGATTTTGAGGCAAGCATTACTTTTGGAAGGGAAAAAAGAAAGAAAAAACATACTGTCGTATGTGGCAGACTGCTAATATAGGTAACCACAAAGGAAGGCAAATAGTCAGTTTCCTGTGAATCAACAAGCAGTCTATAGGGAGACTGACCTGTCACTGTAAACACACTTTAGCATGCTGGAGTATTTTATAATGTGCATACGTGCATTATTTATTAACAAAAAAGTTTTAATTTTTAAAAACAGGATAATTTAATTTTGCATTTAATCTAAGAAAAATTTGCTGTGCGCCAGACACTGTGCTAAGCTCTCAAGATATGGGAAAAAACTAAGTCGGTCTCTGCCTTAGAGTTCATGGTATAGTTCAGTGGTTCTCAAACTTTATTGTGCTTCCAAGTCACCTGCAAGTGTTACATATTGGTTATTTGTTGCTGTATGGCAAATCAGCCTGAAACTCTGCAGCTGAAAATAAACATTTTATTATCTAATATAGTTGCTGAGACTTAGAAATTCAGGACTGACCTAGCTGCGTGATTCTGACTCTAGGTCTCTCATGAGGTCATCTGAAGGCTTGACTGGGGATGATGGATTCACTTTCAAGATGTCACACAAACACAGCTGTAGGCAGGAAGCCTCAGATCTTGGCCATGTGACCCTTTCCACAGAGTAACTGCCTACGTGTCCTCATCACATGGCAGCTGGCTTCCCCCAGAGTGAGTGATCCTGGAGAGAAAGGTGGAAGATGCAGTGTCTTTTATGATCTACCAGCCTTGAAGTATACTCCATAATTTCCATTATATTCGAAACAAGTCACTAAGGACAGCCCACACTCAGGGCAAGAAGTGGGTTCCACTGAAGAGAGGAGTATCAAGGAATTTGTGGACATACTTTAAAACCACCATATATTGTTAAAATGCATATTCTGATTCAGCAGGTCTGGGGAGGAGCCCAAAGTTCCACATTTCCAACATGCTCACAATCGATACCACTTCTGTTGGTCCATGGACCACACTTGGAGTACAGAGGGAGTCACACATGCAAAGAACGACAGCTCAGATCACATCTTTGGAACTATACTGCTTGCAGGAATAATATCCTTTGTCATGCTGGCATCATCTTTGGATGGTGTCCAATTTTAAAATCACATTCCTCCTGAAAGGTCAGAGCAGTAAAGCAAGGGAAAGACAAGATTACCTTGTTAATACACAAGGACAAGTTGTAATGAAATAAAACACAATCAGAAGGGTATTCAAAAAATCTGATCTTGTTTTGGAAGCTCTCAGAAGCATAAAACATCAGCCATCAATTCTGAAAGGGACGCTAAACAAGCAGCAACAAATCTGGGCTTTTAGTAAGGATTGTACAGAATGCCTTTATATGCCTAAGAGTCCTGACTGCCAGACTTACAAAAACTAGCTTTGCTGCAGGAGGGCAACAAATACCACCAGCATCTCAGAGATCAAGGCACCTAATATGCTCTGCTGGCTTGAAGTGTGACACATTAAAGAAAGTTTCCCCGTTTAATAGCTTGGATCAAAATTTGCTTTCAGATACCACATAAAACTATAAATCTTGTGTTGTTTTATTGCTATGATTCATCGGCCGTAAAATCCACTTTAAAGTGTACGACTCAGTGGTTTTAGTGCATTCGCAAGGCTGTGCAACTATGACCACCATCTAATTCGAGAAGACCCATGACCCCTACAAGAAACCCTGTGCCCACCAGCTGTCACTCCCCAACCCTTGGAACCCTAGCCAACCACATCTACTTTCTGTCTCTTTGGATCTGCCTATTCTGGGCATTTCATGTAAATGGCATTGTACAATATGTGGCCTTTCTGTGTCTGGCTTCCTTCACTTAGTATAATTTTTAAATTATTGTTTCTTGTAAAATATACATTATAAATTTGCCATTCTAACCATTTTTATGCATAGAGTTCAGTGGCACTAAGGACACTCCTGTGTCCTCACCCACATCCAGAACCATCCCACCCTTCCATACGGAAAGCCCGCACTCAAAGCACCGTGTCTTTAAGGCCCATCAGTGTTGCAGCACGTGTCAGGGCTCCATTCCCTTCTGTGACCAAACAATACTCCACTGCAGCCCACACTGTGGTTATCCACTTATCAGCCGATAGGCATTTGGGTTGCTTCTACCTTCTGGCTATTATGAATAATGTTTCTGCGGATATTCACGCACAAATATTGGTCTGAACATGCGTTTTCACTCCTTTAGGGTTTACAGTGGGAGAGGGGTTACTGTACCATATAGTCAATTCTACATGTAACTGTCTGAGGAACCGCCAGGCTGTCTTCCAAAGGGGCTGCACCATTTTACATTCCTACCAGCCGTGTAAGAAGATTCCAGTTTCTCACGTTCAGCAACACGCTTTCTTTTTGATTATTGCCATTATGGTGGTGTGGTTTTCTCTAATGACTAACGATGCTGAGCATCTTTTTAAATGTTTATTGGCCATTTATGCATCTTCTCTGGAGGCTTGTTTATTCAAACCCTTTGCCTGGTTTTAATTGGGCTATTTATTTTAACTGGGCTGTTGAATTGTAAGAATTCTTTTTTTTTTTTTTTTTTTTAAAGATTTTACTTATTTGTAGAGAGAGAGAAGGGAGGGAGAATGAGAGGGAGAGAAACACTGATGTGTGAGAGAAACATCAATTAGTTGCCTCTCACAGCCCCAACCAGGGACTGATCTGCAAGCCAGGCATGGCACGTGGGAATCAAGCCGGTGACCTTTCTCTTTGTGGGACGACAGACAACCAACTGAGCCATACCAGTCAGGGCTGAACTGTAAGAATTCTTTACATTATCCAGGTACAAATCCCTTATAACATCTATGATTTGCAAATATTTTCTCCTATTCTATGGGTAGCTTTCTACTTTCTTGATAGTGTTCTTTAAAGCACAAAAGTTTTTATTTTGATAAAGTTCAATTTACCTATTTTTAAAACTTTGTTGCATGTGCTTTTGGTGTCATATCTAAGAAACTGCTGCCTGATCCTAGGTCATATAAATTTACTCCTATGCCTTCTTCTAAGAGCTAAAGATTTTTTTAGCATCAATAATTAGATTTTTGGTTTGAGTTAATTGTTGTATATGCTATGACATAGGGGTCTAAACTCATTCTTTGGTAGGTGGATATCCAGCCTGTATTTTTGTTTTGTTTTGTTTTGTTTTAATCATCAGCAAGAAGCATACAGAATGGCCTTCCTTTGGTTTCCTGGTAGCACCTCTTTCCTTTCTTCCTTCCTTCCCTTTACCCACCCCCCCTCCCCTGCCCAAGCTGGAAGATTTTGAGTTTTACAGCAAAAGAATTTGCATAGACCAGGGGCCCAGGGGCCAAGCCCAGAAGGCTAGCATCCTTTCAAATAAGTTTCCACTGAATTTTGCTGAGAAGCACACAGAAGTGCTCTTCAATTACATTATGTGAAAATGACTTCTAATAAGGGAGTGTGATTTCTTCATTCCCATCAAAAACTATTTATTGAGCACCTATTACGTGTCAGTGATTAAAACAAGGATTCTTGCCCTCCAGAGCCTACGTTCTTGCAGCGAGAAACAGACAAGAAACATAACAAGTGAGCACATTATATAATATGCTAGACGGTGGTAAGTGCCATGGCAGGCAGAGGGCGCAGGGCAAAGGAGGGTGCATGCAGTGCGGTAAGGTTTGAAATTTTGAAAAAGGTGGTTCTTTTAAAAGGTAACATTTAAGCAAAACTTCAGGAGTTGGCGAGAAATTTGACCATATGTGTATCTAGGAAAGAGCATTCTGGGCAGAGGGACAGCCATTGCAAAGAGCACACAGCAGGAGCGTGCCTGGCATTCTGAGGAACCGCAAGGAGGCCTGTGTGGCTGGGCAGAGTGCACAGGGGGAAAGAGGTCACAGAAGGCCAGACCATGGAGGGTCTTGTAAACCATTCAGGGACTTTGGCTTTTATTCTGGCGGACCTGGGAAAAGCCAATGGGGGTTCTGAGCTTAGCAGTAACGCGGTCTGGCTTATGGTTCAAAGGATCACTCACCAGCTGGGTTGAGAATGAACTGTGAAAGGATAAGAGTAAGGCAGGGAAGCTTTCATTTAGAATGGAAGGGCAAATAAAGTGCTTCCCAGATAAGGTCAAGTTCAAGGAGTTCATCATCACCAAGCCCTTATTATATGAAATATTAAAGGGACTTATCTAAGAAAAAGAAGATCAAAAGTAGGAACAGTAAAATGACAACAAACTCACAGCTATTAACAACTGAACCTAAAACAGAAACAAAAAGA